>JARHVA010004230.1:1170000-1637500 GCA_037957365.1 Torreya grandis | reverse complement strand
TAGTCCCATAAAACTTCTCACCTCGTACACAATTTTAGGTGATGGTCATTCCATTAACACTCTTATCTTCATTGGATCAAATAAATTTTATCTTTAAACATAATGTATTCAAAATATTACACTTTACTTTGTAAAAATGCACATTTGGATAACTTACCATAAAGTTTATGCTTTTGTAAATGCTACAACACCAACTCTAGATGTTGTAGATGTTCTTCCTCATTCTTAGAATAAATGAGGATATCATATATAAAACTAACACAAAGTGATTTAGATAATACCTACACATACTATTCATGAGATTCATGAATGATATTAGATTATTTTTTAACCTAAAAGGTAACACTTTAAAATCATAGTGCCCATACCAAGTTCTGAATGCTATTTTAGGAATATCTTCTTTTCAAATCCTCAACTGATGATATCCCACTTGGAGATCTATATTAGAGAAAAATATTACCCCACACATCTGATCAAAGAGATCGTTAATGTGAGGTAATAGATACATGTTATTAATTGTCACTTTGTTAAACATCTTATAATCAATACAAAGGTGAAGATTACCATCCTTATTCTTGACGAACATGGCTAGTGAACCCCATCCTTATTCATCATTTTATAAGGTACCTTGGATTGTAGTTCTAAACCAAGTATTATTTTAATTAAGAAATTTAACTCCCACTTGGGTGGTAATCCTAGAAATTCCTTAGAAAACACATCCCAAAATTTCTTAAGAAAAGTTAATTCTCAATGGATGATTCTTGCATTTCCTTCATATGATTTATTTTAATAATAAATGTCTAACATCCTTTCCTATGATCCTTCTTAAGCTGAATTATAGAAATCTACCTAAATTTTAATTATCTTTTCTCACCTTAAATCTGAGTTTGATTCCCAAAATCATCTTAACATTATATCTTCTTAAGATAAAAATCTACTTTAGATTTGTGCCTAGCAAGCTAATTCACCCATATAATTACATCATATGACCTTAGTGGAGTTGCATAAAGATCTACTTTAGTAGTGAATTTAGGTAACTCAATCTTAACTTTCATTAAACACCTATCGAATTTGACCTTGGCTTCATTCTCATATTATACTAACCATGCATTTACCATAGAACCAACTTTCCTAGACAACTTATAAATCATAATTGGAAAAATAAAACATTCTTTATCTATAGTATCAATCAAAATAGAAATAGGTTGACCAAACAGATTAGTTATAATCTCAATAGGTGAAACTTGAAAATCAACTTGTCAATTTTTAATAGCTATATGGATTCTCTATTGTAAATTTCTTTGCTACTTAGTACCCTTATATTTTCATTTAGACTTTTCTTGAGTACATTCCCTAACATAGTGATCATCTTCATAGATGAACATATTGCAGATGGTCCTTTCATTTTTGACTATTGGTTTCCATTGAAACTATGTTTGAATCCACCTTCCATTTTGTTGCTACCTAAAAAGTTACTAAACTTAGCATTCTAATCTTCAACTAATACTTTGAATTTTTGATCCTTTTCTAATTATTCCTCTTAAGATTAAATTTATAACATCCAAATTTCTTCTTGAACTTTACTCTGACTTGAGTAAGAAACTTCAATTTTGACTCCTATTTAACTTCCTTCTCAAATACATAATCCATTTTAGATGTCCCATGCACATCTACCTCATATCCAATTTAGAGTTTTAATCATAAAATGAACTTTAGAATGTGAAATATTTTAGGAGCTTAGTGACCTATTCCTAGTATTCATTCACTGAAAGATCTCCTTGATTTAAATTCTAAAAATCTATCGAATTTTGATTAAAATATAACTAGTAAAACCATCATGATATGAATAAAATAAAAAATTAACCTCAGGTGGTCATAGTAGAGTTTAGGTTCATCTCAATGTTTTTATTTTTACACCACATTACTACTTCTCTAACAAGCTAATATACTCCCCAAAAAACCTTACTGATTTCTATGTAGTTAAAAGTCTCAAAGTACTTTTCTATTTCCATAAACTAATCTTTAACACCATCCAATAACACAATTACATCAAACTTAGGAGGATTTACTTTATTTATGTCTCATGTAAGGTATACATCTACATGAGCCTTCACATCCTATGGTACCTCATCATGCCTATGCTCTTACTGAGCTTCTTTCTTATTAAGGTGATTTTTAAGATCTTCCTAATTGATTTGTTCAACATGCCCATGTACTTGCTTCTCTAAGGCTATTTTTTGGTCCCTAATTTCATGTATGGTAACTAAAATTTGATCCAACTTTACATCTTACTCTATGGAAAATTAGTTTAGATCTACTAGAGGGTTGGTGTTTAAAGTAACCTCACCTCCAAGTCTACCACACATCATTCTATTTTTTTATTAATAGAAGAGTCTGGATATGTTAGAAAACTCACTAAGCCTAGAGTTTGAGCCTCAACTTTAATACCATAATGTTATAACCCACTAGGTTTAACTCGAAGAAATGACATTTAAAAAAAACTTACTTTAATAATCAAACCAAATTATTTATAAGAAAATAATTTAATTGATCTTTAACTAAATGCATTTTCAATAACTAGTTATGATACATTTAGATAATGATCGATTTATCACATTTAATAGAATTATAATTTTATCCATCACATAAAGTATATCTACTAAATAATAACTCAGCCAATTAATGAAAGTTATACAATAATATTATTTAATAAGAAAACCAATCTATTGTTTATTAAGTATAATAATACAATATTTTTACATCAGTGTGAATATAAATAAATATAGTGTTCCACAGAACTAATGAGTATATATAAATTTGTCATATGTAATAATGACAAAGTTTCTATCAATTAACTATTGGAGGAGAGGGAGAGCATTATCAAAGTTATTTTCTACACCAACCATAAACCATAGATTCCCTAAATAATTTCCTAACTAGGGAATGACCCTACCTTCATGCATGGGTAGATGATAACAATGCAGGTATCAAGAATTCAACTAGAACCCATGTGTTATATATTCTAACTACATACAACACATCATAAATAATTTCATTCTAACATGACATCATGCATATATGCATATAATCAAATAGGTTAAATGATAATGTTTAACTATAAACATTACTTTGACCAATTTTTTTTAATAGATTAATGATTCAATAAATCAAACATAATCACACACAATCTCATTTAGATTTCATTTAATCTATGTATTAGTGAATCTAAACATATCAATGAGAACTATCTCACTATAATAATCCTTAGTGTCAATAATACCAGATTTACTAAATAATTCATATACAAGATTTACATGGATTTCTCATAAATATTTAATATTAATTACCATAGTAATTAAATACAAGAAGTAATTTGAAATAATTACATGTTAAATAATAATAACTTAATATCAATTATAATATTTTATAAGTTTCAATACAACCCAAAGTCAATTTTCCAATAAGGCTATATTATAAATAGAATCTTTTCAAAAAATCTTCATTATATTTGAAAATTTACCAGTTCCATGCAAACATCCCTTATTCACAAGTATTATAATAATAATACAATTTAAGAATTTCACAATAAATCTTAAGCTAATCAATAATTAATAAATACAACATTTATTTGTTCTAATTATCTATTAATCATTTCCATCATAATTTATAACCAAAAAAATATATTATAAATTAATGATATAAATTCCAATTTGCATATGAATAAATATATTCACTATAAACAAACATCTACTCATATAACAAATTATCTTCATACATACATATATCAAGTATGCCCACTTATATTTATATAAATTAAAAACCCTTAGCCACTAATTACCTAATGGTATGATATATGCATATAAATTGTCATACATCTATATATATACCTACACATGTAATTTATCAGTGTTCACACACACACACACACACACACACACACACACACACACACACACACACACACACACACACACACACACACACACACACACACACACACACACACACACACGAAACTATTTGTAAAGAATATAACATCATCTTTATGTGTAATCCATAGTTAAATATATACATATTTATATATGTTCAAGTTTATTCTTATATTCTAAGTTCCCTAATTAAAAAATATTAACTCATATATAAACTAAATATAAATCACATTACACCACACAACATTTAAAATCCAATTAAATGAATTAAACACAAACATAAAATATAAATTATTTTTCTACATACCATATGATACATTGACTCATTGAAATTGTTCATCTATCCATGTTTCACATAATTAATTAATATAAGGAACAATCTAACTAATAAATTATATACCTATCTTCATTCTCATCTATGGTTATATTGTTCAAGATGAAGTAAACAACAATCATATTCAAAGATAATTATTATAATATAATAACCCAATCATTCCAAATAAACTAACTACAATTTATATTTTTACTCAGTCTTGTTATGTGTTGATTCCCAGTTATACACCTTGTAAACTCAACCTTCCACACTTGAAGGAAAATGGCAAGAAATGATGGAAAACTTTCTAAAATGTCATTTTAGCCAAGGAAGGGTTTACACCAAGATTTAACCAAATGTAGAAAATGACTGAGAAACACCTATAAAGGGTATGGCTAGCTCTTTGTTACTTTTGGCTCTACCTGAACCAAGGTGAGAGAACCTATGGGGTAGCTTTCTCACATGGAGGGATTTTACAATTTAATTTCCATTGGGATTCTTGGTACAATGGAAAAATATGACCAAAACATAACTAAGTTTGTACACTTCACTCCTGAAGGGTTATCACACAAAATGCATAAATGCTCTAAGTCATACACAAGATACTAAAAATAGATGAAATTGTGACTAAAATCTTCATTCTGAAATAATCTTTAATAATAAAGGGGCTAAATAAAAGACTACAATACTAGGCTTTAAAATACAAATTATGAACAAATTTCAAATATGTAAGATATTATGCATTTTTAAGGCAAGTAACACTTATAGCATGCAACAAGGTGTGTTATTTGTAGGGTAGGATAGGGTAAGACAAGTTAGATAATTATAAATATAGAGGGTGGCATGTTGGTGATTTCTAAACAATAGAGTATCTAGCAATATTTCATGACATTGTTCCTTAGTAAAGATGCAAAAAACACTTCAAATACAAGATGGTGATAAACACCAAATGATTTTTGAGAGACTATGACATACACTAAAACTAAAATCTTAAATACTTTCTCCTACTAAACTCATGAACCTAGGGTGCCCTTAAAAGGTATTCAACAACATGTTTCCAAAGATAACTATAGAGAGAGATTTATAACCAAGGTACATACTCAGAATGATAACTAATAATAAACACAAACCCAAATATCCAATCAACATAAACTATAAAACATATTATTGCATTTCATTGATAGGATACAATAAAGAACCACAAATATTTTCTAGTGACTTGAAATTAAATATTACAGACATTAATACTTTAAAATGTTGCTATGGGGACAAGTATGATGAGATTACTATTTTAACAAGGGATACATAAAAATTCTCTCAAATATTGCTAATGGATGTACAAATGTAACCACCTTAACAAGAGATAAAAACTACACATAGTAATTTATTCTATAAAAACTTCTATAGAACCTAGACTTAAGAGGAAATGGATGCTTAAAATGGCTTACAATAACTAACAACCAATACTAAGATGAAATATAAGTCAAAGCCCCTATTTATACATTTTTTAATCTATAACCATGGGTCATAACTTGAAAAATTATATAACAAGCCTTCAAGTCCACCAAGATACTTCTAACGGGAAAATATTCCATGCCATGCTTGAGATCTTCATCCACTTGCAAGGATAGAATCATTATTGCAACTACCTTTACAAGGAATGATTAGGAATCAAAACCACCTAAAAAATATCATTTGATCTTTTGGTTGAAAATACCTTTCACATGAGCTTAGAAGGATGATATTCATTTGAAGAACCAAATAAATTTTATCTTGATGTGGAACTGCCTAAAGATCCCCTTGATCACTTACATAGCTAGAGGGAGAAAATCACTTGAAAAACCAAACAAATTTTGTCCTAATATGTAACTTATTTGGATATGATTTCTTGTTACTCAATTGAAAATTATGGAAACTTTTAGATAGGAAATATCTTCTTTGTGCACATTAAGGAAAACCCATTACCTATAGTGATGGATCGGGAGTTGATCCAAAGGTGACATGAAATAAAAAATGATCTGTGATCATGATTGGAAATATTCACTCTAGAATGACTTCATGGAAATTCTTCTATGATTTTTGTCACTTCCCAACTAGGAAATAGCCATCAAATTTAATTTGTATACCAAATCTTGACACATATTGACACATGCTATTCCACAATGGATCTAACTAGGCATTCATAGGCTCTAGATTAGACACTTGTCACTTCCTCAAACCATTCAAACCCTTTGAAAAGTCTGGATCAACTTGCATCATTAGATCATCCTTGCTTGAGTAAATTTGAGCTATAAATAATGCATGAGATACTTGATTTCTAATTTTATGGCATGCAATTGTGCCACTTGGCACTTTTGCATCTTCCCACAGGATTCCTAACTTTTTAACCTTGGCTATACACCATCAAATTTGGCTAGGGTGAGAAAATGTGTTGTATCAGATCATGATCTGAGGGGTGGGCATTATTGGACACTGCATTTCTTTAGATCTAAGGATATGCCACTCGGTATCCCCATGGGACTCATGTATAACTTACAGATAATTACTACCAAATTGAGTTCCCTCATGCCATGTGAAAGTGTCTCACTTGATCTTGAGTCCTATTAAATAGTCAACTACTAGCTTGTATCATTAGATTTTTAGAAAATTCTCAACCTTTAAATCATGCCCCATGAGCTTGACACTTGGCAGCCCCATGGGCTTCCTAAGTTCATTTCACTATTCAACTTTGACCATGTATTATCAAATCATCTTATTCTATGAAAACACATGCCATTGGATATGATTCCATTTGAAAATAAATAACTACTTCATGAGGTCTAAACTTGATGCTTACATGACTATCCTAGAACTTTTGAATCCCAATGGCTACTTGTTGTGGCTTAAAGTTGACATTTGCATGCCTGTCAAAAGAATTTGAATTTTAATGACTAGTCCCTGCATCTTAAATTTTATGTCCATGTGCCTATCAAAATACATCCAAGAGACCATCATATCTATAATTCAAAAATATTTATTTAAGGACTTTATTCCATGGAAATTTTGATTAATAGGCTCTTTATCTTTGGCATTCTTGTTTGCTTTGACACTTTCACTTTGAGATTTTGTTTAGCACAATTATCCTACAACAATTTTTTTGATCATTCTATCAGGGATATTATTTCAAACAAAATGTCTGAGACAATTTCTTTGAAGGATTGAACTTCACACTTTTGCCAAGGGAATTAGACCTCTACACTTTTTCTAAAAGAATTAACACTTAGCTCCTTTTGCCTTTGCAAGGACAATTATTTTAGACAAAATGTCCACAACAATTTCCACATAGAAATTGAACTTGGTGCTTTCTTGAAAAAATGTAATTATCTCAAAATTTTTGCTTAGGCAAAATGCCCAAAGGAAATAAGATTTCTGATCTACAACTTTGCTAAAAGTACCTTTTGGAAGTTTTATCAAGGGCACATGCCCTATATAATTTCCCTTTAGCCTTTTAGAATGGCCCTTTGGATCTGTATAAAATTCCCATTGGACCTATTTAAAGTGTCTTCCATCTTCTAAAAATTCCCTTCAAGAATTTGCAAGGGTAAAATCCCTGAAGGAAATGATCTTTTAGAAATTTTACAAAGGAAAAATGACCCCTCAAGATTTATAGATGTACCTTTAGCTAAATTAAATAAGTCCCTCAATTATTTCAAGATTTTTGTGCTTTCAAAATTCCCAAAGGGAAAGTTCCCTTCAAAAAAATTTTCACGGACAATTTTTTTTGAAACAAATAAGACTTTACACCTCTTCTAAAATAAAGGATTTCCTTTGGGATTTTTCTATGGGTAAAATTATCGAAGGGAAATTTCCCTTTGGAATTTTTGTCATAGATATTGAAGTCCAAAAAAAATGAAATATCCCTTTAGATATTTTGTAAAACACTTAGCTCAAAAGAGATAAGACATTGAATTTCTTTAGAATTTTTGTAGCAAACAAAATGTCCAACAAAAATAAGTCTTTAGACTTTTTGTCTGAGACAAAAATCCCAAAGACCTATTTATATACAACAGTGTATTCATGAAAAATCCTAAAAAAATTTAAGGGAAAGAAACACTTCACCAAGCAAATACAAGACAAAGGATTTAGCGAATTTTTACACTAACTTGACCTTCCAAAGGAACCCTTGAAGATGGAAGTTAAGATAATGACTTAGACATTGATACTCAACTCAAGTTGGACTTAGGCATTCTCAATTCATATGGACCCAACTGATTTATTACAATTTTTGGAACTAACATTGGCTCTTACCTAGGGATGCATACCCCTATGGGTGTGAAAAGAACCATAGAATACAAGACTAGGTCCCAATCTATTGGGCTGCGGAGTCAAGACTTAGTAATTTTCAGCAAATATTCATGAAGGATCTACAAAACATGGTAAACTTAACAAAAAAATATCATAAGGATATAGAAACAAACACACAACAAAAAGAATGAAAAAAAAATATAAAAATAAGGCCAAAATTAAGGGGAAACAAAATAATAGAAAGATAAAGCAATAACACACTACGCAATATGGTACACATGTTGTAGATGGACTCAATAAAGAAAGTGTTTTAAATGCCTACCATTGACTAGTAACTCTACTATTACACCATATATATCTCTCAAGAAGAAGTATGCTCCTCAATCTAGCAATCAATGGAATAAGGACCCATCCATAAGGCATCAACTTGTCATGCTTTCCTTTCTCCTCATGCCTATTATCCTAAAGAAGAACCAGATCACCTAATTGGAAGGTTATTAGAGTGACCCTTCTATCAAATATTTTCTTTATCTTCTCCTTAAACTTAAGGTGTCTTTCATGAGATTGTCTTTAAAGTTCATCAAGCTCAATAATTTGATTCACCCTACTTTCATAGTGGTATATCTTCTCTCATCATCCTCTAGTTGCTACATGAACTGATAAGTGGGAAACTATAAATTCATAGGCATAACTACTTGATATCCATAAAAAATATCAAAAGGGATTTTTCTTATAGCTCTTTTAGGCATGATCATGTTAGTCCATAAAACAAATTTTAATGATTCACCCTACCTCTCTTTGTTTACTTCCAATGTTCACCTAATGATATTGAGCACGTTCTTATTACTTGATTTAGCTTGCCCATTCCTTTGGGGGTTATAATTAGAAACATAGGTCATTTTAATCCCATAGTCTTTTCATAATGCCACCAAAGGTTTGGATTTAAAGATCATGGTATTATCAATAATTATCTTAATAGGCACACTAAATCTATAAATAACATGATTTAATAAATAATCCATAACTACCAGGCGTGTTTATTTCTTTATAGGGATTTATTTTCCCATTTTGTGAAGTAATCAATTGCAAATAGTATCCATTAATGCCCAACACTTGATGAATCAATGATTTCTCCAATGAAATACACTCCCCATTATCTGAATGGGCTTGTAATCATCATAGGCTGCAAGGGAAGAGAACCCAAAGCTTTCATCCTCCTAGTAAAGCATTGAAATTTCTCAAATATTTGGAATATCTAAGTAACATCCTTGTATAATGATGGTCACCAATAATTATCTCTCATAATTTTATGAGCTGTCACCTTAGGTTCAAAATGGTTACCATAAACTCCACTATGGAAGTCTTCAATCGAGACAATAGTCTTTTTTTCTAGCACACATCTTAAGAGAACCCCATCTAGATTATTCCATGATAATCCATCCCCAATCAAGAGGTATTTTTGGGACACAAGATTAATATTTTTTCATTGATTCTTATCTAATTCATATGGATAAATCAAAATTTTAAAGTAGTAAACAATGTCTCTATACCATGGAGATGCATTAAATAGAATCAAGGAATCATCATTATTAAAAATAATATTGTTTACCTCAACAACTTGAAAATTGGTCTTAGCCATAAGCTTGGTTAGACCCATCCCCCTTACCAACTTGGTGGTATAGATGTCTATATTATACTCTTGTAGCTTGTTGACCCACCTGCACCTCTTGCTGAAAAGACCTTGCATAACTTTGTAGAAGAAAGATCTTTCTTTTACAACAAGATAAAAACCAAATTATTATATGGTAAAAAATAAAAAATATGGAATGGATTTATGTAATTAGGACTAGACAAAATAGGGGTAGATTTTAGAGCTGCCTTGATGTCACTAAATGTTTACATAGACTTCTCCTCCCATTTGATAATTTGATCCTTATTTAACATAGAAGTAATAGGTAGAGTGATATCTAAAAAAATAGATATAAACCTTCTTAAAAAGTTAATTTGTCTAAAGAAAGACTGAATTCCTTTCTTGGACTGTGGGATAAGCACTTTGTCAATGGCTTTGACCCTTTTGAGATTAATCATGACACCATCCTTGGACACTATATGTCCCAAAAACTTGGTATTTTATACTCCAAAGTGGTAATTCTTTAGATTAAGTGAAATTCCAAACTCCCTACATTTTTTCAACACCTTTTCTAGATGCTCCAAATGCTCTTCTGTAGTATTAGAGTACATGATAATGCCATCCTAATACATAGTAATGAACTAGTTAATTATCCCTAAAAAGGCAATATCAATATCTTTTTATAACATTGTACCAACATCAATCAACCCAGAAGGCATCCTCATATATACATATGTGCCCCTTGGCATTGTGAACATGGTCTTGGACCTCTCATATTCATTTATCATAACCTAATTGTAATCTGAGAAGCCATCCAATGTGGGCAACATTTCTGATCTAGTAACACTTTGCAACAGGCTCTCCATATTGGGAAAGGGATAATTTTATTTTAAATAAGCTTTGTTTAAATTATTTAAATATAAACACAAGTAGATGCCACCATTTTTATTTCTTATAGGGACTAAATTTTTCCACCCAGGAAGAATACCTAATGGGATAAATGATAACACCATCCCTTAGCTTCTTTAATTATTCCTTCATCTTGGTGGCCAAGATGGGGTTAATGGGTCTTTATTTTTGCATGAATGGTTTGTTATCAAGATATAATGGGATGATGTGTTGGAACAAGTCTTCTCTATACACTTTTAGATAAAAATAAGACCATGCTAAGTAATCTTGGTACTTCCTTAGCAACTTCATGTAAGCATTTTTATCTGTTGTAGTCAAGTGAGTACCCAACCAAACCTTTCTTAGATTCTTATGATAATCCAATTTGGACTCAATCATGTCCTTTGAGATGAATGAGTCTCTTGATTTGACTCTATCCACTCCGTAAAAATATGCTTCTAGACTGACCAATACTCTTGGGATTGTGTTTGTCTTCAATTGAATGATGTCCTTTCCAAACAAGGTTTCATTTCCATCACTGATCTAAACCATAGAGTCTAAGTCTATGAAATAGTCATGAAACTTAGATTCTCAATTCAAAAACCTCTTAAATTATTCATCATTCTCAAAGACCTACCAATGATGAACATTGTCTAGGATTGAAGGCCTAACAAGCACCACCACTTGGTACTGATAGTGAGGGATCATATTTGTAATGTCAAATTAAACCCCTAGCCCTAAATGTCTATCAAATTCTTGGTTGAAAATTCTATCATGATAACAAATATATAATGTATCAAAGAACTTGAGCAAATCCTAGATATCATTTTGATACTATTTCAACCTTTTATTCTTCATGTCGAAAGTACTATGAACTTGATTTACCACTAAATCAAAATCTCCCTTAACAATCAAACATTTGATTCCATATTCATGGCCAATATTTAGACCAAAAAAGAGTGCCTCATACTCAGTAGTATTATTAGTACACTCAAAATAAAGCTAGAAAGAAAACATAAAACATTTACCATTGGGGGTATAAAAGATAATTCTAACTCCATTTCTAAGATTGGAGCAAGCCCCATCAAAACACATCTTCTAAATTGCATTTTATTTTTCAAGATCAACATCAAGAACCATAGGCTATTCACTAATATCAACATTCCCAACAAAGTTTCCCAGATCGACATCCATGTACAACACTTCATTAAGAGCATGCTTCAGATCTTCAATCATGTGTAACATATTTGGCTCTCTATAAAGTATAACCATCTTAACCTAAAAAGGAATGGTGTCATATGAAAGGTCCATCTACACACTTCCACCCATGCTCATAGCTAATTTATGTGATAACAACATCCCCCATTTAGGTAGGTAGTCTACAATTACCACATCCATGTTTAAGTACATACTAGGATGAACTACCAACTGTGCCACTAGCCCCTTGACTTATCCAATAAATGGAACCTCTCATGAGTCCATGACATAACACTTGACAAAGTCTAACATGATCTTCACTCTAAGCTCATTGGAGACACCCAAAGTCATCACATTAAAATAAACTATAGAATTAAACATGTAGTTGTGAACAACCATGCCATTGATCAATAGATTCATATAAAATAGATCCACATTCAACTAACTCTCCACTAATTTAGTCCCAAAATACACCTTTGAATTAGGTTGAACAACCTCTTCTAATACTTCATCCTCTTCTGGGGGTACTTGGGGTAGATCAACCTCATTCATAGCTAACCTTTCACCAAATTATAAATATTTAAAGGCTCTCTTTCTATGTTTAGGTATTCATAATAAATCAACAAGTGGTATGGTGATCTTTATTTAACTCAACACTTTATCCATGTCACACACACTATACTAAGGAAGAGGTGCATTTGGTGCAAGGGTAATGACACCTTCAGCTAGAATATAGTCACTCAAGGTTTGAAGAAAAGGAGGTTGGGGTGGATTTGAAACTTTGATGACATATTTCAAAGATGGATTTTGTTTAAGCTCATTATCACCCTTAGGGATATTAGACAATATGTGCATTCTATTACTACTAGAAGGAGCACCTCTAGGCTTAGTAGCTTTGGTCATGGGTGTTATTTT
Organism: Torreya grandis; assembly: GCA_037957365.1. Classification (NCBI taxonomy): domain Eukaryota; kingdom Viridiplantae; phylum Streptophyta; class Pinopsida; order Cupressales; family Taxaceae; genus Torreya; species Torreya grandis. Next base: position 1,624,344 of record JARHVA010004230.1, on the reverse strand, counting down.
GGAAGATTTTAGGACTATTGTAGCTTTCTTTACTTCATTTATTTCATTTTATGCCTTTGAATTTGTAGGGGTAGTGTCTTGAGGAGCAACACTTGGTTTCATACTTCTCAAGTTGTATTCCCTTTTTTAGTAACTATTGCATTAATTAATAGTTGTCTATCCTCAACTATTAAAACACCCCAGGATATTTCTTGGTCATCATAGAGAATAAGAGATCAAAATAGTAGATGGGTAAGTCATATACTTGTGTCACATTAACATCATAATCAAAGTAAAAAGATGGGACACTCTCCATTTTGATAGCACTCCAAAAATGATCAACTATAGTATTAGTTCACAATTATAAGGAGGCAATCAATTCATTTTAAGGTCTTTGAAAATAAAACATAAAAATATCATAGTCAGATGATGTATATTTAGGTTCATATGGATATTCATCCACTTGTTCAACAATATCACATAGAGGGTGTAAAAGGAAATACTTGTCACACTAATCAATGTTTAAATTAGAATTCATAACATTTACCTTGGCATTTAAAAGATCAAGCACCTCCTTTCTAGACCCTCTATTATAGTTTCTCTCCATTCTATCTTCACATGTAGGTCTCTTCCCTCTATCATTATCTCTATTGTGGGAAATAGGCTTCCTTTGCACTTGATTTAGATTTATATATCTCTCATAGTTGGTAGACACCTGAGGGACCCCCTTTTTAGCTCTAGGCAACTTGTATGACATTTCTTTGATAATAGAGGCCAAATTTTTGATATTTTCCTCCAAGTTGGATGTCTTCATGGGAAGTGTCTTTTTTGGATTAACCAGCTTCACATCATCCCACTTATTCAAGGGATTTACCATAGCCTTGATGTTGTTCTTAATTTGGATGACCATATTTAACACTAACCATAGGTTAGTGGGAGCCTTGTCCCTCAAGAAGTATGAAACCTTCTTATCAAAAGGCATCACAATACTTTATCAGGCATGTTGTGTTGTTGGGCATGATGTTTTTTAGGAAAAAACATCATGGTATTGTTAAAATGAGTGTTAAATTCTTGAACACACTTGTTAGGATTATTCTTGATATTTTCAAATTCAACCAAGAGAAACCTTGGATCAATCCTAGCACCATACTGAGTTCTAAATTTTTTTTGCATTTATTCCCATGAATCAATGTATCCAATGGGAAGTGAATTAAACCATTTACAAGAATATTCCTATAATGTGTTCATAAATAACTTGATGCACACATCTTCATACTCAATCTCATAATATTTAATGATATTCTGAAAGGCCCTTAGATGCTGATCTCGACTCATTACATTGTTCCCTTGTAATTTTAGGAGGCATTTCCTAACTTCATTTGGGACTTCATTAGGATATCCTTCCATATCATCAAAATTTATGGGTCTAAATATGGGAACATGGAATGCAAGATGTGTATTCTCCTCTTGGTCCCTATGCCTCATAACTAGTTAAATAAGAGGTTCAAGAACAAATGGCAAAGGGATATTAGGAGGTGAATAAAGTGGACTTGGTGGATCAGACTTGGGAGGGGATTTATCTAGTTGAGAAAGAGATAGAAAATAAATAGGACTATGTGTTTTAGAATTAGTAGAAGAGTTATGATAGTCTTCAATAATGTGGGGTGTCAATAAAGATTTCAAGATTATAAAAAATTAAACAACTTTTGGTAGCTAAGCTTGCCCTTTTAATAGGCTTCTAGACTTGTCCCCTTCTTCTTTTAGGAATAATTTAGGGTATAAAAAGTCTCTTTTATGGGTCACATTTGAAAGATGATCTCAATCCTTCTAGCTTTGCAAACAAGAAAATACTCAAAACTAAAAGTTAGCAAATATTCAGAATAGGCACCAAGTTTTCTTGAAACCAAAAAATATAGTTAGAGTCACCACTAGAATAAAACTTCTATAATAGAACAATTTATAAACTATTATGATGCATGGTAAAATTAGAATTTTTGAAGCTTAATGAGATAAAGAAAAAAGACACTAAAATTCTAAAAATAATGTTCAAAAGGGACAAAATATTAGATTAAATACAGAGAGAAAATGAGATTGAGAATAGCAGAGCACACATTCAACGTTCAACCAAGCATGAAGGCCTATTAAATAGGCAAACAAATGAAATACCCGTGAAGCATGAGACAGGTATAATATAACTAACCTATGCCAGCTTGCATGAAATAACAAAGGCCGAATAAACAACTAACCTCTTAACCAAAGTGGTTAAGGAAACTAACCAAAATAAATTACCTTAGTAAATAACCTAAGGTAAATACAATAATATGCTAACACCCTCCCTTAATGACTAAACCAGAAACAAGACCAAGTTTATCTCTAAATTTTATGAACTTGTCTGTACCAAGTGGTTTGGTCATTATATCAGCTGGCTGCTCTGCAGTGGGGCAGTAGAAGAGACTGATGTCTTCATTTGTAACCAACTGTCGGATGTAATGATGGTGAACCTCAATGTGTTTGGTCCTAGCATGAAATACTGGATTCTTCACCATCTTCAAAACACTTTGGTTGTCACAAAAAATTGGAGTAGGCTTTGATGACTCAAACTGAAGATCCTCCAAAATTTTATTTATCCACATGGTTTCACAACCTGCACTAACCACAGCTTTATACTCTGCTTCTATTGAAGATAATGCTATTGTAGTTTGTAGTTTGCTCTGCCATGAGAAAACTCTTGAACCAAAAGTGAAAACATACCCTGTTGTAGATTTTCTTGAATCAACTGAACCTGCCCAATCAGAATCAGAATATCCTGAAAGTTCAAAATCTACAGAATTCTTATACAGTATGCCAAAGTCAAGAGTACCTTTGACATATCTTAATACTCATTTTGCAGCTAACCAATGGACTTCCTATGGTTTAGACATGAAGCGAGATAGAAAACTCACTGCAAAACAAATATCCGGTCTAGTGGTAGTGAGGTAAATGAGACTACCCACTAGCTGCCGATACACTGTTTCATTGACCAGAGGTGAATCAGTGTTTGTTGAAATTTTAGCTCCTGTTTCCATAGGTGTGTGACTTGGATTACAATCCATCATTCTGAACCTTTCTAGCAATGAACTGGCATACTTATTCTGTGACACAAATATAGTATTACCACTTTGCCAAAACTCAACAACTAAACAGTATTTCAGTAGTCCTAAGTCTGTCATGTCAAAAGTACAACAAACATCAGCTTTCATTTGCTGAATGAGACTAGTACTACTCCTAGTGATGGCTATATCATCAACATATATAATGAGAATCAAGATATCATCACCAGACACCTTTACATAGAGAGTTGGTTTCGAGTTACACCTTTTGAAACCTGACTCCCTAAGATATGAGTCTATTTTTGTATACCAAGCTCGAGGAGCCTGCTTAAGTCCATATAAGGACTTGATCAACCTGCAAACAAGATGTTCCTTACCAGGAACCTGAAAACCCTGTGGCTGAACCATGTAGACTTCCTCCTCTAGATCTCCATTCAAGAAAGCACTCTTTACATCCATTTGGTGCACCTACCATCCAAACTGAGCAGCAATAGCAATAATCAAACAAAAAGTTACCATCTTGGTGGTTGGAGCAAAAGTCTCCTCATAATCAACCCCTTCCTCTTATGCATAACCTTTTGCAACAAGTCTGGCTTTGTGTTTGTCCAAGGAACCATCTGCTTTGTATTTTACCTTATAAATCCACTTACAACCAATGGATTTCTTTCTTGGTGGTAGTTCCATCAACTTCCAAGTATTATTTTTCATCAAGGAATCATATTCCAATTGCATAGTTGATTCCCACTCAGACTTCCCTTTGGCCTCTGAAAAGGAATTAGGCTCAAATACTTGTGAAACATCAGTTGTTAGAGCAAGATTAACATGCTCACCTCTATTACCAAACTGCTTTCTCGATCTCAGTCTTCTACCTTCCACACCTTGTGGCAAGTCTCCTTCTTTTAGTGCTTCAATTGTGGTAATATACCACTTTGGCTTCTTTGGTTGTTCTGCTGGAACCTCACAATGACCTGTATCAATTCCCTCCCTGGAATGTGATTCCACTGATGAACAAGAATCCTGCTCATTTTTCACATTATGACTAATAATGGAATCATTAGATAACAATGACTCAATATCTGAAACTTGACCAGTTGTTGTGAAGTATGGCATTTGTTCATTTACTATGACATCTCTATTTACCACAACTTTGTTAGTAGAAACATCAAGTAATCTGTAGGCCTTTGACTGATCACTGTATCCAACAAACATGTATGTTTTGCTTTTTGCATCAATTTTTTTCTCTTTTGACTAGGAATAACTGCAAAAGCTACACAACCAAAAATTCTGAAATCACTTACATCTAGAGTTCGACCTGACCAAGCCTCCTCTGGAGTCAAATTCTCCAAAGCTTTTGTAGGACTTTTGTTGAGGATGTATACTGCTATATTCACTGCCTCTGCCCAATACCTGTATGGGACATTTCTGCTTTGGACCATACAGCGAGCCATGTCCATCACCATCCTATTACGCCTTTCCACAACTCCATTTTGCTGTGGAATGTAAGGTGTAGTGTATTTTCTGTGTATGCCTTCAGTGGCACAAAACTCCTTGAACTGTTTTGAGATGAACTCACCCCCATTATCCATTCTAAGAGATTTCACTGGCCGTCCTGCCTATTTTTCAACCATAGCTTTCCAAGTAAGAAAGTTAGAAAAACAATCAAATTTCTTTACTAGAAAGTATACCCACTTTTTCCTAGAGAAATCATCAACCAGTAACAAGAAATAACGGGCACCAGAAGGGGTAGGTGTCTGCATTGGACCATGCAAATCCACATGTACCAAATCCAATACTCCGTTTGCTCTTGAAGCTTTACCAACATCAAATGAATGTCTAACTTGCTTCCCCAACTGACATCCAGTACATACATGATGACTATGCCGAATAGAAGGAATCCCCTTAACCATCTTAGTCTTACTCAATGTAGTCAAATACTGAAAATTCAAATGCCCATACCTTTCATGCCATAGTGAACTTGTGCTATCAACCGCTGCAAGTGCACTTTCCTTTGCTTTGATTGGATCTGCAAGCTTATACAAGCCTTTCTCACCGATCCCAATAGCAATAATCTTGTTATCTTTAGTGGTGACTAAACATTGTTGTTCTTGAAATTTTACAACAAAATCAGATTTTGAGGTGATCTCACTGATTGAAAGAAGATTTTTGTTCATATCCGGTACATACCTAACATTCTTGAATGTATAATTTACTGTACCATTAAAACTTATATGAACATTACCAAATCCTTTCACAAAATATGTTGTACCATCTCCTAAAGATACAGATTCATTACTACTGTTATCTTCAACAAAATCCACATACCAGTCCTTATGGCATGTATAATGGCGAGATGCCCCTGAATCAAAGTACCAAGCTCGATCCACCACAGAATTACCACTGGAAGCCATGAAAGCAAAATCTAGTGATTCCTTGCCTTCACCTTCAGCTACATTCGCATGATGAGCTTTCTTTTTGGGGTTAGCCATATCATGTTGTCTTTTTCTACAATCTTTCTTAAGGTGACCAAGTTTCTTACAGTAAAAACATTTCCATTTAGATCTCTTATTACCACTTACTTGTGAAGATTCTGATGGATAGTTATTTTTACTAGACTGCTTACCCTTTTCCTTAATAAAGAATGACTCTCTGTGGAAGTGGATGTAGACAATACTGCATGCTCCTGTCATCTCTCCTTTTGCAATAGCAATGTAGACAATGTTTCAAAATCCAAAGTCTGCATCTCAGCAATCATGTGCAAGGACTCCACAAATGACTCAAATGATGGTGGAAGATTTTGCATAACAAGAGCAATCAAATCTTGCTCATCAACAGGTTTCTGCACTGCTTTCAACTGGTCACTGATGTCCTTGATCTGCAATAAAAACTCAAAAATGGAGCCACCTTCCTGCATCTTAGTGGAAAACAACAAATTCTTCAAATACAACACTCTACTGGCTTCAGAAGCCTGATATTTTGAAGATAAAGTTTTCCATAAATCTGATGCTATAGTCGCATTTCTGACCTCTGAGATTAGATTATCTGCTACTGACAATTTTAACAACATGAGAGCCTCACGATGACGTTTATCATAGTCATTGGTAGCAGTGGCAGGCCTTTGCTCTTTACCGAGCACTATTTGATCAATATTCATATATTCACATATTGTCAAAACCTTGTGACTCCACAAACTAAAGTTCTTGCCAGTCAATTTCTGAGAATCTGGTAGTAACAGGTGTTGAATACTAGCCATTTTACCTAGTTTTTCATGAAAATGATAAAATTGGAAAAACTATAATGACCTTTTTTTAAAAAAAAAAAATTCCTTCTACACACTGATTCTATATTGACACTGAACAACCTTATCCGTTTTCGGCAACAAACTCAATACCGTTTGCAAGATCACAAAAAATCTACCACTAAAACAATTAAATCGGAAAAACTACAATTCCGATTTAAAAAATTCTTTCTCCATTGACATCCAGATAAAAAACCCAAAAAACGGTAAAATTTTTAGCTTTTCGGATGCTTCCATGATTATTAGTCAGCGGTAGGTCCCCAATAACCCTTATTGGCTAAAGTTTTGATTTATTTCAATTAAAAAATAAAAATAATTGAAATATTAAAAACTTTAGGCTACAAATTTTATAAAAAAATTCAGCCAATCAGAAAATTGGCCTACCTCTGAAACTTCAGGCAAAGATTCTGAGCCTGTTTCTCAACCAAATTGCAAATTGTTTTCACCAGTGTCTTAGTTTTGATTTAACTTGCAATTTAGACTTTTGTTTCGCTGAAAAAGATGAAGAAATGAATTTTTTTGATTTTGCCGAATCCGTACGGTGCCCAACACACACAGATAAATTCAACAGAGGCTTCTGAGCCTCTAAAACAGCGTGTTTTTGCTTCTTTTTGGTCTTATTTAGCCTTATGATGCTCCCTGGCAATTTTCAGACCTTTTGGTTGAGTTTTTCGAATTCCATGATGCTTTCTCTCTCATCGGCTCTCCACTGGGTGCCTGAAGCTCCTCCCTGGCAAGACACCGACCTCTCTCTGGCTTCCACAAACCTTCACTCAGGTTCTACAAACCATAGGCTCTGATACCATATTAGATTAAATAAAATACAGAGAGAAAATGAGATTGAGAATAGCAGAGCACACATTCAATGTTCAACCAAGCATGAAGGCCTATTAAATAGGCAAACAAATGAAATACCCGTGAAGCATGAGACGGGTATAATAAAACTAACCTATGTCGGCTTGCATGAAATAACAAAGGCTGAATAAACAACTAGCCTCTTAACCAAAGTGGTTAAGGAAACTAACCAAAATAAATTACTTTAGTAAATAACCTAAGGTAAATACAATAATATGCTAACACAAAACACCTTTCAACATGCAATATTAATAGTTCTTTGCAATAGACTCAGCAGAAGTCAAATTATCAAACCTTAAAACTTCTTGCACATCCCTAATGGAGTGCTATGATGTTGATAGCCAAGATAGTTAGATCATTGTAGTAACAATAGAGAAACTCATGAGGTAAAATACTCATGGCTCTCTAAAATAATTCCTAGCAACACAAGTGACTAGAAGTTTAGTTTAGTCTATGGTAATGGTGCCAATTTGGTGTTGCATTATTGGAAAACTAAATATAGTTAGACTATCACAAAGAGGTAGATAAACTTAAAATGATATCAAATCTATACAAGATTCCCTAACAATATAGGTGACAAGAATTGTTCCCTGGTAATGACAGTGTTGGTTCCCAATTATACACCTCATATAATCAACCTTGCACACTCGAAGGAAAATGGTAAGTAATGATGGAAAACCTATTAGAATGTCACTATATTTAGGGAAGGGTTTTACATCACGATTTGATTTAATGTAGAAAATGATTGAGAGGCACCTACAAAGGGTATGGTTAGTTCCCTACTACTTTTGGCTCTGCGTAAACTGAGGTGAGAGAAACTATGGGGTAGCTTGCTCACATGGAGGTATTTTAAAATTCAATCTCCATAGGGATTCTTTACATGAGGGACAAATATGAGCAGAGCATAACCAAATTTGTACACTTCACCCCATGAAAGGGTTGTTACACAAAATGCACAAATTCTCTAAGTCATACATAAGATAATAAAAATAGATGAAATTATGAGTGCAATCTTCATTTTGAAAGAATATTCAATAACAAAGGGGTTGAATAAAATATTTCAACACTAGGATTTAAATCACAAACAATAAACACATTTCAAATATGTTATATATTATGTATTTTCAAGGCAAGTAACACTTATAGTATGCAATAGGGTGTGTTATTTATAGGGAGGATAGGGTAGGACAAGTTAAATAATTATAAAGATAAAGGGTGGCATGCTGGTGGTTTCCAAGTAATAGGGTATCTAGTATTATTTCATAAAAATGTTCCTTAGTAAAGATGCAAAAACCACTTCAAATTTAAGATAATGATAAACACCAAATGATCCTTGAGAGACTAGGACATTCACTAAAACTAGAATCTCAAATACTTTCTCCTACTAAATCCATGAACCTAGGGTGCCCTTAAAAGGTATTCAATAACACATTTACAAAAATAACTATATAGAGTGATTTATAACCTAGGTACATGTTTAGAATTAAAGCCAATAATTAAAATAGACCTATATATCCAATCAACACAAAATGTAAAACATATTATTGCATTTCATTAACAAGATATAGTAAAGAACCATAAATATTTTCTAGTGACTTGAAAATAAATATTACAGACATCAACACTTCAAAATGCTACCATGGGGACAAACATGATAATATTTATCCTTTGACAAGGGAGACATAAACATGCTCTCAAATATTGATAATGGTTGTATAGATGCAACCACCTTAATAAGGGAGACAAAATCTACACACAATAATTGATCCTAGAAAAATTCTTGCAAAACTTGGACTTAGAGGAAATGGATGCCTAAAATTACCTATAACAACCAACAACCAAAAATGATGTGAAATACAAGATAGAGACCCTATTTTTACATTTTTGAATTTGGAACCATGGGCCACAACTTGAAAAATTGTAGAACAAGCCTTCAAGTCTACTAAGATACTTCCAACTAGAAAATATTCCATGCCATGCTTGAGATCTTCATCCACTTATAAGGAAAGAATCATTGTTTCAACTAACTTTTCAAGGAATGATGAGGAATTGAAACCACCTAGATCATATCATTTTATCTTTTGGCTAAAAATTCCTTTCACATGAGTTTGGAAGGAGGATATTCATTTAAAGAGCCAAACATATTTTGTCTTGATGTGGAACTACATGAAGATCCCCTTGATCACTCACTTGTACAGCTGGAGGGAGAAAATCATTTGAAAAGCCAAAGATATTTTGTCCTCATATGAAAATTATTTGATAATGATTTCTTTCTACTCAATCATAAATTATGGAAACTTCTAGATATAAAATATCTTCTTTGTGCATGCCAAGGAAAACCCATTACCTATAATGTTGGCTCAGGAGTTGATTCGATGGTGACATGAAATAGAAAATGATCAATGATCATGATTATAAATATTCAATATAGAATGGATTCATGAGCCTTATTATGTGCTTCAAATCACTTCTTGACTAGGAAAGAGCAATAAAATTCAACTTTTAAACCAAATCTTGCCACATATTAACCCTTGACATTCCATATTAGATCCAACTAGGCATCCATAGGCTCTACGAGTGACTAAAGGCTCTAGTCTAGACACTTATCACTTCCTCATTCCATCTAGACCCTTTAAATTTTTTGGCTTAGGTAGCATCATGGGATCATCCTTGTTTGAGAAAATGTGAGCAATAGATCATGCATGAGATGCTTGATTTCCAACTTTGTGGCATGCAATTATGCCATTTGGAAGTTATACATTTTCCCATGGGATCCTTGAATTTTAATCCTTGGCTATGCACCATTAGATCTAGCTAGGGTGAGAAAATTAACTCTATCAAATCATGATCTGAGGGGTGGAGAGTTATTGGATACTATCTTTTCCTTGGCCCTTGGGATATGCCTCTTGGTAGCCCCATGGGCTTTCTATGTACCTTGTAGACAATTTATACCATTTTTAGTACCCTCATACATGTGGAAGTGTATCACTTGATCTTGGGTCCTATTGAAAAGTTAACTACTATCTCACACCATCAAATCTTCAAAACATGCTCAAACTTTAAATCATGCCCCATGAGCTTGATATTTGGTAGCCCCATGGGATTCCTAAGATCCTTTGACTATTTAACTTTGATTACACATCATCAAGTCATCTTGATCCTCATAAACATGTGTATTATATTTTCATCTATTTGAAAACAAATGGATACTTCATAGGGTCTAAATCTGATGCTCACATGACTATCCTAAAACTTTTAAATCCCATTAGCTACTTGTTATGGCTTAAAGTTGATGTCCGTGTGCCTATCAAAAGGATTTGAATTTCAATGGATAATCCCTATAACTTAAATTTGATGTTTTCATGCCTATCAAAAGATGTTCATGAGACCATCATACCTATAATTCAAAAATATTTCTTTGGGGACTTTGTTTTGCAACACTTTTGATCAATGGGCTCTTTGTCTTTGGCATTCCTATTTGCTTTGACATTTCAACTTTGGGATTTTCTTCAACACAATTATCTTACAACATTTTTTGGGTCATTATGTCAAGACAATTATTTCAAACAAAATGTTTGAGACAATTTCCCCAATTACTTGGACTTCACACTTTTGTTGAAGGAATTAGACCTTTGCACTTTTGCCTAAAGAATTGACACTTAGCTCTTTTTGCCTTTGTTAGGATAATTATTTCAGATAATTTTTTTGAAACAATTTACCCATAGAAATTGAATTTGATGCTTTCCCAAATAAATTCAATTCTCTCAAACTTTTTTCTTGAGCAAAATGCTCGAAGGAAATAAGACTTTTGTTCTACGACAACTTTATCAAAAGTACTTTTTGGAAGTTTTTCCAAGGGCACATGAATTATAGAATTAACTTTCAACCTTTTGGAATGGCCCTTTATATCTCTATAAAATTCCCTTCGGACCTATTGAAAGTGTCTTCTATCTTTTGAAAATACCCTTTAGGAATTTTACAAGGGCAAAATGCCCAAAGAAAAGGATTCTTCAAAAATTTTACAAAGGTGAAATGACCCTTTGATATTTCTAGAAGTACCTTTAGATGAAGTAAAAAAGTCTCTCAATTCTTTCAAGTTTTTTGTGAATAAAAAATGCCTAAAGGGAAAGTTCCCTTTGAAATTTTTACCATGGATATAAAGTCCAAAAAAAAAAAGACTTTACACCTCTTCCAAAACAAAGGATTTCCTTTAAGCTTTTTCTATGGGTAAAATGCCAAAAGGGCATGTGCCCTTCATAATTTTTTTCATGGACAAAAAGTTCAAAACAAATTACCTACAAAAAATAACATAGCCCTTCAGATATTCTGAAAAAGACTTAGCCTGAAAGAGATAAGAAATTGAATTCCTTTAGAACTTTTTTAGAAGACAAAATGCCCAGAAGGGTAAAGTCTTTGGACTTTTTGTCCGATAAAAAAATCCCAAAGACCTATTTACATCAGAGAATGTGTTTATACAAAATCCCAAAAAATTCTAAGGTAAAGACATAATTAGCAAAGCAAAGATAAGATAAAGGACTTAGCTAATTTTTACATTAACATGACCTTCTAAATGAACACTTGGAGACTGAAGTTGGGCTAATGACTTAAACATTCATACTCAACTCAGGCTAGACTTAGGCATTCTCAATTGACAAGGGCCCAATTGCTTCATTACAATTTTGGGAACTAACATTATGTATACCTAACCTACATATATACACTAGTATATGACCAATACCAAATAATCAAAATCCTATTGATATGGTAAACAATTGAGATAATTTGTAGTCAATAAATAATTGATCAAACACAATCCAAACATGATTCTTTATACATAGTTGACCCATAATAATTTATATAAGTTATCACACAATAATTATACATAGTGAACCCATAATAGTCGACTCAATTGACTAATAAATTAAAGCTAGGTTTTATAACAACTTTCAGTCATTCCATAAAAATGTATATACATAAGTGATATCAAAGTGGAACACTCAGCCATTGAAATGAAACAAATACACAACCAACAATACTCAACAAAACCTAGTTTGTATGTATTCTAAAAACCAAATGAAACCCAAAACTGTAAAATAATATCCCAAGCCACAACCATTTTAATATATAAACATTCTAAGTAAAATATAGTCAAACAAATAATCATTAGAAACCCTGCTAACCAAAATAATGTCTATATGACATTCACTAACACATAACCATAATGACATACACCATAATACATAGTCATTTTGGTATGAATGTAATAACACATGAATATATAGATAAACTATTAAAAATAACACATATAAATATTATTACCCATTAGAAAACATGTTTTGAACCCTAACTAAAATAATGACTTTAAGCTATTTAAAAACACAACCAATAAATAATACATAGTCATTTTACTATATATCAATGAATCCAAGAAATACATAGTCATTTCAATATATTCTAATGTATCAAAGAAATACAGAGTCATTTCACTATATTCTAATGAATCAAAGAAATACACAATTGAGTAATGATTATAAGAAACCCTAATTCAAACTCTAATCCAAAATAATGTATTTAAGCCATTTCATTAACATCCATCTATTTAGGCAAAAATAACACAAAAAAATATTAAAATAGTTACCCTAATCTTCCATTCCCATGTTACACAAAAAATCATTGGTTTAATTCTACGAGGGGAATTCCTCCTTCCACAAGGTCAAATCCTTGATTCATACAAGGGTTTACAATTCCCAAAATAATTCTTATTAAAACCCCATAATCATTTTATCCATAGACTACATAACATGAATACAAAAGTTTAGAATGAACCAAGAATAAAACCTTACCTCTTAATTTCTTGAAGTAGTCTCTCTTCTTTGTCTATAATTAAAATTTCTTTTATTTACTATTTTTCTCCTCTATCTATCACTACTTCTATCTTTTTTCCAAACTTCATTCTTCCTTTATTATTTATCTAGTCATTTTCATGCATTTTGAAAACCCCTAATTTCATGGTGACCCATTATCTACCATTTTTTCTCTAGGAATGACTTACCATTAGACTATAAATTCTTGGCATGCTTTTGACATCTCACAGCTTGACCACTAAACTCACAATCTCCCTATTATTTTCTTCCAACTCGTAGCCAAACCCTAGCTAGTTTGAGTTGCATGGTTTGAATGACCAAAAAAATAAACAAACTAAATGATAGCTTCTAAAATTAGGGTTGACAATATATTATATCAAATAAACATAATTTTTATGTTTTAATAAAACTTGAATGCCTAACCTCCACTTTAGACATTCAATAATCAAAGCTAACCATTAAACAATCAAAACTTCACACCTAGTTAACCATTAGGTATTTAAAACTAAGTCACCCTTGGTACCTCCTTAGATCTAGGTTAGATAAGGATTATAAAATCATTTTTTTATATGTTCAAAAATGCAATTTTTTCTCTTCCATGTGTGTGTGTGTGTGTGTGTGTGTGTGTGTGTGTGTGTGTGTGTGTGTGTGTGTGTGTGTGTGTGTGTGTGTGTGTGTGTGTGTGTGTGTGTGTGTGTGTGTGTGTGTGTGTATAATCATTTTCTTGCCCGCATAACCCTTATAGGTGTGTACCTAATCATTCAACAAAAAGTATCATTAGTGTGTGTGTGTGTGTGTGTGTGTGTGTGTGTGTGTGTGTGTGTGTGTGTGTGTGTGTGTGTGTGTGTACAGACACTAACAATAATTTTTGTTGAATGGTTGTAGGTACACACCTATAAGGGTCATGAGGTCAATCAAAAGTACATTTATCAAAAGAACATATATCAACTAAAACATTCTATAATGGTATCCATATTATAATCATAACAACCAATAACAACTGCAATAAAATTGAATAACATATAAACATGAATCTTAACCAAATAAATAATGATCAAGCATGAATTAATAAAAAAAATAAAAATAAAATAAATTATGCATTATTGTACTATGTGGTGTGTGACGGGTTCATTTTCAAATCTCTAAACCTCCAACATATTCATTTTAAACACCCTCCCTAATGATACTCTCCCTTTATTTTTTGTCTCGAGAGTGGACTTTCTCCTACATCCACCTCACAAATGCAAATGATAGTTAGCTCATAACCATGATAATCAATACAAATGATAGTAAATCATAGTAATACTGAATAAGAATAATCCATATATGTATGAAACTTATGTACAACTAAATAATCAAGTAATGAGTCACACAAAATAATTATTATATGTCTGTCTATACATTAGTATAAACAAAAATAGTTTGCTGCAATAATAATTAATCAACATTAACCCCATTAATATAGTTTAATAAATAAATCATGTTTAGTGAGGAAATTGGGAAGTAAATTTTTTTTTCATTATAGTCATATCTCATTCTTTGTTTATATCCTTTGAAAACTAGCCTTGCCTTATGTATCTCAATCTAGCCTTTGAGAATGGGTTTACAATGAACTCTTTTCTTATTGAAAGGTCTACTACCTCCCATATCTAATTTTTATCAATGGTATGAATTTATTCATCCATTTATTCACACCACTTTTTTCCTTGATTTCATCCTTGAAATAGAGAGGATTAGCTACTAAAAATAAATAAAAATTCATAGTTTCATCCTCATTTTTTTCATACCTTGCCTATTGATATATGTGTTGTAAACACCTTGTCTTCGATAAGTGGTGAATTGAGTTAGAGGAAGATAAAGTTGTATTATAAGCTACTAATTGAGATCCTTATTTTATTTTTCCACTAAATAAAACAACCCTTTGTGAAATAGGAATCTAACTTGGTCTATGAGTGGTTATACCACTTGCTGTTTTAATTTCAGAAAAGGTCAACTATACATTATTTATATTTATTTATCTTCTTGTGTATCAAACCATGTTAAATTATCTATAAATGAACGTCTAAATTTATTATTAGCTCCTAAGTGATTGGATTTTCAAGTTGTTAAGATTTTTATTGAGCACTATATCCAATGAAAATGCATTTCTCTCCTTTGTGATCCTATTTTGATCTTCTTTTCTTGGAGATATGTGCATATGCCACACATCCAAATGCTCTAAGGTGTTTAAAACTTGGTTTTTTGTTGATTTATGATTTTTTAGAGATAATGTACCTAATAATATTAGTTTTAAAAATATTTATAAAATATATAGTTGATGCTACAACCTCAACCTAAAACTCTTCAGGCAATCCTTTGGTATTTAGCATGTTCCATGCCATATCTTGAATGGTCTAGTTATTCCTCTCAACTACACCATTTTTATAAAATTTATACCTCATTTTAAATTATTTATAGATACCATTATCCTTGAAAAATACATAATTTGATTTTATATATTCTCCCCATTTGTCAGTTCTCAATTTATTTATGTAATGACCACTCTGGTTCTCAACCATGGCCTTGAATTTAACTTGAATGTTTCAAATGCCTCTACTTATTTTAAAAAAAAATACACCCATGAATTTATACTAAATTTACATATTAATTTTATGAAATAAGCATTATTGGATAAGGAGGGAGTCTTCATAAGACTACGTAGGTCTAAATGAATCAACTCGATAGGATCTCTAGCTCTTTGAGACTTACATGAGGGAAAGGTGTTTACATGTTACTTTATAAATATGTAGCGTTCACATTATTTTTTTGTTTTTATATTAAAATATCCCTCTCACCATTTTTTTATTGTGAGAAAGATTAAACCCACCAAAAATCAAATGATCATACCTTAGATTCTAACAAGTGGACTCATCCACTATAACTATTTTAAATTTTGCTGCTAGTTCACTTTACATCCTTAAAGGAAACATCTTATTGATTTTCATCTTGACTACTATAATCTACCTACTACATCCACTTATATCATAAATGATACACTCTCCATCTTTAAATCTCATATTATATCCTTTTTGAATAAGATTAACAATGCTAATTAGGATATGCTTTAATCCAATCATGTGGTAAACATATTGAATTTATCTTTTATAACATTTCTTGGTGTGGATGGAGATAATGAATCTACCCATGAAAGATTCCATCTCATTATTTTCCATATTCACTTCTAATTTTATTGATTGATGATTTCTATTGAACATGTCTTTGTTCCTACTCATGTGGTTATTATAACCACTATCCAAATATGAAATTTATCTAGTACTTTACTCAATGATATTACATGTTATGAATAAATTTACCCCTTTCTCAATCCTATTAGGTTCAAAAAAAAAAATTATTAAATTTTTTTTTCATTTTTCTATTCAAATCATACTCTTTCTTTCTACACTCACTAGCATAGTGTCCCTACTTATTGTAATAATACCAAACTTGTCATATATTTGTGTAGAACCACATCTTGAAGTGTTGTTTCTCCTTCCTTTTCCTATTTCATGTGATTCTTGATGATTGTGTCTTACAAATTCTTGACTATTGTAAGTTATTCCTCTACCTCTATTGTTTTCTCCTCTCCCCTTACCTTTCACATTCACATTTGTCTTGAAGGTTTATTCATGGGAAGAGGCAGTTGACTTATTTAATCATTGTTCATGGGTTTTTAAGGAACCCATTAGCTCATCAATTGTCATTTGTCTCAAGTATTTAAAATATTCAATTAGAACTAATACAGGATCAAATCTAATTGGAAGGATCCTCAACACCTTCTTAATGATTTTATGATCTTCAAAAACATCTCCATTTGTCTTTATTTGATTTAATATGATCATTGTCCTTGTAAATAATTCATTGATTCACTCATTTTCTCTCATTTATAGGGTCTAAAAGTACCTTCTCAATAGTTACAACTTGAATAGCTTCACCTTGTCACTATCTTAATAGTCATTTTATAAAATATCCAAAGCTTGTTTGGAATGGGTAGCTATTATTATCATTGGAAATATTAAATCAACCAATGTCCTCTGAATGTATCTTAGAGATTTGACATCCTTTTATGTATTCTCTTTAAACAAATTTATTTATGCTTGAGTGAGGGAATTGATTTTTGTTAGGTCTAAAACTTTTGTATAACCACCTTATACAAGTTCCCATAGCTCTTGTGAGTAAAAAAATATCTTCACCTTGATGCACTATATTTAATAGTTATTTATTTTAAACACTAGAGGTTACTACCATGAACTACTAATACTAATTAAATTATAAAAAATGCCCTAATAACCTAAGGATATAATACCAATTATTATAAAAAGATGTCAAATATGAGCAACACTAAAAACTAGTTATTAGAAAGGTGAATCTCAAACACCTAAGTGGCTGGATACTAAGAAATTCTAAAGCCAATAAACAATGCAAAAAATATATTAAATGATAAGATTAAAACACTAAAATAGGGGAAGCATAATATGTTATAAAAAACACACAAATAAATATATTAGTTTTGATTCAAAAAATCATTACATTAATTGATTACAACTTTAATTCACTATAACTACAACTATTATAAAACTCTCACAAAAACTAATATACTAGACTATATTATGTCCTTCTTTGTTTATTGAATGTTGCCCTATATACTATTATATATACTAATCATTCTATTTTATCTCTTTATCTATATGTTATTTTTGACCTATGTCCTCTTTACACCTTATATTTTGTTGATCATACTCTTTCTAAGATTTTTGTCTCTTTTTCTCTTCTGCTTGCTCATCTTTATTCCTTCTTGTCTTATCTATCTTTCATAGTCTAATTCTATTGTATGTTTTTCTCCTATTTTTAATTTATGTTATATTATTCTCTTCTATATTTTCCACTTTTTCCTTACCTACTTGCCTGGTATTGTCACTTACCCCAAACAATTCACAAAATAATTTTAAAATTCAAATTATGTGCATTAAATGAGGTTCCTAATTTTAAAGGGCTATAGGGGAGATCTCTAAAGATGACAAGTGTGGACAAAGGTAGGTAAGGGAAATATTAATGTATTTTAACATGGTTGAATCATAAGTCATATTTTTCCACTTTAATCTATATAGAATTTGGTTTTATGGAAAGTTTCACATAAGTTATTTATTATATTGTCTTGAGATGTTTTTAGCAATGATTCTAATTTTTAGTTTAAATCTTATTGTCTTGATCAAATAAATATTTCAACTTAATTCCATTTTTTAATTTTACTTTACATACAACATAATTTTTTTTAGCATATCCTTATTGGGAATTGCACTTGAATTTGTAGTGGACGTCATGGATTCAGTGATTATAGTGTTTATAATCCTTACAATATAAATGTGTTGGGATAAGAAAATTAAAAAATATATCATGTATGCTAATGAATTGATTGTAATTAATTTTATAACAAATACATAATTTACAAGTGATCATGGTTTTGTTCTCTATGCAGGTATGATTTTGTTTTTGGTTATGGTTACAAACATAAAACACTGAAGCTGGATGTGCAATGATAGTTCATGCAAACATCAATAAGTTGAAAGATCCATTGATAGTATAATATATTTTTATTTGAAATGAAAATAAGTGTGATATTTTTTGTAATTAATCTCTTGTCCAGATTGAAAAATGTGATGGTGTTTCAGTTTTCAATGATTAGTATTCCATCATTTTACTCTCAGTATCATATGATGTACAATAAGGATGGTGTAGGTTGTTTTCTATCTTAAGAAAAAGTGGTTGAATGTAATATGGGATTCATTTGATGTTAATTTATGTGGATGAACCTATGCTTCCTACCACATTATGATATTTATTATATGATTATTAAAAATATCAAATCCTTACTCCATCTTGCATATAATCTTAATTTAGAAAGAAAATTAAATTAAAAGGTAGATAAAATTAAACTAATTATTTAGTTTTCTATTCCTTAAAATCTTTAGATTACAAAGTTTACTTTATATTTAATTGATGAAGCTTCATATTATTAAGATATCTAATTTGCTTATTGGTATTTGGATTTTGGCCCTTTTATGCTTATCATGTAACTACCATAGGAACTTTTTAACTTTTTGGAAATGGAGGACAACATGATATCATATTATTTAGGTCCTTACCTTTATAAATATCATCTAACAGTCTATGATGATCATATTTCTAAGATCAAATAAATATCTCATGTATATTATGTAGATATTTCCTTAAATTAGATAAAATATATTTATTTGGGTGTTAATATAGAAAATGAAACAATATAATGTTAACACATTACTCTGAGGCCTTCAATGAAGTGCTAAGAACTATTTACAAAGGAGTTGGTTAGGTTTCAACATTGCTTCTAGGTATGTTAGTTCTTCTCGATAAGCTTGTGAGTGTTGGGGACCATCATATTATGACATCATCAATTTTGATGCCTTAATAAAAATGGAAAGATAACAATAAGAATGTAAAGGAGATGACATGTTTAGAATAATAAATTTGTATAAGAATTTGAAAATGGAAGAGATAAAATAAAATAGAAAAATTAGAATTTGCAATAAAGAGGGGGTAAAAAAACATGGTGTTTTGATGGGGATTTGTCTCAAATAAAAAATTCCACACTATATTTACATTCTATGGGCCCTGAAATCTCTAAAATTATAAATGATAAAATCCAACACTATCTAATATAGAATGAATCATGACTGTAGTCAATTAATTAAACATAATGTAGAGAAAAAGGTAAATAACTAGGACAATTGAATATAAGTAAATATATATCCAAATAAAAAAAGATGTAAAAAATTATATCTGTTGCCAGCCTTAGACATCACACAAGTATAAAAACCAAGATAAAATATTAAACATTGCATTTCATCATGAATGATTATTAGTGGATGAATCTTGGTGAAATATCTAATAATTAATATATTTTTGGAGAAATACTTATAAAACATGTTCATGAAGAGATTTGATTCATTTCTATAATTTATTTTGATATAGTAGGCACAAGCATATCATTCATTCTTCCACAAGATTATAGTGAAAATACTATAGAGCATAAAATTCACACCAATTAAGAGGGTGTTATTAATATGCATAATATGAGCATATAAAAAATTGAATTCTAGACATCAAAATGAATAATATGAACAAATAATATTCAATACATAATATAATCTATGAGCCATGTGTTTTAGAATTCAATATGATGGTTAAAAATCTTGCCTAACTTGAAAATAAATTATTTTAAAATTCTTCCCCTTCAACATCTAATCCTTTAGAAAAAAACTTAAAAAACTACTCCCACTCATGTGAAACTATTATCCTATTTATAAAATGTTCATTTTAGATAATCCCATGTATTGTCCTGAATAGAAAACTAATGCATCTTCTTCAAATTCATCGTCTTAGTGGTTATTCATCTTTAGTTAGAGTAGGGAATTTTAGCTTATATCTTATGTAATGACAACATTTGAGATCATTCCAATAAGATTTTTAAATATTTAAAATGTGAAACTATTATCCTATTTGGAAAATGCAGACAATCCTATATATCATCTTGAATGGCAAACTAATGCATCTTCTTCAATTTCATTGTGCATAGTGGTTATTCAACTTTAGTTAGAATAAGGATTTTTTTTTTTGAAAAGCTTGGTAAACTTTTTAATGTGACTGGCGGTGCTAGCTAGATACGCCTAATACTGATACCACGGGGTGGGGGGAGACTAGAACTTGAGACTAGCAGAGCCACAACGGAAATACTTAGCCAACTAGGCTAGGGCCCCCACCCTATTAGAATAAGGAATTTTAGATTATATCTTAGGTAATGAAAATATTTGAGATAATTCCAAGAATTTTTCCAAATATTTAAATTGTGAAACTATAATCCTATTTGATGAATGCTCATTTTATACAATCTTATGTATCATCCTGAGTGGCAAACTAATGTATCTTCTTCAACTTCACTGTGCTTAGTGGTTATTCAAATTTAGTTATAGTAGGGTTATTTAATTTATATCTTAGCTAATGAAAACATATGAAATCATTCCAATAAGGTTTTTAAATAGCATCATTATATAATATACTTAACTTATTTTTTGGTTGTACAGTAGTAAAATTGGTCGATAAAACTTAAGTTAAAGTTTGATTATATTTAATGTGTTGTGATATTAACCTAGCTTACACAATATGTGAAAAAGGATCATAAATTTATTATGTACTCATCCATTTTTAAATCTTACACAATTGATTAAATCCACCATTCAAATTGTATTCTTTTGTTTAATCTTGATATACATACTATTATACTAAGAATCATGGCAATTATTTACTCCTCGAATCCCTTATTAAATTTCATATTTTCTAGAAAGCCTTAATTAATTGAAGGTATATATTTTTATTAATTACATTACTCTTTATTTTTTATCTATTTTTTGAGGCTATTACTTTTTAAAAACATGTGCTTATTTTCCTAGTATAAATGAATTAGTATGTAATTTCCTTGGTAGTGGGTTTTTAAAGGTCTCAACTAGATTCTGATCTTCTAAAAATAAAGAAATGTGGGTAAAAATAAAACCTAAGTTTTGACATTCGCAGGTTTGAGTTGAGTTTATATTCAATGATGATAAGTTTGAACAATATATTTTTTAATAATTTTATAAAAAATAAATATATGAATAAATAAAAATAAATAAACATTTTCAAATAGATTTAAAATAGAGTGTAAGTTTATAATAAATAATTAAACTTGAAAAACCAATCAAAATTTATTAATTATTTATATCTATTAAATGAGGGAAAGTGGGCCCTCACCTGAGTTTAACCCAGATTATCTATAGATCAAATAATTGATAATCTTGGGAATATTGCAAAAAGTATAACAAATGATAAATTACAATAATCATTGCCTAAGTCTAAAAGTAAGTTAGTGAAAAAAACCAACCAAAAAAAAATATAGTAAAATTAGAGTTTGAAACTAAACTATAACATAAATAAACTACTGCAATCCCAACTAAAAAGTCTACTTAACTAAAACAAAAGAAGGAAAGTTATTGATTTTCAATCTTTCAGGTAGGCATGATTTAAACAAACTAGAGGGATTTATTGTATAGTATCAAAAATCATTTTGTAGAGACCCCAAAAATTCAACTCCAGTTTTTTTTCTCAACTAATCAAGTCAATTTTGGTTGGTATGCAAGTTAACCTTACTACTATTAAAATTCAAATTAGTTAAGTCTGTGCACTTAACATAATGACTTGGTTTAACATGATCATATTCATAAAGTTTGTGGCATGTCATCTTTATGTTGATTAGTAATAGTCTTTTAATTAGACTAGAATGACCAATCCTATCACTCTTAATGTTTTCTTCAGTTAGCACAAGTACTCTCATTGTGTTTAATTGATACTTTTAATTATTTGTGATCAGGACCTAGCTCTTTTTTATAATGCATTCAAATCGATGTATGTGATGTATTTAACCTTTCTATATGACATTGAATTTTTTTAATGCGATCCCATCATGTGAGAGAGACAAATAAATTACCCATAACTTTCACATATTAGTTTAAAAGTTGGAAATATGAGTTTAAGTGTGTCTTTAGTTAGTCAAGATTTTAGTAGACGACACCATAAAATTCCACACAAATTCCTTGTGGTCATGCATTCATCCTTAATATTTTAAAACCTTATCTTTACTTTGTTTCCACTTGTTTACATAATCAAGAAGAGAAGACTACATTATAAACATTAAGGTTTTGTTCTTAATGCAATTTCAAGTTACTAGTAAGTCATGATTATTTTATTTCATTACCACCCATTTATAATAAGTCATATACACATTTCTACCTGGTCTTTTATTTCTCTAGTTATGTTGAAGGGGTCATTTTTGTACCCAAAAATTGAATTAGGAATTTATCTTAGTGGCATAGTCTTATTCAATTTTATTTACTTAAGGTAAGTTGATCTATTAAGTTTCATTTCATCATTAAAATTTGTATCATTATTTCTTATTTAAACTCTAATTTCTGTTAAGAGTATTTTTATTCAATCCATTTTAGTAAGAAAAATCAAAAGGACAAAATCCTTTTGTTAATCCCCCTATATAACATTCAACCAAAGTCCTTTTTTTAAATTTTCATTGCATCTATTTTAGTTTTAAGTATGTTCAATAATATAAGGCAACTTTATGTTTTTAAACCTTAGTGTAGATTGATGTTTATTTCAAACACCATTATTGCAAGAAGGGACAAATTAGAACATTAATTTAATTAGGATTCCAATCCATTCTATGATTTATTTAATTTTTAATACCTTCCCAATCAATATTTGGCATTATATTGAGCTAACAAAAGTTATTTCATAAGGGGCCCTTCTAAGAGTGCTTATGATAATTAAGTATCCTCTTTAGCATATATGAATCCATTTTAATTTATAGTTACAAACTATATTTATAACTTATTTTTACAATGAATCCATGAATCCAAATCAAAGGAACAAAAGAGATATAATTTAATTTCACATCATACTAAATAATCATTTATAAATGCAATATTTATTATCCACAATGCCATTTTTGACTCAATCATAGAATAATCATATCACAAATCGTAATTACATATAGACTAAATTTTTCTAACATACTATAAATAAAACTATGTGAAATACATGAATAATCAATAAAGTCATTACATATATTTACATAAGATTATTAAAATTAATACAAATAGTGGCTCCAAGGTCATTAATAAAATTTAACAAAAAAAACTTTGTAGTAACTTGAATACTCAAACAATAATAATAAAACAAGTCATTATGATTTATGAATGAATTAATTATTTTTTATCTTAGGTAAAATGAAGAGCTTCTATTGAGTAATGTTTTTAAGCATGTGATTGTGAAATGGGTTACCATACATACTAATTGTAACATGGGATCAAGGTCTGATGTAGTTTTGTGGAATAATAAAATTAAATAAATAGAATACATATCTTATGATTCACATCAAACAAATCATTAACCTTGATGACTATATATTAAGAGCTCCCTCATGTGACCACTCAATGTATTTACGTCAATTTTGATGAGACACTTGACCTACAACAAAAGGTTTGAAAGCTTGTATACTTTCCTCAAGTTCAAAATATTTATCATTTATTTTTATAATAAATAAAATACATAGAATTTAATGATTAAGTGTCCTTAAATTTAATAAATCTTAATATAGAAGCTCAATATGTGTCTTGGAGCTCTATAAGTGGAAGATGAAAAGTCTTCCTCTATTGATGAGATTCAAGCCCTCTTTCTTTCCAATTTTGCATCCTTGTCCACCTTTGTTACATTGGTCTTTCAAATCTCATTCATTTTTAATATTATTAGGTAGCCTTATTTTCTTGACTTGATTTTGGTGGGTTCTTTCTTTTTTTATTGCTTGTTTTGGTTTATTGGTTGATCTTTCCTTGATCCATGCACTGTTATCCTTAGAAAATATTTATTCGCATGAATTCATTTTAAGTGTGTATGGAGGTGGTTAAAAGTGATGTTGAAGCATGTGTTAATGATTTTTTAAAGGATGAAAACTTTAATAATCCCTTGAGTACCTAGGCAGACACTAATAATTGAATTTTGAAGGACCTTGTAGATGATGTGGGTCAAAAATAGGAGGAAAAACTAGGTTCAAGAAAGAAATTGTTTAACAAACTTCTATGTTAGGAGGAAGTGTTGAAGCATTTTTATGGAGCCCTTTTTATCCTCTAAATTGGAGAATTAGATAGTTTTGGCCCTAATGAGTAGTGTTCAATATAAATTAGTAAGCATCCTTTCATAGGAAAGACCTTTTATTTATATATTAATGAGTCTATGGATCTAGATTTTTAGTCAAAATAAGCCTGACTCAAAAAAATTGGAATTTTATTTGTGTTCCTAAACAAACATATGTTACCCTCAAAGAATGTTTTTGATAATTGGATTAATTCTGTGTGGGGAAAAAATGGGTATCTATATTACATTTTGAAGAATGTTTAAGCAAGGGGTTTTTAAGGTTATTTAAAAAAACTCAAATATGTAAAAAAGAGTCATTTGTAAACCCCTTTGAAATTTTGTCTAGTTAATGTTTAAAGCCATCTTGTGGAACCCCTTAGTTGAATATGATGACTCAACCTTTAAAATGGATTCATTGTGGGTTAATATTGAAAAATTTCTTGTTCAAATTTTGAATTTTTGTCTCAAACCCTCAATACCTTAGGATAGGTCTTAATATTGGAAGACACTAGGAGATAAATAGCACATATGAATGCTTAGGTCTTAATCTATCTAAAACCCATGGATGTTTTCCCTAAAACTAGTATTTTATCTTAAAGGAGCTACTTTATCATGCTGTATTAAGGGCTTATTTGGCCTTAATGTTTTTTTTTTAATAAAGATGGTCATCTCAATAACAATTTTCCATTTATCAACAAGGATGTGAATGTGAATAAAAATAAAGTGTAGATAGACCCTCTTCTCCCTAAAGTAACTTCTCCTAGTTGTCATATTCCTAATTCTATAGAGAATGTTATTATGAGGGGTAATCCCTATTTTGACCTCAACCCTAAAAAATGTAGTGCATCCCATTTTGACTTGGGTTGTGAGAATTTAGATAAGTTTTCTAGGGAGTCTAGATATGATGATCCTAAGAAAAAAGCCTCTTTAGTGGAGTAATAGTTTATGGATTTTCCTCTATCTTGTACCTCTAATTTGTTATCCAATGATAGTATGGGTGTTATGGATCCCCTTATTATTGATCTTTTTTCCTCTAACTTCCTATTTTAAATTGATGGTGGTGATGTTTAGAAGGAAGTTATACCCTTTTCTAAATGTAGGTTATCATAAGATTATATTATCATTAGGGCTAAACCTCTTGAAATTATTTACTAAACCTCTAACACCTTGGTGACCCTTATTTTATAGGAGTGTCTTGAAGTAATTTCCCCCATGGAAGTTTATCCTAAGTTGGTTTATGAGAATATGTTCCTTGGAAATTAGAATGACCTTGTCCCATTGGTTAGTGTTGATGCAAACAACATTCCTTCCAGGGAAGATTAAAATAGGTTCTAAAAGACATAAAACTGACCCAAATATTGGTTATCTCCTTAGCCTAATGGCTAGGGATATAAGTAAAAAGTCTAATAATGGTCGACCTAGTTTTGAAGATGATTCAAAGCTTAAGGATAAAGACAACAAGTTCCCTCCATGCTTTGTGAGGCTTTATCAGAATAATGGAAGGGTTAAGCCCTCTGTGTTGCTTAAATATCCCCCCTCTTTTACTTTTAATGAAGGGCATTAGTTAGATTGTGAGGGGTATTAAGTCCCCTAACCATAAGCCCATTGTCAAAAAATTTAGAAAGTCAAGAGGTGATATTGATTTTATTTTTCTCTAAGAAGTTAAAGTTGTTAGGTTTAAGCTTGACTTTATGCTTAATTTCATTTGGCCAAGCCCACCCCCTATGTTTACTATTGACTAAAATTTTACCTTAGGTCAAATTGGGTCAACCCCCTACATGTTAAAAATTTCCATAAATTCCTCTAGGTTTGAAAATGTCACCATGGTCCTAAATTAAGTCAAGTCATACTTCAAGGGTCACATAATATGTTCTAGCCTTTGTCATACTTGTCTATTTATCTTAATGTCCTTTTATGCCATATTTTTTGGTCATTTCAAGGAATTATATAGTTTTTCACAAAAGGATAAATGTTTTAATAAGTAATATAACATACCACATGTTAGACAAGAGTTAGAGAAGTCTTTGAAATTGAAATATTATAGGTCCAACATAAAAACAAGATTATCTACAAAAGTTAGGTTTAGATGTTTGTATAGATTGAGGTGACTCATATACAAGAATTAATGCTTTAGGAAGGTGCCATGGCATATAAATAGGTCCTTTTTAGGCTTAGGTGGCTTCAAAATATCCAAAATTGGGAAAAATTGTTTTCTCTCTCCTATCATTCCCTTGGACAGTTCAAAAAGGGTCAACTATTTTCATTTGGTATAGATTGGAGAAGAGGAATTAGAGTGAGTGAACTTGGTGGATATTAGGGGACCTTATGAGATTTAATTTAATAGTCTTAGTTTCAATATTGGTGTTTTATGATATATGAACAATCATTAAGATTGTTAGTACCTCTAAACTATTTATACAATCTTAATGGCTTAGTTTTTCTCATTTGGCTGTACTTTAGTGATTGATTTGTGTGAACCAAGTAATATATGTATACTTGAAAATAATATACACTCATTTCATGTTGAATTAAACATAGTTTGGAATGTGTGGTCATGGAAGGATAGGCATAACCATATCTTTGTGCTAGAAGTGAATACCAATGGTTTGTGAAATAATGCTTGATAGTTACAGAGTTTGTCCTTCTATGAGTGGAATCAAGTCAAGAGTAGTACACTTGTTTTAAAACCATTAGATAATGGTGGTTTATATTATCCATTGAATTTTATATTAGAGATATCTCTTGGGCACCTCAAAGATAAAGTTGTGCAAACAAGCTAACGTACCTAATAGAGACCTACAAGTTTAAGTGTGTTGGCAGTCAAAAGTATAGGGGTATGATGATGTGACTTGAAGAGGATATGAATATTGGAATATAGTGATAATGCCTCTTGATATGGTTTTAGGATTGTAATACGGCATGATATGTTTGAAAGACCAACTCAAGATTTACATACATAGCCCATCCAAACAACCACCTACAACTTGTTGTGGAGAAGTGTGATTTGACAGTGATGTTCCCAAAGAGAAAAAAGTTTTAGGGTTTTGAGAAGATTATAAAAAAAAATAGGATTGAGCCATTGAAAAATATTGGATATTGGTTTTGAGAGTTAATTCAAGATCAAACATAGTCAAGACCCCTCAAGCAACACCTACAGTTAGTCAGGTTGAAAAGTTACTTTGGATAAAGATAATGAATAAACACAGAGGTTCCAAGTATTTGAATGAGATAATCTATTATAAAAATATCATGACTTAAAGGAGAGTTCAATGTTGAATAGGGTTTTTAAACCATTAAAACTCCAAACCACTGCACTCAAAAATCTTCACACACACCTACAGTCAACTATTGAGAAAGTTGGTTTTCAAACAATAGTAGGTTGATGATTTGGAAGGAAATTAGAGTTTATAGGATTTGAATAAGGTTTTATAATATCAATCATCATGATATTATAGAATACTATGTTGGCAGACTAGTCTCAAGGGAACACACATAGACATATAGTCTACCCAAATGACTTAAGGCCTCTACAAAGATTAAAGTGGTGGTTATGTGAATAATTTAGGGATTGAAGGGATTTATCAAATAATTATGTTATCAAGCCAAATAATTTGACTCAAGTGAAGGTAGAACAAGTTCAAACTCTGTCTAAAAACCATATATAATCATAATAGGCCTATAACTAGTTTTGAGAATTTGAAGTGTTAAGGCCTGAAAAATCATGGTAAATACTTGAAAATTGGTAAAAGGGATCATAATTGGTTGAAAAATACCCCCATTTTTTACATTATATCATACTAATAGTGGAATTACTCACTATTTTATCTCAGACCTGAGACACTTCACAAGTGATGCAACTTGTAGACCTAATACATTGATTATAAAAATATGAATGGATGAGTATTAAGGTATTATGGGATGATATATATGACTGAATTAGAGTTAAATTAATGTTTAAGATATCCTAAAATCACTTTGACTACTCATTTGTGGTCATATACTTAGAAAACCTAGTCTATGCCTTTGAGGCCTAAAACTATGCATGAACCTCAGACTTATAATGTCATTCTTATGATCATGTGATATTCCCAAGAAATCTGATAACTTTCATGGAAGAGCATAAGGTTGATGAGACTCATTAGTTTTTAGATAACAACTCAAATTGGCCAATATTGGCCTAAATTTGTCTCAAAGGTGTTTAGAATGCATAGTAGCTACCCAAAAAGCAACTTCTTTCACTCCCATCTATATGGAAAAGATGAATTGGGTATTAATAACTTACTAATAGTTGACGGGGGTCATTTAATTGAATTTAGTGGAATTATTTTGAAGGTTAGGGACCTAACCTTTATGAACCATTACTAAGAACCTAAACTACCTAAAACCCTCATAAGAGCCTAATGATAAAAATATGAAGAAAAATGCATCCAAAAGTGGTCAATTTGCCTAGAAAGTGATTTGGACATACTTGTAAATCTCTCAAGATCATTACCACTCAGTTATTTAGTGCCATCACTTGTATGAATGGGTTAAAATTCTATGTTTTCTTTAGGATTTAAGGTAATTTGAAGGTGAAAAAAGGAATACATGAATGCAAGTCATCGTGGAAGGTGTGTAGAGATGTATTTTGACTCTTTAGACCCAATTATCACCTTATTCATGTATGGAGACACCTTTTCTAAGCTAACTATTGTAGGTAGTCTTAGATAGTACAATGAGAAGCAAGGTGACTGCCAAGTTGAAGATGAGAAGTTTATTTTTGAGTTTTCTTGAAGTCTACATGATAGACCAAATGAAGAAAAAGTCCCAAATATTTGTCTTACATATATACAATGAACTTTCTTGAATATGTACAAGTCACTATAGTGACATGTGTGAGAGTCTAGGCCTAGAGGGCTAGTGAGTTAATGAATGGGTAAGTAATAAGTGGAAAATATAAGATAATTACTTGGAGGAGAGCATAATGACTTGTACCAATCATGTTTTAACCTTATCAATCTAGTTCATATGTGTCAATGACTTCCAACGTAGTTCTAAATAGCTAAGTGGACTCCTCATCAAGAAGTGTAGTTTCAAGAAGTATCTATACACCAAATTCAAGAGGATGTCATGTTTTAGATAGACATTGTCTAAGAGGATCCATGATTTGTTTTATAACTCTTTATCTCACATTGTAACTTGTCTTCAAGACTTGATACTTGGATTTGTGAATCTCGAATGCCACTCTTTCTCTCTCTTCTCTTATTTATCTATATATTAAAGCCATTTTGGCATTATAGGGATCTATAATTGGTATAGAAAATCCCTAATAGTTTGAAATCTTATTTATCCTTTGAATAAATTTCTTGATCTAGTTTAGTATCTAAAATTCTTACCTAAATATGCTAACTAGTCCATTTGGATGAAAAGTGACGATTGTTTCTCCTTGATACCATTTTGATCTTGTATGCATTGTGTGAGTAACATTTCTTCTAATAGGTCTCATGAAGTGTAAATTATTTTAAGGTGTATTTAAAGTGTGAATAAGATTAGAAGTGTCTAATATCAAACCTCATATTCAATAACCTTTAGAAATGCATAGCAATCTGCTTCCATGTAGAATCACTTATGCTAGAAGAACCTTGAGTCAAGATTAGTTTTAACAATCTACCTTCATAGTGAAAGTTCAAGTATGTTTTTGGATATATCTTTAGTGTATCACCTCAATCATTTTAGGTTAATTTCATGTTTCCTTCTTCCATTTTCACCCCAATAAGTGATTAAACTAGTGTAGTTGAGAGCCTAAATAGTTAGATCAAGGGAGATATCCCATAATCTAGAGATCTATCTCCTATAGAAATTTGTATATACTTAGAGATAGTTCCATGTTATCACAAATTTGATAAGGTTAAATTGGATTATATAGGGTGAAAATTTGGGATATAATAGTTCTAGAATGCCTAGTGGGACATGTGGTCCAAGAAATTTGTTCAAGATGGATGTTGGTCTTGACAACAAAGAAGTTGTAATAGTCTACTTCCTATAGTATTTGGAGAGTCCAACAATTAACTCTTGGTGTCAGAATAGTGCATTATTTCATGCTTAAGTTAAAAAAAAGGATCTAATAATAAAGGCATTCCTTTTTAATCCCAAGAGATTCCTCATTATTAAGTTAAATTAGACATATTTGCTAACACCCTTCCTTACCCAAAGAGATCATACCTTGCTCATAGACTGATAAGAAAGTTTTTGATTAGCCCAATCTTGAAAAATCCTAAAGATATCTTAGAAATAAACTTACATTTTGTTTCTTTCAATGTTTATAGTCCTCTAAGGCTTACCCTTTATGATGTAATTTCCATATCATCCCTCAAAAGTGTCCCTTCATACATAGGTGAGATTGTCATTACTCATATCAAGCACATTAAAAACATTGACAACTTTTGCAATATACACCACATCATTGAGGAAAACATAACTATTAGGTTTTTGGATATTTATTTCAAGGGGAAATATATTTATTGGTATGGTACTTTATCTCCTAAATCTATCACCACAAGGGATGAATTTGGTGATGCTTTGAGAAGGTTTGAGGACAAGAGTGAAAACTTGTCATTGACTGAGCAACTAACCAACATAAAGAGAACACCTCAATAAGATATTAAAAACTTCAAAACAAGATTATATAAGACATGAGATAGGATCCCAATCTTGGTAAGACCTACTACACATCATGGTTTCCTTTATTATCTTAAGGCTTTTGATAGTGATATTTTTATTATGATATAATCTATGGGAGGGAACACATTGCCTAATCCCTATGAAGTGGCCATTAGGGCTAATAATTATTTGATTTAGGATAGTAATATTTCTCTAAGACCCCCTATGACTCTATTCCCTAATTAAAAAACCCCTACACCTATTGTTGCTCGTATTCCTACATCAAAACATAATCGAGCTTCTCATCATCAATCAATTAAATCTAATAAGGTATAAAGAGTGAAGGCTATTGAGCAAGAGATTTTAGGTATCAAAAATATCATAAAAAAAACATCAAGGGAGACATTTTCAAATCCAATATCAACATAATTATTCCTATCTAAACTATCAAGACAATAAACCACTCTTTTAAGGTCATCTCTAAGGCAAAAGATAATTAGTTTAAACAAAATCATGTAATGGTTATAACCAAAATACTCCATCTACTTTAAAATAATTAGTACCTAATAAAAATAAAATTTCTCAAGAGAATGAGGGTAAAATTCTATGGGATCAACCTCGTGATCAATCTATCCATGCCAATGAGTACTTAAATCAAGATTTCATGGCAAATTTGTGAACAATGCCAGTCATGAATCAAGATAAGGTACCTAATGGATGAGATAAAAATTGATAAAAATACTCAAGTGGGGTCTAATTTAGTTAATTATAAGTAAGATGACTCATGTGCTATGAATTATTAACTGAAATCAAGCAAAAATTCACTTCTTATAGTTATAAACACAAGGTCAAATAGAAAGGTAATTGAAGAGATTCAAGGACCTGGTAATGGTCCATCAATGAGATTTACAACATCCCAAAGGGAAGGAATGTATAATGAAATCCCAAATGCAAAAATATATAAAATAAATTAGAATGCTAAGAGTTTTTTCACACCTTAGAATTCTTAAACTATAGGCAACACTATTCATATTAGTGGACAAGCTAAGGTTAGTGGCTCTTTCACTAACATTGCAGAGTAGATTAAGAAGGCTCAAGTAAGTGTATCAATGTGGGATACACTACCAATACCAATATAAGTATACCTACTCCAATAATAGCTATATAAACTCAACATAGCAACCAAGCATCCTAGTGGGAAAGAGGTAGCCTTGACAAACACATTGCAACATAGTGATGCATAACAAAAAAATGATAAATTAGATAAACCTCCTCCATTTTATCTCTCTATCATCATTGGAGATACTTTGGTTCATAATTATTTGATTGATAGTGGAGCATGTACTTCATTCATACCCAAAAAAGTAACTCATAAGTTGATTTTGAAGTATGAGCCTCATTCCAAGGGAGTGATACAAATAGATGGGTTAGTTACTAAGATAATTGACATAATCAAAGGTTTGAATTTTTTTCATGATTGTCATACTATCACTATCTCTCAAGATGTTGTGGTTGTGGATGTGTCACCTCACTTTTCCCTTTTCCTGTTAAGATATTTTACTGCTAAGATCAAAGGACACTTGAATTTAGATTGGTTTTGTATGGCATTTAGGACTAGGTATGGTGCTAAATTATCAATAAAATATAAACCTCTATCTCAATTTCATTTATATTCATGTGTCATATAAATCAAAGATGAATTACAACATCAGTGATGAATAAGATCATCCTAGTGATCAATAACCTCTATCACCTCTGGATGGCATAACTGACTTATACCTTGATGAATGGGAAGTTGAGTAGTATGGATTTGATCCATATGAGAATATTTAAGAAACTAGTCTTGGTAAATACATCCTCCATGAAGAATGTGATGGATATCTTAAGGAAAATTCTAATGACACTTTAAGATAGGTTGCATGGGACAACTACTTTTTGCACATGAATGATGAGGTTACTATTCCAGCTATAACAAAGCATGATAGTCCTTGTGAGCATTCAATTATACTTGACAAATAAGAGTATATTAATGAGAATTAACCTTAAAAAAGGTATATTATATGTGGCAATAATTCAATGCCATAGTGTAGAAGTTTGAAGAGGTTAGTAGGTATGCAACTCTTTAAAAGGGATATAGACCTGATGATGAGGTCAACCATGTACCTAGTGAGCACAAAGAAGAGCTTGGGGTCTCTACCAAGAAAGAAACAACTTTGGTAGACCATGAAGTTTTTGGTAAATTATAAGATAGCTTTGATGACATCTAATAGAAAGCATATATTGATTCAGATACATTTGAAGTTGGGAAGGATTTCATGACTCTTAATGATTAGATTGAGGAGTTCTAAGTGGACATGATAAATGCCAAGCAAGCTACAAAGTCAAATAAACCTATAGGAAAGATAGATTGAGTGTTCATGAGAGTTATAAGTGATACACTTGAAAATATCATAATATTTAAAATGGTAAGTCATTTATCTATCTTCATAAGCAAGTTTTAATTAATAAACATTCATCATATAATGATTTGTTTTCATGGAGCAACAGTGATTCTAGAAACATTATATTTGACCCTGGTTAAATAAATGAATAACTTATCCTTCACCTCAAGTGTTTTTAGGTCTTGTATATATTAGGATAGATGTGTATTTTCAATAAGTGTTGGGCACATTATTTATTTGAGTTTGTGTGTTTTCCCTAAGTGCTTAGATAACACATATGTGTATTTTTTTGTCTTGTTTTGCGAGTTTGTTTCTTGTTGATTTTGTTATGATTTTGGATTATTTTTAGAGGAATATTAGTGTCAATTTTATCATATGAGTGACTCAATTTCCCAATGATAGGAGAAGGCAACTGGTCCTTAGCATAAAAGCATGTTACTCTTAGAAAGTTCTAAAATATTGACCATAATTTTAGCCTGGGTCAAATTGGGTCAACCTCCTGGATGTTCAAACATTATATAAAGTTCTCTAGGTTTTAAAAAGGTCACCATGGTCCTAAATTAAGTCAAGCCATACTTTGAGGGTCACATAATATGTTATAGCTGTTCTCATACTTGTCCATTTTTCTTAATGTCCTTTTATGCCACCTTTTTGGTCATTTTAAAGAATTGTATGAATTTTCAGTAAAGGATAAATGTTTCAAAAATTAAGATAACATACCATATGTTAGAGAAGAGTCATATAAGGCTTTTAAATTGAAATATTTTAGGTCCAACATAAAAATGAAGAAGATCATTTACAAAAGTTAGTATTAGATGTTTGTACAGATTTTGGTGACTCATATGTAGGTGTGAATGTTTAAAGAAGGTTTCATGACATCCCAATAGGTAATTTTTATGATCAAGTGGCTTCAAAAAATCCAAAATTGAGAAATACCATCTTATCTCTCTTATCACTCCCTTGGATAGTTTAGAAAGGTTTAATGATTTTCATTTGGTACTAACTGCAGAAGAGGAGTTGGATTGGGTGCACTTGATGTATATTATGGGACCTTATAAGATTAAATATCATGGTCATATTTTAAATATTGGTGGTCTTTACTATATGAATAATCATTAGTATTGTTGGTACCTCTAAACTACTTATGTAATCCCAATGACTCAATTTTTATCATCTAGTTTCACTTTGGTGATTGGTCTATGTGAACCAAGTAATGTATGTATACTTGAAGAGAATATACACCCATTTAATTTTGAATTCAACTTATATTAGCATGTGTGGTCATGGAATTATATGTAGAACCATTTCCTTGTACTAGAAGTTAATACCAATGGTTTACATAATAGTGTTTGATAGTTACAAAGTTTGTCCTTCTATGAGTGGCTTCAATTCATAAACTTGTTTTCAATGACTTAGAGCATGGTGGGTTATATTACCAAGTAAATTTTATATTAGATAGATCTTCAAGGCACCTCAAAGATAAAGAAGCGTAAATAAGCTAACGTACCTAATTGAGACCTATAGGGTTATATGTGTAGGTAGTCAAAAGTACAAGGTTTTGATGAAGTGAATTGAAGAGGATATGAATATTGTAATATAGTGAGAATTCCTCTTGATAATTATTGTAATATGGCATGATAGGTTTTAAATACCAAATTATGATTCACATACATAGCCCATACAAATAACCACCTACATCTTATTCTGGAGAAGAGTGATTTGATAGTGATGTTACCAAAGAGAAATGAGTTTCAAGGTTTTTATAATATTATCAAGATAAAAATAAGACTAAGCCTTTGAAAAATATTGATTATTAGTTGTGAGACTCAGTTCAAGATGAAACATAGTCAAGACCCCCTCAAGCAACACCTACAATCAATCAGGTTAAATAGTTTCTTTGGACATAGATAATGAAAAAACATAGAGGTTCCAAGGATTTGAATGAGATACTAATTTATAATAATATAATGACTAAAAGGAGAGTTTAATGTTGAATAGGGTTCTTAAACCATCAAAACTCCAAACCACTACACTTAGAAATCTTCATACACAACTACAGTCAATTGTTGATAAAGTTGGGTTTGAAACAATAATGGGTTTATGATTTGGAAGGAAATGAGAGTTTATAGTTTTTAAATAAGGTTATATATTATCAAGAACCATGATAGGATAAACATAGTATTGGAAACATGACTCCTGGAATACTACATTGGTAAACTAGTCTTATGGGAACACACATAGGCATATAGTCTACCTAAGTGACTTAAGGCCTCTCTAAAGATTGAATTGGTGGTTATGTGAATAATTTAAGGCTTTAAGGGTATTCTAAAATAATAAATTTATCAGTCTAGATATTTTGACTCAAGTGAAGTTAGAATAAGTTCAAACTTTGCCTAAAAACCATATACAATCCTAACAGGCCTATAACTAGATTTAAGAATTTGAAGTGTTAAGGCCTCCAGAAGCATTTTCAGGGCTTTAAAATTTGTATAGGGGGGAATCATGGGTTAAAAAATACCTTTATAGTATCCTTTACATAAAAATAGTAGTGTAAGTTTTCATTATTTTTTCTTATACCTAAGACACGCCATAAGTAATGCAACTTGTAGACCTAATACATTGATGGTAAAAGGATGGATGGTAGAGTATTAAGGCATTGTGGGATGATATGTAGGATTTAATTAGAGGTAAATTAGTTTTGAAGAGGTCATATATTCACTATGACCACTAATAGGTGGTCATATACTTATAAAACCCAATCTATAGCTTTAAGGCCTAGAACTAGGCATGAACCTCAGACTTCTAATGCTATTCCTATGATCATTTGATCTTATAAAGAAATTTGATAAATTTAATGGGAGATTTGATGGTGGATGAGACTCATAAATTTTTAGATAATAACTTATATTGGCCATTTTTGGCCTTAATTTGTCGTAAGGGTGTCTAGAATGCATATCAACTACCTGAGAAGCAACTTCTTTCACTCCCGTCTATATGAAAAAGATGTATGGGGTCTTGAAAAATAATGGATAGTTTATGGGGGTCATGTAATTGAAATAATTGGAATTGGTTCAAAGGTTATGGGCTTAACCTTTATGAACCATTGCTGAGAACCTAAACTACCTAAAACCCTCGTAAGATCTTGATGAAAAAAAGATGAAGAGAAATGCATCCAGAAGTGGCCAATTATCCTAAAAATTGATTTGGACCTACTTGGAACTCTCTCAATCTCCTTATCATTCAGGTATTTTGTACCATAAATTATACATATGAGTCAAAATTACATGCTTTCTACAAGATTTAAGGTAATTTAAAGGTATAGAAAGGAATAGATGAGTGAAAATCATGGTGAAAGGTGTGTAGAGATGTATTATAACTATTCAAACCCCATTCTCACCTTATAAATGTATGGATACTCCTATTCTAAGCTAAATATTGTAGGCAGTCTTGGATAGAATAATGAGAAGCAAGATGACTGCTAAGTTGAAGATGAGAAGTGTGGTTTTGAGTTTTCTTGAAGTCTACATGATATACCAGAGGAAAAATAAGTCCTAAAGATGTGTCTTACATCTATTAAATGAAATTTCCTAAATATTTTCAAGTCATCATAGTGACAAGTGTGAGAGTTTAGGCCTAGAGGGATAGTGAGTTACTGCAGGTCTAAGTAACAAGTGGTAAAGGGAAGATCATCAATTAGAAGCATGCATATTGACCTAAACTAATCATGTTTCCACCTTCTCAAGTCAATGCATATGTGTCAATGACTTCCAAATAAGTTATAGATAATTAAGTGGACTCCTCATCAAGAAAGGCATTTTCAAGAAGGAAAATGAAGTATCTCTATGCCAACTTCAAGAAGATGTCATGTTTTAGATAGACATTTATCCAAGAGGATCTCATGATCTATTTTTAAAATCTTTCTCTTTAATTTTAATTGATCTTTAATAATTTAAACTTGGCATTGTGACTCTCCAACACCACTCTTTCTCTCTCTTATCCTATTTATTTATATATTGAAGCCATTTTGGAATTATAAGGATTCATAATTGGTATGATAAAGTCCTGCTAGTTTGACATCTTATTTTGACTTTGAATAAAGTTATTGAGTTGGTTTAGTCTCTAAAATTCTTTCCTAATTATTACAAGTAGTCCATTTTGATGACAAGTGATGATTTTTTCTCCTTGATTCCATTTTACTCTTGCATGCATTATGTGAGTAATGTTTCTTCTAACAGGTCTCATGAAGTGTAAATGTTTGTGTTGGTAATTTGGTCTATGAATGCTAAATTACAAACCCTATAAAAAAAAAGAAATCACTTTTAAATACATTTTTTACTTCTTTAGGCATGAAAGTATCCAATGGATATGTTTTACATCAGTTTCAACAGGATTCTAAAGTGATTTTGGTAGTTTTAGTGCTAATAAGGCTTGATTTGAGGCCATCCATATGATTGTCAAGGTAACATTGAGATTAAGTAATATTTAAGACCTTATTTTTACATTAAAAGCTCAAACAAGTGATTTTAATGAGGTTTAAGTTCTGAAAATAAATAAAATCATTTTATCTCCTATATCGACCTCCTTAGCAGCTCTAGAAGGGTAGTTTCAAAATGCTTGGTATGGAAAGAGGAGAGAGAGTTATGAGATTAAATTTTGGAAATTTTTGGGGGTATAATTATTATTCAAAATTATTTAATTTTTTTGATAATGATTTCATACTCTTTATGAACCATCGCTAAGAGTGACAAAAGGTCACTATGGCTTTTGTATCCAAGAGGGGTCTATTCTTGCACTAGTTTATATAGTTAAAAAATTAATGTGTAATAATGATTTTTATGGTGTTTTATATAGTTATTTTATATAAATTTAATGGTTTTTTAATTTCCCAATTCATCTCTAAGAGATATTTTCACTTGAAATAATAAGGTCTTAGTACACAGGTTATTCCAATGAAGTCTACTATGAATATTTGTTTTCTCTTCATAGTGGTCACTATGTGATGTTTCCATAACTCATGGAGGATAATTAAAATAAATTTAACTCATATTTTTTGTTTTAAATGACTATGTTTCTCCATAATATCTAAGTAGCTTGCTTCTTGAGAGACTTGTACAGAATGTGGGTGATCTTTCCAGGTCTGAACTTCATGTTTGAAATAAATAACAATGATTAACATCATGGATAATAAAAATAGAAAATATTTATTTATTTAATTAAATACTCAATGTATAACATGGTCAAAAATTTCATTTTGATTAATTTCATGAAATGTCTCAAGAATTCACAAGTTTGTAAATCTATCTAATGTGTTGGAAGACCCAAATCCATGCTAAGCATGTATTGATATCATAGAGGATGTAAATGAAGCTCATTAATATTATAAGAATCATGAAAAAATCATAAATAAAGTTAATTACCAACACAAAAATATCCATAATCCATACATAGTATGTACACCAAAGGACATGTGTGAAAAAGGTGGACAAGGTTTGGTAATAAGTTTCATGACTATGGAAGAGAAGCCACATGATGCAAGGTTATTGATAATGAGAGAGAAATTTAGGTGATTAGGAACAAGATAATTTTTTAAAAATTCATTACCAAATGTCAACACCTATAGGTCTATACAGCTATGTTACACCTTCACCTACAGTTGAGTGCTAAGAGGATACTTCAAGGTATGGTTAAGGAGTTTATTAGAGATCAAGACAAGTGAGAGAGAAAATATTTATATGGTAAATGAGATTAAATTAAAATATCCAATGGAAAAATTAATCCCATCCAAACCTTAGACTTCATACACCATTATTGTACTCTATCTTAGTCCATACAATATGGTTAGTAAGCATTTTAGGAGCTAAATGGTTGTATGTGACTCAAGCCTTCAATTTGAGTGAACACTCCAAGAGTGAAAAGGTTTAAAGTATGAGGAATAGGGTTTCCTAGGTTGATACATGGATAAAATATCATACATTCCAACATTGAAACAATCTATACAAATGTGTCTCATGATCACCTACAACCATGATAAGAAGAGATGAACCAAGTGCAATACAAAAAGGACCTTGAGATCTTAATGAAGATATTGGAGTGAATAAATCATTAAAAACCTATGATTGACACTAGGTTTGATTTAATATATTATAAAAAATATAATTATTTTGATATAAATTCAATATCCTAAGAAAGAGACCTAAAGTCATCTATACAAACACACTCAGTTATAAGCCCAAGAAGTGGGAAAATCAATGATTGAAGACTTTCAAGGTAAGTGAAGCTTCAAATGAGGTTATAAAATAAATGGAGACCATTTAAATGAAAATTATGGGGTATAAAAACTCAAAGGACAAATATTACCTAAGATTAATGTTAAAAACATCACCTATAACTAGCATAACGTGTCACTCACAGTGATAGGGTGAGGAACAAAAGAAAACAAAGGATTGAGGGTTATATATTGGTCTATATATAATGAGATGAAGATATAAACTTGTGATATGGTATTTTATAAAATAAGTTAATTTATAAGTATTATATACCTAAACCATCATACACTTAAGTACTAAATCTCCTAAGTTGAAAGATTCACCTATAATAGTGTTAGGCTTGGGTCATGAAGGTATGTGTAACATGTAGATCATGTATGTACTTGTGTATGCATTAATGGAAATTTAAAAGGTGAAAATGGGTTTATAAATGATTTTTAGAGGTTCATAAGTGACAAGTAATTTTTTAATAGACATAACCTATTCTAAGTTTCCATAATGAGGTTGTTACCTACAACCAATGTTGATAGAGTGTAAGCTAGAAGGAGATGAAGAGAGATGGTGATTTGATAGGGTATATAAGACTAAGAAGTGAGTAATTAAGGATAATTAAAATTTAAATAAGGATTATAAAACATAAAAAATACCTTATTGTCACTCTCATACCATAATAACAAGGTGAAAAGAAACAACTTAGTCATGGACTCATGAAGCAGAAAAACTCAGGTAACTAACTAGCTAGTTTTAGGAAAAATGAGTTTTGAGGACTTTAAAGGAATTATTAAGATTTTTAATTTGGAAAATTTAATGGTAATTAATGTATTTAAGTGTCCTTGGTATCTCCAAATTTACACTAATAACATACATACCTATTATTTTATCTCAGACCTTGCACACTCCTTGGGCATGGGTAGCCATGAGACTAAGAGGCCTATGTGAACTCCAAACATAAAACATGAATATAAAACATAATTAATGGTTTTTATGGTAGTGATAAATAATGGAATTTTTTCCCATACCCTTCAAAGGTGTACACACACTTAGATTTCAATCCAAGAGCCAGTGAGGGCTAGTAAGAGAGACAACCTCTAAACCCTAACTACCATGATCAATACACCATAGGCACATAGAGGGGTAAACATAAATTATAATACATTTATAATAAATTGGGGGGTTTGTATAAACGTTTAATAATTAATAATGACTTCTGAGAGCTAAAACTCAAACTTGACCTCTCTCTAGCCTCAAGAGATCTAGAGAAGTTACCCTAGGAGCAACTTCAGATGCTCATACCATCTCTCATACTTTGCATGGGACCAAATTGTGTTTTGAGGTGTTATAGGCGTCCAAAAAAAATTATATTATGGAATTAGGAGGTCAGTTCAATGTTTTTTCTTTATAAACAATCATTAAGACCCCAAACAGGTCTTAAACCCTCTTTAAACCCTAATGGTGATAGTTTTGTAGAGATGGACCTAAAAAACACATAAAATTACACAAATTATCATTAAAAAATATTATAGGTTGTTATATAATCTCTGAGGATCTTGCACATGAAATTTGGTGTACCTTCACTTGTACATATTTGTACAAAACTATACTTTTTAAAGGTTTTTGGCTTAAAATAGGGTTTTGGAGAGCATAAGTTGATACCAATTAATGGGAGATGTGGTTAAGGACTTATTTTACATATAAAATATCAAAAATATATACAAAATTTCTCATAAGTTCCCAAACCTCTCAAATCTTTCAAGCCAATCTAAAAATGCTTTAAAAGAGCAGGCTTGCCAATGGCCACTTCAAGGTTCATATACTTTCACAGTGTTCTAGATCATAATATTTGACATGGATAATGGTGATATCATAGGTAAAGTTAATTTTTTTTGGAGTTTTACATGTGTGGGGGTGGTCTTGGGATCAAGATTTTGACTTTTTAGGCTTAGGAGGGCTAATGAGGCCTAATTTAGAAGATAAAATGAGCTAGAAGGTATATTTACACTCAAGATTTGATCACCAAATATTGTGTGTATTTTTAAGGGGATATGAGATATATAAAAATACTACCACTTTTCCATATTAATCTCCACATTCTTCCATGCAAGGAATTTTAGCTATTTTAGGGCTACAAGGATTTGAGAAGAAATTCATAGTTTTGGTGTAAAATTAACTATTTATGAGTGGTTTATGTCTTAAAAGGACTTTTTAAAGGTATGATATGATATTTAAATACCATAAATTAATAAATTTTCTATCTTGGAAGAGAAAATTCCAACTTTTCTCTTCCATGTCGTAGTGAAGGAGGAGCAATTCATAGAGTGAAAGACTAAATCAATGCATAATTGTTCCAAATAAGCCTTGACAAGATAATAATGCATATTATATGTTGTAATAGGTTATGATATTACTTAAAGGAGGTGATAAAGGTTTAAAATGTCTCCACTCTCAAAAAATATTCTTTCCTTCTTATGCCAAGCTTCACGAATGAGCCAAACTTGCGTTTAAAAGTCTTCTAAGGGCCTATCAAGATGGAATATTAAGTTGAAAAAGTATAGGAGTTAGATATAATTTTTTATATGCATTGAATACCTAATTTAAAATTGGGTTAATTCTTCACCAAGTATATATAACTTTGGCCTAAGGATTTAGGCACCTATGTGGGTCAAATACCACTAATAAAGGAGAAAGACTTCTTGAAGCTTTTCAAAATAATGAAGAATGAAGTGATTAGAAATTTTCCCAAGGAGAGGGAAAATAATAACCAATATTAATATTATCATTTGGATAAGGACTAAATAAATTTCATATTTCATTGTTTCTGGGGCTCTTATCTCTCTCTTTTTCTCCATTCCCATTCTATATATTCAGGCTAAAAGACCTTAATTTGTAATCCCTCTCTTGGGCATGAGGAAAATATACTAAAATTAGTAATTTTTAACCTCTTAAGATAATTCAAAGAACTATTTTTAGATTCCTTTATACAATTTTAGTGTGTTTTATTAGTTTGATCTACATATGTGGTGGTGTTTTCTCCCTTGGTAGGTCCTAATCTCACCTAGTAACTAGTAGATGATATTATGCAAGTCACATTTAGTGTTTTAATTTTGAGTGATTGAGCTTAGAGTGTAAATATTAATTATTTATTGCCTTTAATTATTACTTCCATAATTTCCCTCATTCTTTGACAACTTAATGAAACCTTAATGTGAAACATTTCTTGCATAGGATTCCTTCGATTTGGAAGATTCAGTGATTGACATTGCTTATTAGTGTTTGTTATGTCCAAATTGAGTGGATTAATGAATATATTGGTGCATCACCATCCTTTATATTATATTTGTTTAATGAAATTTCTATCCCTTTTCACCCCAATAGTAGTATGTTTTAGTAAACTGAGCCTTAAGTGATGTACCATGAGAGCTAGCCCCATAATCTATAGGTCTAGTCTAGTATAAGGTCACCCACAACCTTTAGGCCATTCCCATATTAGTAAAAGTTTGAAGTAGGCCTAAATAGTCTCCTTTAATAGGGTGAAAATTGGGTTGCTAATAGTTTTGGCATGACTAGTGGGATAGATTCAAGTATTGGAGCATTTACATCAGCACCTTGCAGTCATTTTGAGTAGTTTCAAGAATTCATATGGTCATCATATTTGAAGTAAGGAAGGTTATTGTTCATAGTATATTAATTTTAATTTACATTATGATGAGCTATGGATGCATACAGGGTGGATTCCTATCATTCATTTCTTTAACAATAATCATATGATCCATCCCCATTCCATAATGATCTATATCCATCTCATTATCACCCCTATCAGCTCTACATTAACCCATATCAACCTTATGATGAGCCTCACCAACCCTATAATTATTATGGTAGCTCACACCAACCCTAGATACCCCTCGTGAACCTTGTTATCCTTAATATGAGCCACATCAGTTCTAAATTTAGCCTTCTTACTAGGACTATTCTCCCTCTTTCCTTCCCCAACCACAATTCCAAGACACATAATTTTTTTGATAAGTTGGGAGAGATGAATATTATTAACCAAATCATTGCCAATGAAATATTGGCCTTGAGACATGAACAATCATGCAAATAATTTCATGAATATTCACCTCTTATTACCCCATTCTAATATCCTTAGATTACAATTCCATCCCAACAAGATGTTCTTCCCTTCATACCCTAAGATGTAATACATAAAATGTAAGAGGCTCCTAAACCCAAGTTTCTAAGATGGAAAAATGCAATAGTTAAGGGAGAAAGAATAATAGTCAAGCATAA
The DNA here is from genome assembly GCA_037957365.1 of Torreya grandis. Classification (NCBI taxonomy): domain Eukaryota; kingdom Viridiplantae; phylum Streptophyta; class Pinopsida; order Cupressales; family Taxaceae; genus Torreya; species Torreya grandis. Next base: position 1,579,827 of record JARHVA010004230.1, on the reverse strand, counting down.
GCCCAAGTGTCAAAGTGGAAAGTAAGGATGAAATCATTCATCCCCCACTCCTCCCTCAAAATTTCAAGGCCTTCCCGTCATGGAAGTCTATTCAAGAAAATATGTAGCATAAGGAGGAAGTTATGGTTGTCAAAGATGAACAACTGAGTAAGGAAAATGAATTAGTCATGGCAACACCATTATATTTGACTCACATTTTTGAGTTCTTTCAAGGGTCCATCATGCCAATCCTTGAGAAGAAGCCTCTCCTTTGTGATACAAGTGAAGGAGATCCATTTGAGGTGATATATGATGAGAGTTACTTGAGTGAACAAGAGGAAATCACCATTGGGACAACCCTTGGTAAGGATAGATGTGAATTAATCTTTCATGATGAAATAGAGGATGAACTCCTAGAGGTTATAGGAGTGAAAGATGAGCTAAAAGTATAATATTAGACATAAGAGAAAGAGGTTTCATCTGGGTAAGAAGAAGATGTTTGTCAAGACATCCTTAGTTAAATGGTATCTACCATTCATCATGATAGTTCACAAGAACATGTAACAGTTACAATAGACAAGTGCATACCAATAAATGAAGATGTTAGATAAGGTAATTTTGAGTGCATGAAATATCATAATTTTTTTATTAAGGATGAATAAATTTCAAAGGACAAATAAAAGATGATAGAGAGTGATTTACATCCCCATAAGCATGCTCAAGAAGGTGAAATTTTAGACTTTGATGTGTCTACTCCTACAACTTCTACTATTTAACTTGAATAGAGTCCAATCACACTTGAGCTAGATGAGAATCAATTAATGGACTTGCTTGAGATCATAAAATCAGATTACTCTTTAATTAAAGGTGATTCAATTTATATTGAGATAATCACTTGCATCAAGTAAGGAGTTAGCTCTCTAATCACACCATTCAAAGAATTTGTCTTATTAGGAGATGACTTGTTTGAAATTTTCAAGAAAGGTTATCAACTCCTTACCCCATCTTCATATGTATCTCCACTCTTGGAAGGTGGAAATAAACTAAAGTGGCCTCAATAATTCATGAAAATAGATGCATTTCTCTTAGAATTCAACCTTGTATCTATAACACAAGAGCAACCTCAAACTATCCAACATGACCATCAATAGCTTATGACTGAGGTAGAATTGGCATTGTTTATGCAAAAAAGATGGATATGGAAGGAGTATGACTAGGTGTTGGAATAACATATACAACCCATGCATCTAGAGATGGAACTAGAAGGCCAAAATACTTCCCTAAGAGGCCATGAACATTCTAATTCTCCTAACTTCAAGTGAGAGCTATCAAAATGTAGCAATCAAACTTCATGGTGCCATAGTGGTCAAATAAGTTTTCCATTTAATCATAGAGGAAATATTTTGATCTCAGTTTAGTTTTTTTAGTTTGTTTTGTCTTATTTTAATAAGTGATTAACATAAGTTTATTTTGTTGATTTATTGTCTTGTTTTATTTTCCTTAGGTTAGATGTGATTCATAGTTTAGTTGTGTGTCTTTTATTATTTTTTTTGGGTCCTATTAGTTTGTTGCAGTCCTAAGAGGTGTCACCAAGTATAAAATATATTTTATAGTCCAAGATAGGGTCTCTCAATTAATGAATCATGATTTATATTGTCATTGTCATGAAAATGAGTGGGTTCCCTTGACCAACACTTGAGAGTCACCAAAAATATTGGCAATTTGGCCTCCCAAGGCCAAATGTAAACCCTTATAACCAAAAAATTTGATTTTAGAGACATTATGTACTTCTTAAAGCATGATAGTATCCAATTTATATGTTTTACATTAGTTTCAATAGGATTCTCAAGTTATTATGGTAGTTTTAGTGTCAAAAGGCATGTTTTGAGGCCATCCATATGATTCTCAAGGTGATATTGAGATTCAAGCATATTCAAGACCTTATTTGTCTATGAAAAGGTCAAAAAGGTGATTTGGAGGAGGTTTTAGGTTTTAAAATGAAGAAAACCATTTTATCTCCTATATCGACCTCTTTGGCATCTTTAGAAGGATATTTTACAAATGCTTAGTATGAAAACAAGAGAAAGAGTTAGGAGTTAATATTTTATAAATTATTAAGGGTCCAAGTAGGATTCAAAATTGCATACTTTTTTCATAATGATGTCTTATTATTTATTAACAATCACTAAGAGTGATAGTAGGTCACTATGGCTCATGCATCAGAGAGGGGTCTGTTCTTGAACTTATTTATCTAAATAAAAAATTGATGGAGAAGAAATTTTTGAGGGTGTTTTATATGGGTCTTGTATCTCCCTTACATTTTGGTTTAATTATCTAATTCATCTCTATTAGAGAGTTCATTTGAAATAAGAAGGTCTTAGTACACAAGTTAATGAAGTATACTACAAATATTTATTTTCTCTTCATGTTGGTCATTATAAGATGTTTAAATAACTCATTTAGGATCATTAAAATTCATGTAAATATTTTTTTTGTTTTAAATTACTATCTTTCTGCATAATCTCTAAGTAGCTTACTTCTTAAGAGACTTATACAGAATGTGGGTGATCTTTCTGGGTTTGAACTTCATGTTTGAACTAAATAACAATGAGTAATGTCATGGATAATATAAATATACACTCTTGAGTTATTTTAAGTCAAAAATTAATGGATAACATGGTCCAAACTTGGATTTAGATCAAGTTCATGAAATTGCTCAATCATTCACAGGTTTGCAAATCTATCAAATGTGTTGGAAGACCTAAATCCATGCTAAGCATGTATTTATATCATATAATATGTAGATTAAGATCACTAAATATCAATAATATCATAATAATCATGAAAAAATAATCAATAAACTTCATTCTCAACACCCAAAGATCCATAGTCTGTACACCAAAGGACATGTGTAAAAAAGGTGGGCAAGGTTTGGTAATAAGTTTCATGACTCTAGAAGAGAAGCTAGATGATGAAAGGTTATTGAGAATGAGAGAGAAAATGTAGGTGATTTAAGAAAAAGAGATTTTTTTCCAAATTCACACCCAAATATAAACACCTATAGGTTTGTACAGTTGTGTCAGACCTTCACCTATAGCTGAGTGTTAAGAGGATACTTCAAGGTATGGTTAAGGAGTTTGTTAGAGATCAAGACAAGTGAGAGAGATAATAATTATATGATAAATGAGATTAAATTAATATATAAAATGGAAACCATTAATCCTCTCCAAACTTCACACTTCATACACCATGCTTGTACTCTATCTCAATCTATATAGTGTGTTTAGTAAGCTTTTTAGGAGCTAAATGGTTGGATGTGACTCAAGCCTTCAATTTGAGTAAACATTCCAAGAGTGAAAATGTTTAATGTATGAGGAAGATAGTTTTTAGGGTTGATACATGTCTAAACTATCATATATCCCAACATTTCAATAGTCTATACGAAGGTGTCTCATGATCACCTACAACTATGCTAAGAAGAGATGAACCAAGTGTACTATAAGAAAAACCTTGAGACCTTAATAAAGATATTAAAATTAATGGATCATTTAAAACCAATAATTATCACCAGGGTTGATTAAATATCTTCTCAAAAAGATAATTAGGTTTATTTAAAGTCAATATCTTAGGAGAGAGACCTACAGTCATATTTACAAACACACTCAGTCATAAGCCCAAGAAGTGGGTAGAGAAATGATTTAAGACATTCAAGGTAGGTGAAGCTTAAAATGAGGTTAAGAAATACATGGATACCATTTAAATTCAAATTAAGTATTATAAAAACTCAAATTATAAATATTACCTAACCTTCATGTTGAAAACATCACCTAAAACTAGCATAAAGTGTCACTCATAGTGATAGGGTGAGGAATAAAAGATAACAAAGGACTAAGGGTTAGATATTGGTCTATATATAATGATATGAAGATATGAAATTATGATGTGTAATTTGAGGAGATAATTTCCTTTAAAATTATTATAGATATTAACCATGATGCATTTAAGTACTGGATCCACTGAGTTGAAAGATTCACCTACAACAGTGTTAGGCTTGGGTCATGGAGGTATGTGTAACATGCAGATCATGCATGTACTTTTATATTAATTGATGGACTTGAAAAAGGTGAAAATGGGTTTATAAATTATTTTTTTATGTTTATAAGTGATAGATAATTAAGGAGTGGATATAACATATTCAAAGTTTCCATAATACGACTGTTACCTATGAGTGTTGGTAGAGTCTAAGCTAGAAGGAGATGGTGCTTTGATAGGGTACATAGGACCAAGAAGTGAATAAGGAAGGATAATTAAAATTAAAATAAGGCTCATATAATATCAAAAAATCCTTATTATCAATCTCATACCATAGTGACAAGGTGAAAAGAAACAAACTCTATCATGGACCCATGAAGCATAATAACTCAGGCAGCCAACTAGCTAGTTTAAGGAAAAATGAGTTTTGAGGCCTTTAAAGGCATGATTAATCTTTGAAATTTGGTAAATTCGGTGGTAATGAGTTTATTGAAGTGTAAATTTTCTCTCAAAGGTCAAACTAATAGAATATATACCCATTTTTTTGTCTCAGACCTTGCCCACTCCTTGGCCATGGACATCAACGAAACTAAGAGGCCTATGTGATCTCCAAGCATGAAACAGGCATATAAAACATAAATAAGGGTTTTTATTAAATTTATAAGTCATTAAAATTGTTCCCATACACTTCAAATATATAAAAACACTCAGGTTTTATTCCAAGAGCCATTGAGGGCTAGTAAGGAGAGATAAGGTCAAAACCCCAAGTACCTTGATTAGTATATCATAAACACACAAAGGGTTAAAAAACACTTAAAATACATGTAAAATAATTTGTGGGGTTTATATAAAGGTTTAATATCTCTTTAAATCACTAATAATGACTTCTAAGAGCTAAATCTTAAACTTGAATTCTCTCTAGCCTCAAGAGAGTTAGATAAGCCACCCTAGGAACAAATTCAGATGCTCATACCATATTTCATACTTTTTATGGTACCTATTAGTGTATTTATGTGTTATATGGGTCTAATAAAAATTATATTGTGGCATTAGGTTATTTGGATGTCTATTATTTATGAAAAATCGTTAAGATCCCAAACATGTCTTACCCTCCTTAAACCCTAACAGTGACTAGTTTGTAGAGATGGACCTCAAAAGCAGATAAAATTAAAAAAATTAGACCTAAAAACTACCATATGTTGTTTTATACTCTCTAATGATCTCATGCATGAAATTTTTATGTACCTTCAATTATATGGATTTGTAGAAAACTATACTTTTTCAAGGTTTTTGCCCTAAAATAGGTTTTTGGAGAGCACGAGTTGATGAAAATTAATGGGAGAGGTGTTTAAAGGATTATTTTACCTATAAAAGATAAAAAAATATATACTAAATTGGTAAAAAGTACTCAAACCATTCAAATATTTCAGGCCAATTTGAAAATACTTCAAAAGGGTAAGCTTGCCAATGGCCATTTCAAGGTTTTCTTACTTCTACAGTGTTTCAAATCATCAAATTTGACATGAAGCATGGTTATATCATAGGTAAAGTACATAAAGTTTTTTTATTTAGTTTAAAAAGTATGGGGGATCTTAGGATCAATATTTTCACTTTCTATCCCTAGGAGGGCTAATTAGGCATATTTAGAAGAGAAAATGAGCTATAAATTATATCTACACTAAGGATCCAATCACAAAATATTATGTGGAGCTATAAGGGGATAGGTAATATCTAAAAATACTCCCAAATTTCCATATTAATCTCCATATTCTTCTAATAAAGGAGCTTTAGTTGTTTTAGGGCCATAAGGATTTGAGAAGAAATTCATGGTTTTGGTGCAAAATTAACTATTTAAGAGTGTTTTTTATTAAAAGGCATTGTTATAGGTCTGATATATTATTTAAATACAATCCATGAATAAATTTTCAATCTTGGAAGAGATAAAACCAACTTTTCTCTTCTACGCCTTAGTGAAGGAGGAGCAATTCAAAGAGTGAAAGACTAAATCAGTGCACTGTGGTTCCAAATAAGCCTTTACAAGCTAATAATGAATATTATATGCCATATTATAGGTTTAAATAAGTTAGGATTTGATTTTAAGGAGGTGAGTAAGGTTGAAAAGTTCTCTACTCTCCAAAAAGACTCTTTCCTCCTTTCTATGCCAAGCTTCAAGAATGAGTCAAACTTGGCTTTAGAAGTCTTCTAAGTGCCTATGAAGCTGGAATATTAAGTTTCATAAATATAGTATTTGAATAGGAATTGTCATAAGCATTGAATAACTACTTTTATATGGGGTGAATTCTTCACCAAGAATATAGAACTTTGGCCTAAGGATTTAGGCACCTTTGTGGGTCAAACACCACCAATGAAGGAGAAAGGCTTCTTTAATCTTTTCAAACTAATGAATAATTAAGTGATATGCCATTTTACCAAGGAGAGGAAAAAATAATAAATATTATTATGTATCATTTGGATAAGGACTAAATCAATATCACATTTCCTTATTTTTGGGGCTCTTATCTCTCTCTCTCTCTCTCCATTCCTATTGTATATATTCAATATTAAAGGCCTTAATTTGTAATCCCTTTCTTGGGCATGAGGAAACTATTATAATATTGTCACTTTATAACCTCTTAAGATAATGTAAATAACTATTATCAGATTCCTTAATATAATTTTAGTGTGTTTTATTAGTTTGATTTGCACATGTGGTAGTGTTTTTTCCGTTGGTAGGTCCTGATCTCACCTAGTAACTAGTAGATGATATTATGCAAGTCAAATTTAGTGTTTTAATGTTGAGTGACTGAGCTTATATTGGAAATATAAATTATTTAGTGCCTTGAATCAGGCCTTCCATCATTTCCCTCATTCTTTGACCACTTAATGAAACCTTAATGTGAAACTTTTTTGCATAGGAGTCCTTCGATCCAGAAGATTCAATGATTGACATTACTTATTAGTGTTTGTTAAGTCCAAATTGAGTATATTAATGAATATATTGGTGCATCACCATCATTTAGAGTATATTTGTTTTATTAACTTTCTATCCTTTTTCACCCTAATAGTAGTAGGTTTTAGTAAACTAAGCCTTAAGTGATGTACCAGGGGAGTTAGCCCCATAAGTCTAAATTGAGTGGATTAATCTATAGGTCTAGTCTAGTATAAGGCTTCCCAAAACCGTTAGTCCATTCCCATGTTAGTCCAAATTTGAAGTAGACCTAAACAATCTCCTTTAATAGGGTGAAACTTAGGTTGCTAACATTTTGTTAGGTGTATTTGAAGCATGAATAAGATTAGTAGTGCCTAAGATCAAACCTCCTATTCAATGACCTTTATAAATTCATAACAATCTATTTCCATGTAGAAACACTTATGCTAGAAGAAACTTGAGTTGAGATCAGTTTTAATAATCTACCTTCATACTATAAGTTTAAGTATGTTTGTGGAGATATCCTTGGTGTATCAGCTCCATTAGTTGAGGTTATTTTAATGTTTACTTCTTCCCATTTCACCTTAATAAGTGATTAAACTAGTGTCATTGAGAGCCTAAATAGTTAGATCAAGGGAGCTAGCCCATAATCTAGAGATCTACCTCTTGTAACAATCTACCTATACTTAGAGATAGTTCCATGTTATCCTAAGTTTAAAAAGGTCTATTTAGATTCTTTAGGGTATAAATTTGGGCTATAATATTTACACTAATCATCCTAAAGTTAGAGGGGTGATTCCATCCTTATGCATCTATAATGGGACAAATTTGTGTTAGATCATGGTTCACATCCTTGTCAAAGAGCTATTTGGATTATCATGGAAAAAGATGGTCAATATTTTAGACTATGTAATATCTACACCCTAAAAGACTATAAAGATAGATAAGATCTTTGGAATTGGTTGGCTTATAAATTAAATATATCCTTTGGATTCTTGGGGGATATTTTAACATGATTTAAATTCAATAGGGTTATATATATCCCTATATATAGAGATAGAGGGAGTTGGGTAGGGGATATATATATATATATATATATATATATATATATATATATATATATATATATATATAGATGAAGAGTTGGATAGAGATATAAATTTGACCTTACAATAATCCACTAGTTGGATTAAAGATAATATCCAAGATATTATGGTAATGGTCTAAATATATAAATTATATAGATAGGGGAATCTCTCAGGAGGCCATAAAGTAGTTTATAAAGGAGTTAAAGTAGTTTCTAAAGGAGGGGTTAATAAAATATACTAATGAGACTCACTATAGTTGTGCTTGGCTCACCCTATATATAACTCAAATCAACTAGATAAGGATAAAATCAAAGGAAGGAGAAGATCAAGGGCCTCTTTCATAATAGATGGTGATTTATTGACCCCTTATCTATATATGGCTTCCCCATTGCCATATATAGGGCACCATCTCTAGATCTAGAGTTGGAGTCATTTCCCTATTATGAAATCTCCTATTTACACTATCTATATATGGGATATATAATAAATACCACCCTTACATATAATGATAGTACAAGGACCTTTCATTTCACCCCTATTTATTAAGGAAAAAGAGGATAAGTAGGGTAGTTATGCATTGCTTTAGAAGGGCAACAATCTTTTTTTCTGGTCTAAACTTAAAAGGATGCATAAGTTTTTTGATCCCTTATAAAAGTTTAAATGGTAAGGTGAAGGTATTTAGTTTACCTGGTTTAATAACCAACATAATAATAGGAGGGTATATTATATACTTGATAGATTTTACTTGAATAATGGTTTCTTTTTTATAGAGTAAGAGGCTAGCTCAAACCCTATCAAGGTTCCCCATTTTACCATTCCAACCATTATCCAATCAAGATTGAGGTGTCTATGAATAATGTTGGGATTGATAAGTCCTTATATTGGAAAGGGCTTCATAAATTCAATGTTTCTCACCTAAAGGATTCTAATTTTAGAGATGGATTTTATGCTTCCTAAAATATTGACAAAACAACTTCAAATTCCTCATCTTTTATTGATGGGTGGAACTCTTACATGGACCTTTCCAAGAAGTTTAATATAAGTTTTGGTCAATTTAAATCCAATAAGAAAAGGAAAGTGTCCCTTGATGCCTAAGAAAAGTTTATTGAAGCCAAACTTTCTATTCAAATTGACCCTAATAATGATAATCTTCTAGATAATCTTTAATTGCTTAAGTATTAACTTAAGCAACATCAAGACTTCATATTTAGTGGATATAAAATTCATTATAGGTTGAATTGGCTTAAACTTGGAGATAAAGGGTCTAATTTTTTCTTTAAGTTACTGAAGGCCAATGTCTCTAAGCAAAATATTCCAATGGTTGACTATGGTGGTTTCCTATCTAGTGACCTTGAGGAGATGAAAAAAGCTTTTTTTCCTTCTACTCTAATCTTTTCCTCTTTGGTGGTGTGGATCCTAATGTTGATTAAAGTAGAGATATGTGTGCCAAGAATATCCCTAGAAATTCCTCTCAAAATCTTATTACATTTTTTTATAGTGAAATCTCCATGGATGAGGTTCAAACTACTATTGATTCTCTTAAAGATGATAATGAACCTAGGGTTGATGGGTTTCCTACTTAATTTTAAAAGGAAAATAAATATTGGATTGCCAAGAATGTCTCTCTATGTATAATGAATCCCTTGAGTTAGGATTTTTAGGGCTTGATATTAATATAGGGGTTATTAATCTCATCTCTAAGGATGGAGATCACACTTAAGTCAAAAACTAGAGGCCAATCACCCTCTTTAATGTCTCTTACAAGTTTTTTTTATAAAATTATAGCTAGGAGTCTCTCTTCTTTTCTTCATTCTATTATTTTTGAGATTTAGTCAAGTTTTGTTGAAGGAAAATACATTCTATATAATCTTATCTTGAGTTGGGAAGGTATGAAATGGGATATTGAATCTAATTATAATGAGGGAATGATCTTGATTGAATTTAAAAAACATATGATAGGATTGATGGCCTCTAATTGAGTTAATGTTGAAAGCCTTTGGGTTTTAGGATATATTTTATAGAATGGTCAATGCTATTTTTAGAGATGCTTTTGTTGTTATTGAAGTGAATGATAAACTTACTTAGAATTTTGATTTTCAAAGATCTATTAGACAAGGGTGACCTTTGGCACCATCCTTGTTTGTCATTTTTATTGAGGATTTACATTATCTTATGAGCATTTCTATGGTTTACCCTTGGTTAAAGGCCTCCTTTATAAAAAAACTCTAAACTTATTGATGTATTATTTGTTGATGACACTACCTTGTCTATTTATCTTAATAAGGACAATTTCAAACAAGTTAAGTCTAGGATTGATATTTATTGCTCTATGTCTAGTTTTAAAGTTGATCTTCTCATTTATTTTATGATTGGTTACAATGAGAATCCTCTATAATAGCTGGTCAATTTTTATGAGTGTGGAAAAGACCCTAACCACTTGATTAGATATTTGGGTATCCTATTTGCTCGTGTTCCTTAATTTAAGTAGATGTGGGAGTAGTAGTATTATAAGATCAATAAGAAAATTGACAAATGGCATGGACATTTATTGTCTCTATCAAGGCATATTCAAGTGTAAAAAAAAGTTATTTATTTTTATAATATTTACTATGCCTCCTATTATATGTTTAATAAATCTCAAATTAATATGCTTCATAAAATTGTAAGGGAATTTTGATGGTCTGATGGTAGGGCTAGTAGAAAAGACATGTGGTGGCCTAGAAATTTTGTTGTGTCCCTCATAAATTTAATGGTTTGGGGTTGAAATATCTTCATCTTCAGGTATTAAACTAGCCATAAAATGGATTATTAGAGATCTAAGTGGAGATGGGTTGTGGAAATTTTTGATCATAAATAACATCACCAAGGCTTTCCCAAAAGGTAAACTAAACCAGAAAGGGTTGCACATGTCCAATTTTTTGGCTAGTTATTTTTACATCAAGGTGGATGGATCTCCTATTTTTACTTTTATATGAAAATCCTAGGAATTTAATAATCATCTTGTGTTAGTGCCTTCTATATTTAATGGATTGGGTGACAGTGTTAGGGGTATAGGTCAATATGATGGAATCTTCCTATCAATAGATGACTTCTAACTTTGATTACTGGATGCTTTGCATTTATATAGTAATAAAAGGGCCTTAGGAATTTTAGGGATAATTTTTCATGATGGTAAGGAATCATTGGATGATACTTCCAATAAGTATCGCATTCCTTCTTCCTAGAAAGGACTTTTAGCCTCTTTTATAAGGATATTCATTTTGCTTACACTACTGCTATTTTTCATGAGGAGGGTATATACACATAATATTATCAACTTTCATCAATTAAAAATCTTTCAAGAACTTATCAAGTCTCAATATCTATAAGTTCACACCTTAAGGGGGACAGTAGGAAAGGGGTGGGTAGACCATTGGTGCTTTGCAGGATTATTTTCCCTATAGTACCACTTTCTATCTACATAACCATATTCTAAAAACACTCCCCTCAGATTTGCCTCCTCTTTTTCACCCTCCTCTAGTAATTTTTCACTTTTATTATCACTTCCTTAGGATTAAAACCATTTACAATGGTTTATGTTACAATTTTATCCCCATTGAACTTGTACTCTAATTGATAAAACTCATTTAGGGTCTAGGTCGACCCCTAGCTGACCTAGACTAAGACATAGTTTATTTTTTTCAATAAGGATATAGATTTGATTGAGATGAACCTATTGTATAAACATTTTTAAAAGTTTAGGGTTAGATTAAAATATATACACACATTAATTTCACCATTTATTAAAGACATCAAGAGTTAATTATTCATTTTAACTTTTTTACAATCTACTCTTTTGCCATTCTACTTGAGGAGTTATAGTTTAGGGTTTTTACTTGGATAAGAATATTGTCTTATGGAAAAGTCTTGGATGCTTTGGCATTTCTTAGTGATCCCTACAAACCATAAAAACCTCTTGTGAAACACCTTTGGTCAAGGGAGATATTGAGCCTCTATGGGTTCATCTTCAAGGTAAGTATCTATAACTTTACTCCTATATTTTAGTAGATAGAAGAAGCATAAGTAATGGATTTTAAATATATTGTTTATCCATACATTAGGATTTTACATATACATAGCTTAATTATAATTCTCTTATTCATGTTTAATATCATGTTTGCTAACCCCCATTTTATTCCACAAGATTTGGTGAGCACTAGATTAGACTTTGATTTATTTGTCATTTACTTTGTGAATATGAAAAAATAGGATGTATCTAGGGTTATTACACAGTGTTGCTTGACTAGAAGCTTTGGAACCCTCTTTCATGATGTTATTATGGTAAGAGATCCTTTAGTTAGGTCTAGTATATCCATCTTGGTCATGACCACAAATATCTAATGTATCAATAATCAAAAGTGTAAGTAGTATTTATCTTCTCTAAGATAGGATTGATTGATAGATTATTTGCATTTCCATTTGTATACATTCTGGTGAACCCAATGTGAATCTAACCCTTGCATGTTTTTTTCATGCCATCATTTTGTCAACATATCATATTTTTTACTATATCTGTAGTAATGTATTGAACTAGTCAGTATAGTTCTACCTTTTTGTGCATAGGTTTAACACACAATCTCTTCGAAATAACTCTATTTTATCTATGTAGTTCTTTGCCAAATACAAGTTTCTAGATCAATCAATTTGACAAAATATTATTTCTTAGTTATATGGCATACATACCAAACTAGTAAACTCTATCTATTATTTTCTTCTATCAACATATAGGTCTCCAAACATAGTCAAATAAGTTGACTCTATTCACCATTTATTCTTTAACATACAAGGTTTTGCAAACTTGGTCGAACTAGTCAACCTAGTTAGCAGAATTTTGAAATAATATTTGAGCATCAAAATATAAAAATTTGCAATCTAAAATGTCTTAAATCTCATCAAGGTTCCTTCCTTTCTCTCTTGTAATTTTAGTTCTTATTTCAATACAATTTTTCACTTAGATTTTTTCATAGATAGTGAAACAAATGAACATAATGAAAACATCTAACACTTCCCAAATGATGCAAGTAAAACATCATTTAATCAACATGGCTAATCAGCCTCTTATTCTTCTCCCTCAAAACAATTAAAATTTTATTCCTCCACCTCTTAGAGATGTCATGGGGAATGACATACCCCAAGCTATCATACAAAATAAGATGATTCAACACATAAAAAATGAGCCTTTAGCCCCTTTCATTATTTAAATTGATAATAGTAACATATCTCTAACTATTAGATATGATGAGACTAAATAGCCTGCATCATTTCTTAAGGAATTTGGAAACCTTTATAAGGAGTGGATCCAAACTAATACTTTCACCACAACTAAACCTTTAGTTAAATTTTTTAACAATGATGTATTAGAATGGTACAATCAACTTCCCTAATTTACATATGACAACTAGAGGATTTAGTCAATAATTTAGTTAAAGTGTTTCAACATAATGATCTTCCTAAGAATTGCCTTAGCCACTTCATTTTCGATAAATTATCTCCCACTGAATCATCTCCCACTGAATCATCTCATGATTTTATCAAGTAGTGGAAATCTTGGGCTCATAAGGTCAATCATAAAATGATCGATGATAATTTTTTTTAAACTCTTAATAGCCAAATTAACTCCTTCACTTCAATATAAGGTTTAAAATTTTGCTCCCCAAATGCAAAATAAATATATTGACCATGTTAATTGTCAAATATTCTTAATCAAATAGTTTGAACCCAATATTGAAATCATTAAAAGATGTTTTCAACATTCAGCTAATGTAATAACCAACAATCTTCCTCAACCCAAATTATGATTTTCCAAATCCAACCATCCACAAATTTCTCATATACCATTAACTGTGTAATAAATTATAAATTTTTTAGCACCCTCTAAACCATTCACTTATCCAAATAATCCTTCTAAATGGTATAACCCAAATCAATTTTGTCAGTTTCATGATGACATAGATCATTCCCATGAAACATGTAGAGGGATTACCAAATTTTTTGTTTCCTATATTCTTGGTGATTCATTTAATCATGAATCCATTATTTAACTCCATTACCAACATTAAAATAACACTTTAAAAAATGACAAGATCCCAAAATTTATTTCTTCTAACAATAAAAAATATTTGTCCACATCCAACGCTTAACAAGACAACAAGGATATTTATGTGATTGATGTCAAATATGACAAATATTACACCAATTCTCAATATTCCAATGTCACTAGGGTCAATTATTGATGTCAAATGGCCCAAAAATATCCCATCACCAAAGCTAAGAAATCATATTTGAAAGAGCAATTCCTCAAAGATACTACCAATGCTCACTTAGCTTAAGTAATCGATGAGGAAACATCTCTTCTTTTCAAACCCCCAACCACTTATATTCTTCATGAAACTATTATACCTTCTAAGATTTGTGTTAGTTCTTCCAAAATCCATTGCAACTTCTTAGAAGAACTCAACTCCATGCCTTATAAAATTCTCCTTATGGATTTAGCTCATAATCATTATCATCATAAGTTACTCATATAATAACTTCAATAAATTGAAGAGCCATCATATTTAGATTAGGAACCACCTTCTCGTAAGTCCCAACAAACCAAAGTACATACCATTGAATCCATTTATCCTTCTTAAAAACCTTCTATAGAGTTCTTCAAAGAAGACATTATCAATGATGAGATCTTGTTTTGAGCTGATGATCCACCTCTCTTCATCAAAATAAACATTAATACCACCCTCATTCACAAAGTCCTTATAGAGAAAAGATCTAGTATTAATATGACATCTCTTTGGCTCATCCAACAAATTGGATATAACAAAGATCATATTAAACAAAATTTTATTGACATGTCATAAATTTAACAAAATTAATCAAAAACCACTTGGTTTTACTTCAATCCATAATATAATTAGACCTAAGACTATATGAACTAAGCTCATGGTACTCAAATTACCCTTATCTTAAAACATACTCTTAATATGCCCATGAAATCATAGAGTGAGGGATATTTCATCTTCTAGAAGCCAATGTATCAAGTTCTTTCATAACATCAAAAGGTATAAACATGAGGCCAATCCTAACCCTTGGAGTATTCATCTTTTGAATCCCAGATATTAATATCAAATTCTCACCATTATGAATATTGATAATGCTCATTTACCTAAATTCATCAAAATGAGTGCAGATTTACATGTCACTCTTTCTAATTTTGATGATGATGAGCCTAATGACTTGAAAAATACCTATAATACTACCAAGCTACCTCCTTACATCTTAGAGTGGCTACCTCACTCTTTATTTCCTAGTGATTGTATCATCCCTCTCATCGATGAGATAATTTATTTAGCCTTCATGCAATGCTCAGGAATCCTCTTACATAGAAGATGATTTCATGTGAAATGATTATGGAGTGGTTAAATTATTCCAGGATCCTTTAATCATGTCTCCACATAAATTTAGTGATTTAGGAATATCCCCTTTTGAATTTCCTCCCAAATCACAAGCTTGTACAATTTCTCCAAATTATAATGATAAGTACATCATAGCCCAAGATTAATCATGAGACTTGAATGTTAAACATTATTAAAAAACTCTAGCTTAAATACATGTTTTCAATCATGATTTTCACACCATTTCAATAGATTTTGTGTTAGTACCTAAAGGTCATATACCTCCTATTAATTATCCACTTATAGATACCCCTTGGTGGTGGAACAAATCTTACCCTTTGAATCTCCAAAAATTTTAGCATCTTATATACCTCCACCAAACCAATCATTCTATTTGATCCTCTCACCATCAATAATGCTAATGATCAACCCATCAAATCAAAGCAACCTTCATCTCCTCTTCCACCTACTCTTAATATTAAACTATATGCTAAAGACATATATGTACATCAAATACATTATGAATATGATCACCATGGTAATAAAATTATTGATCTCGAAGTAGATGTGGAATATTATGGCCCTATTGGCTAGATATTTTGTAGGCTAGCAAAATTACCTAGGTCATGATATTAAATCCCCTTCATTTAATGGTGAAGCTCTGATATGTTTATGTCTATCTTTTTCTAACTATTCACACTTTTATCTATTCACAATTTATACAATTTATTCACAAGATATGCACAAGTTATCATATTTTGGGGTATTACTTTAAACACGAATTTCATGAACCATAACGTAGTGATTTTACAACAAGTAATTAGTTATTTTAGAGAATGTGTAAAGAATTTATGAGAAATAAATAATGAAAAGACTAGAATATATGAGAAAGAAGAAATTGGACTTCATAAAAAGTAGTTTTATAGAGGTTATTAAATTTGTACAAATAGATAAACATCAAGAGATGATAATCCTTTTAGTAAATGATTAAGAAAAGTAGAATTCATGCTCATATTTAAAGATAACACAAAGTTTAACATTTTAATCTTCAAAAATACACCAAATGATCTCCTTAGGCACAAAGTTACACATAAATCAACTTACTTATTATTTAATCTAAACCAATTTCATAAAAAACATTCATAAATCTAAACTCAAAGTTTTAGATTGCTTAAACTTTATTGCTTCATTTACAATTGATTTCCAGAAATTATCATCTTTTGGCATGCATGCCTTCACTATTACTTATACCAATTCAGATGTCAAAATTAATTAGGAAACACATCTTTTAATTCCCATGTGTTGCATTAAAATATGGAAACTATTGAGAGGTGTCCTATAATTTCTCCTATGTGGCATGCAATGATTGATGACATGTAACACTTATTGGTTTCACTGTTTGAATAAAAAATCTCTTTACACACAATATAGAGATTACTCAAGTAATTTGTTTTTAAAAAAAGACTTCAAGTAATGGCATCTGGCCTAGTTACTTGAGTCTTAAATTTTATAAAGTAACTTACTCTTACAAGTAACTTCACTAAATGACATTACTTACAAAGTAATTACTTAAAATAAAATTACTTTAACTACATTTATAAATAAAAAATAATAATATAGAAGAAGTTGTCAAGAAGAGAAGCAATAACAATCATTCCAAGTCATGAACCTCTTATCTACATTTTTTCCTATATTTGATATGTTGAGACATCATGAATGAGATTATTACATCATCTAATCTGGAAACTAATTACCTTTTAGTTTCATATCTTAGTAGTTCCCTTTCTAGCTTCCTGTAATAATCTTTCACCTGTTTAAGCCTGGGTTCAAGCCTCTTGACTTCTTGTTGACTTTTGATTAACTCCTTTATATATTTTTATGTGAAAATATTTGAGGCCTTTTCAATTAATTAATTAAATTGAAGATGTAATTACTCAAATGTCCTTAACATCTTCTCAGATCAAACTTTAGTGAGATAAAATATGCAGTCCTCTAGATCCACTTTCACATTGTATCTTCTTCTAAAGTTTTCATTTCCTCAAGCATGGCTCCCAAAATGTGCATGTGAAAATATATAAGGTGATATTCTTAATTTTATTTATTTATTGACCCTTTTGGAACAATCTATTCTTCAATTAAAACCTTCTCACTTAGAGTGTTTATTCACTAAAGGCTCTCCTACTACAATTTAGAGATTCCTTTCTTATTTTTTATCTCCTTCATCACTATTTTTATCTATGCCAATTTATTTTCAATATCAGATAGAGTACCTAAGACCTTAGGAAACCATTTCAAATTAGTTTGAAACATCTTTTCTATCCATTCATCAATTTCTTTAGCCTTGTTCCCAATTTCTTTTACTTCAGTTATTGTTTATTGATTAAATGCACCTCATGAAAGTAATGATTGTTGTGGAGTAGATATTTCCACATTGGAAAATATTTCACATAACTTAGTAATTCGATCCTTAAACTTAGCTTGATCAGCTTTATCTTCATCAAGCTTCTAGAAAAGATTATTAATTAGGGTTTGAGTATCCTATTTAAAACTTTCTATAGTGACTTCTCTAAGGGGTACCTTTGTAACTATTAAGTATTTTTTAGTGACTTCCCCTTTATCCTTTCCCTATGGAGGAACTAAAATCTCTACAAATTTCTAGCCTAAAGGTTTAATTATTAGTTTAGAAGTTACTTTAACACTTTTAGGCTTTTTACCCTTATGGTCAAGAATTCACAAGAAGCTGTAAGTCTATATCCTCCAAGTTAATTTCTCATTTAGACTCAAGAGTAGTTTTAAAATCTAACCATGAATAAAAATCCATGCATATGGAAGTGGATTAATGTACTACCATTTGTTTTTGATTATTTCTTACCACTATTTCTTGAGAAAGAACTTCTTGTACATCTGAAATATTTTGAACATCATAAATTATTTGTTCATCTTTTTCTCTTTCTTTCTCTTTATCAAGTTCTTTCTCCTTGTCTTTATCCTTCTTTCTCTTTACCTATTTCTTAGGTCCTTTCTCCTTCTCTATCTTTGCCTCTTTCTTAGGTTCTTTCTCCTTATATTATTCTTTCTCTAAAGTTTCAATTGTTACTTATTGCTGAGATATCTCTTGAGATGCAATCACCTCTCCAACAACTACCTACTGTAGGTCTTTTTGGACTTGAATGGAAGGAATGGTGGGGTGATCCTCAAAAAGAAGTGGAGGAGGAACATTAATGTCCTTCTAAATAGGTTTCTTAGGAGTTTTAAAAATTTGAGGCTTTGGGGTGGCATGAGTGTGGAAGAATCAACTTCTTCCAATATTGGTTTCATGCTTTTTACTAGTAATAAAGATGAAGATGTGATGGGTGTGGTAGGAATTATATAGTTATAAGGAGTGGTTATGGAAGAGACCAGAGGAGATTTAGGTGTAACTTACTAGATTAGTTGTTTTTCTTTCACTATGGAGTATGTATCATCAACATTTTTCTTTAGTTTTAACTTTTTCTTGTGTTCTCAACTACTTTTTCCTTGTACTACTTTCCTCTTGTTACTAATTTGACCCATTTCCATCATTATGGATCTTTCATATATAATCACTTACTGAGGTTCTATGTAGAAGTCATATAAAGAACTACTAACGTTCTTTAAACAATAATCTTAACTTGATTCTTCTTGAAGTCAATCTCTGGTAGTGGAGTATTATCTCCTCCCATGGCATGATAAGAGTCATGAATGACTTGCTTGTCATCCTTCATATCTTCTAGAATAGTATCTAAATAAAATGAATGAATTTGTTTAATAGTCATCCTAGTGTTGTCTCTTCTTCTCATTTCAAATTCATCTCTACAATCAATCCAAAAGTCTTCAAGTGCAGAAATATGCATATACTCAAGATAAACTATGTTTTGAGCTATGTCTCTACAATCAAAATTTTTTCTAGCCTCAATATGTGATTGATTATAGTTGTGATACATTTATATTTTCACATTCTTTGCTTTATAAATGCTTTCATAATGATAATAGCCAATAACAATGGGAAAACCAATAGAGGAATGGTAAACTTTTGACTGTAAATCATGTAACTCTACCAACTACCTATATAGCTCCATAATAATCCATTTGTCAATGGGGTACCTTGGAAACTTTAATGGTGTCCCTGTGAAGCCACCAAATTTGAGATATATGAAATTCAATAATTGAATGAAAATTCATCCAAAATGGGAAAATACATCTCAAGCTGCATCTGATATTCTTTTGGTCTTTAAGGAAACATTTTGTTTACAAATGACTTCATAAAAGAATCCATCATTAACCCTCTTATAGTGCTTGAAGTATTTAGACAAAGTTATCTAAGGGTAATAATCATATATAGGATATATTTCCAACATCCCTTTTGTAGTTAATGTAGAAAAATCTACTTGAAGTTGTTACATATACTAGATATGAAATCATCTTGAAGTCAAGAGTCTACAATACATTACTTAATTGGTGATCAATTTCATCACTTAACAATCTTGACCATTTGATCATTGCATAAATCCTATTAACATCAATGGCCCTAATGTATGCATACATATAGGTTTGAAATCACTTAGCATTCTTCTCTTCATTTATTCTACATAACAACTAGGTGATATCATCCACTTCTTGAACCAAATTACATCTTACTATTTTCTTTAGAAACCTTTAAAGCTACTTTAGTTTTCTAAAATAATTAATATTCATTATCTTGATGCAATTTGATGTCTTATTCTCCCATTGGATTTTATATTTCTCCATTGATACATCAAGCAATTTAGACCTTGATAAGATTTTCAAATAGTAATCAAAATATTAAACATTAACCTTATCACTACATTGCCAACATTATCTCTTACTATCCTAGTAAGAGAATCATAATACGTAGCACACTTTAGGACAAACTCAAGAAGTTGTGTAAAAATTGGGAATGCTAGAGCTCATAAGATCCCACTATTAGTCATTACTTGCATAAGTGGTGTCTTGATTATGGATTTTGACCTCTCTAACAACTTAGTTATGAAAATGTTTCCCATGTTAGTATCACTTATCTCAGATAACTTGGAAGCAATATGGACTCAATAGGATATCCTTTATATTCATACTTCATCTTTGCTTTCCTTGACTTCTCAACTCTCTTTGCCTTGATCTTCCCTCTTCTACTCAGTCCCGATACTTCTTCTAGTGCTAACTCAGTAAATTCTTCAATCAGAGTTACTTTTTATTCCACTCTAATTGCTTCTTCCTTTAATCCTAACATTGTTTGTGACTAATACTACGAAGATATTGTATATGCTCTTAAAAACCCATTAAATGCTCCTATTGATTTAGAAAAGGTTGAGAAACTAAGTCAAGTTATTATCTTGAGTAACACTTCTAATCAAGTTTTAGATATTAGGCACTTCCAGTGGTAGAAAGATATGAAAAATCTAAGAAACTCATGCTAAGTAGTAGGGTGTCAAAACTCCAGGAAGGTCTAGGAATTCTACAAGTCTTAATTCTTAGGAACTCTAAGTGAGTAACAAGAATTTATAAATATGGGTTTATATGGACAAGTTACTTAGGTTTTAGTGGATAAGTTAGTTGGGTTCAAGACTCTGGGAAGTAAGCAGTCATGAAATGTTTGGGTAATATAATCTAGGTCAAACGCTAGGGAATTTACTAAAAAAATCAATATTTTGGGGATTTTGCTTAAGGGTTTCTAATGCAAAATGTCTAAGTATTTTACAAGGTTTTACGACATCAATGCATGCAAAAAAGACAAATAATTGAAATAAAAACAAGAAATAACAGAGAAACCTTTCAAAGTGGAAAGTGAAAACTTACCAAAAGAAAAATGAGATGAACACCCAAAGTATAAAAATGAAAGCAA
Organism: Torreya grandis; assembly: GCA_037957365.1. Classification (NCBI taxonomy): domain Eukaryota; kingdom Viridiplantae; phylum Streptophyta; class Pinopsida; order Cupressales; family Taxaceae; genus Torreya; species Torreya grandis. The sequence goes on along the minus strand of JARHVA010004230.1, from coordinate 1,558,494 downwards.
GGAGTAAACACTCTACATACCTTAAATGTAAATGGGTTGAGAATAAATTACTCAAAAATCACTCTAGAAGTGCAAACAATGTCACTTAAGATTCGTAAGGGTAGTAGCTAGGTCAAACAACTTGAAATCTAAGTGGGAAATGAGGTGGTTTTTTCAATAATTTATATTAACCCATGAACTAATGATATCTAAGTGACACTTGGGAAGAAAACCATGCAATCATTTTAACTTTTATTGGGTTTCATAAATTACTTTGCTTATTTTGGCCTTCAAAGTCAAGTACCTTTGAAACCCTAGTTTGGTCTATGCTTATGAAGACTTTAGACTTGTGAAAATTAACTACTTTTACTTATGAATTTGATGAAGTTAAATAACTTTGAAACCCTAGGTTCTTCTGAATAGTACTTTGCAAATTTATAAAACTACTTTACTTTAACATTCACTAGAAGAAAAGTCATTACTCAATTCTAGTTTGATCTAAATGATGTAATTTGGGTTTATTAAGGCAAATTACTTCAGAGGGCATAAGTAAATTAACTTTGAGAAATTGAATTGGCTTAGGAATGAGTCATAACACTTAGTTTCTTACATCTCTTAGAACTGTGGACAAAATTGGTTTAATGAGGATGAACCATGCAGACATTTCTAACTTTTTAGATCAATTTGAAGTAATTAGGAATGAAAATAATTACAAGTAAAAATACTAAAGACTAAGTCTTATTTGGGGGACTAATTTTTAACAAGAAATAATAAAAGACAAAAGACAAAAGACAAAAGACAAAAGACAAAAGACAAAAAATTTAGTAGGGGTATCGCAAAATTTTGTGTGAAATTTTGGGGACACTAGGTCCTCTTCCCACTTTTCTTAGTGATGAATCCATTCTTGAATTACTTCATGCTCTAGAACATCAATTCCCTCAACAACATCATTAACTAGGGAATTTCAAACAAAAATCACCTTATTTTAACAATTTCATTGCTTGCATTGATCCTAAAATAAATATCATTTCCTCTTTATGTAATGTGCCATATCATTTCCAAGATGGAAGTGTTATAATTATCAAGGAAAATATAGGAATCAAATATGTAACCCCATCATGCCCTTAACCAATCATAATCTCTAGAGAGCTTACACCAACTAGACATGATAAGTTTAGTTTATTCCTTGATAAATATCACAAGACTTTCACTTAGTCCTATGAGGACATCCCTGACATTGATGCTAACATATTAGTGTACAATATCATCACTTATGCACCTATTAAAATATATCTAAAGCCTAATTGATAAAACTCATTTAGGGTCTAGGTCAGCTAGACTAAGAGCTAATTTGTTTTTGTTAAAAAGGATACATATTCGATTCGGTTGACCCTATCAAATAAACATTTTGAAAGGTTTAGGTTTAAATCTAACTATATATACACATTCATTTCACCATTTCTTAAGGACATCAAGAGATAATTATTCATTTGTGCTTATTTACAATCTACTCTTCCACCATTATACTTGAGGAGTTATAGCTTAGGGTTTCTAATTAGAGAGAATCTTGTCTTATGGAAAAGTATTAGATGGTTTGGCCTTTCTTAGTGATCCTTACAAACCAAAAAAAACTCTTTCAAAGAACCTTTATCCAAGGGAGATATTGAGTCTTAATGGGTTTGTCTTCAAGTTAAGTATCTATAACTTTACTCCTCTATTTTAGTAGATATAAGTAACATAAGTAATGGATTTTAAATATATTTTTATCTCCATGAATTAGGGTTTTAACTATGCATAACTTAATTAAAATTATCTTATGCATGTTTACTATCATATTTGCTAAACCCCATTTTATGCCATAAGTTTTGGTGAACACTATATTAAAATTTGATTTATTTGTCATTTACTTTGTGAATATGAAAACATAGGACCTACCTAGTGTTATTGCATAATGTTGCTTGACTAGAGGCTTTAGAACCCTCTCTAATGATGTTATTATGGTAAGAGTTCTTGATTTAGGTCTAGAATATACATCTTGTTCATGATCCCAAATATATAATGTATCAATAATCAAAAGTTTAATTAGGATTTATCTTCTCTGAGCTAGGATTGATTGATATATTAGTTGCATTTCCCTTTACATACATTCTAGTGAATCTGATGTGAATCTAACCCTTTCAAATTTTCTTTTACACCATCATTTTGTCATCATATCATATTTTTTTCTATATTTTTAGTACTGTATTTCACCAGTTAATATAGTTATAACTTTATATGTACATGTTTATAATTTAGTCTCTTCAAAATCACTCTATTCTATCTATGTAGGTCTTTGTCAATATAAGTTATTGGATCGATCAATTTGACAAAGTATTATTGTTTAGTTATATATTGGCATACATAGTCAAACTAGTCGATTCTATCTACTATTTTATTTTGACAACGTAGAAGTCTCTAAACATAGTCAAACTAGTCAATTCTATTCACCATTTATTCTTTAACATACATGGTTTTGCAAACTTGGTCGAACTAGTTGACCCAATTAGCAAAATTTTGAAATAACATCTAAGCATCAAAGTATAAAAATTTGAAATATAAAATTTCTTCAATATCATCAAGGTTACATCCTTTTTCTCTTGTCATTTTAGATCTTCTTTTAGTACAATTATTGACAAGTTTGTAGTTTGTATAACTATAGCCCTACTACCAACTAGGTTGACATGTTGAACACAATTCTATAGTCTATCTTATGTCTAAAAGACATATTAAACCTATTTTACTATGTTCTTATAGACCTTGATTTTTTAGAATAGTAGCAACCCAATCAACTCTAATATATATTATTTGCATATAGTGTCACCTAAACTAACTTTGTATTATTCTCAATCAAGGAATTAACCTATATTTTCTAGTAATTAATTCACCTTTAATTTTAAGTTTTTTTCATTATTAGAGTAACTCACATAGTTTAAATAGGTGTATCTTAAATTTACCATTTTAATCACACTATTTTTCTCTTTTCCAAACACTCCCAAATCACTTTACATTATAAAAACATCAAACATTTATCTTTCCAATGCCTACCTACTTGATTTCATCACCAAAGGGGAAGCAACTTGATTTTTTGGGCAAGTATAAATACATGGTTGGTAAATCACCTGACACCCTTATTACAGTATAATTATGAAGTGAGGGGGAAGGACCTAATACCAATATAGTACCATCACTAATATAGATCCCTTTCAGTCCAAACATCCCAAAACCAACCTTAGATTACTTTCTAGTTCCTTATCTCAGCTAACTTCCTTATCAAATTCAAATTAAACTTCATTATAACTTAATATCACTTAAGATGACTGACTAGTTAACATTTAATTTTTAGTTATTGCTTGCTCTTTGATCATTGTATGTTGTATTACAAAACTTGCATTGGACATTGTTTGTTGAAGGTTTATGTTGTGTGTTCCAATTGGATCAACCACATTGATCTAATTATTTGTGTGCTTAATTTCATTTTGTTTCAAATTTATCTTGCAATATTTCCCTCTATTTCATGACACTATCATTCTGGTCGATAAAATCTCTTAAAAAATGTTTAGACTTCCTAAAGTATATAGTTGACCTATCTAAATGTGTATCCTTATCTTTCTATTTTGTTCCCTATTCAATAGTACAGTGTCAATGCATACAATTGCATATTTCTTTCTCTATCCTTCTTTAATTTCATCTCTTCAGTAGATAGTTGACCAAATTGACTATGTATCCTTATCTTTCTATTTTTTGAATTTATTTACAAAACTCTATTGACCCAATCGACTCTGTACCTAACAGACAACTTTGTTCCTTGTCTGGCTATGTATGCCCCTATTTTTCACTTTTATTTCCTAATCTCAATCTATTTCATTAAGCATTATGAAATCCCATATCAAAATCTTCTTCAATAACCATAATCAATTTACACTATATGGGGTGTTCTTTTCTTCCTTTCCTTACATCCCATTAGGATCTTTACTCTTGGATTACCTCTTCTCGTTCCTCATCTTTAGATTGAAACATGGTGTAAATCATTCCACAAGATGAGATTGGTGGATTAGATCTTTTTCATACCTATCAAGATAATTTCCATCTTCAAACGTCTCACCACAATGTTGGGGGAAATTGACACAAGTCTATCCAATAACCCCACATGGAATCCACCTCATAATAACCCTCCCCCTAATACCAATTTGGGGACTTCTCCTATAAACACCAATACAAAAATTGATACCACTCAGATTCTTGCATAGATAGTGAAACAAATGAACATAATTCAAACATATAACACTTCCCAAATAATGCAACTAAAACATCATTTAATCAGCATGGATAATCAACCTCTCATACTTCTCCCTAAAAGCAATTAAAAGTTTATTCCTCCACCTCTTAGAGATGCCACAAGGAATGTCATCCCCAAACCTATCATATAAAATAAGATGCTTCAACACATGAAAAATGATCCTTTATCCCCTTTCATTATTTATATTTATATTGGCAACATATATCCAACTATTAAATATGATGGGACTAAAGACCCTACATATTTTCTTAAGGTATTTACCAACCTTTATAAAGAGTGGATCCAAAATAATAAATTTGCCAAGACTTAAATTTTAGTTAAAACTTTTACTGGTGATGTATTATAATGGTACAATCAACTTCCCCAACTTTTCATATGGTAACTAAATGATTTAGTCAATCCCTTGGTTAAAGAGTTTCAACACAATGATCTTCCTCAGAATTGCCTTTGCCACTTCATAAATGCCAAGAAATCTCCCACAAAATCAGCTCATGATTCTATCAAATGATGGAAATATTTGGATTACAAGGCTGATCATAACATTATTGATGATAATTTTTTAAAACCTTTTATAACCTCATTAACTCCACTTCAATATAAGGTTCAAATTTTTACTCTCCAAACACTAAATCAATCTCTTAACCAAGCTAAGCATCAAAACTTCTTAATGAAATAATTTGAACCCAATACCAAAATAATTAAATGATATTTTCAACATTTAACTAATTTAATAACCAAAAATCTTCCTCAACCCAAACTTGGAGTTTCCAAATCCAACCATCCCAAACCTTCTCATATGCCATTAACTATGTAACAAACGAAACAATTTTTAACACCATCTAAACCATTCACTTATCCCAACAATCCTCCTAAATGGTATGAACCTAATCAATTTTTTTGGTTACATGTTGACATAGGTAATTCACATGAAACATGTATAGGGATTACCAATTTTTTTGTCTCTTATATGCTTGGTGATTCATTCAATCATCAATCCATGATTCAACTTCATCATCAAGATTAAAATAATACTCTAAAAAAAGATAAGCTCCCAAAACTTATTCTTCTATTAACCAATTTTTTTTCCAAATATAACACTTAATAGACCAATGAAGATATTTATGTGATTGACATTGATTGTGTCTAATATTACACCAATTATCAATATGTCAATGCAACTAAGGTCAATTATCGACATAAACTAGCCCATAAAGATCCCATCACCAAACCTAAGAAACCATCTTTGGAAGAATAAATCCTCAAATATACTACTAGTACTCACTTAGCTTAGGAAACCAATGAGGAACCATCTCATCTTTCCTAACCCTTAAGCACTTCTCTTTCTCCTAAATCTATTCTACCTTCTAAGCCTTATTCTTTTTTTCTTCTAAAACCCATTAGAACTTCTTAGAAGAACTTAACTCCATGCCTTACAAAATTACCCTTATGGAGTTAGTTCATACTTTTCCTTATCATCATAAGTTCCTCATGAAATAAATTTAATAAATTGAAGATCCATCTTCTTTAGATGAGGAACTACCTTTTCATGAGCCTCAACCAACATAAGTTCATACCATTGAATCCACTTTTCCTTCTTTGAAACCCTCCATAGAGCTATTCAAAGAAGACATGATCAACGATGAGATCTTCTTTTGAGCTGATAATTACCCCTCTTCATCAAAATAGCCATTAATACCACCCTTATTTGTAAAGTCTTCATAGATAAAATATTTGATATTAACATGACATCTTTTTGGCTCATTAAACAACTTGGATATATTAAATATCATCATAAACAGAATCACCTTGGTTTTATTTGGTTCCCTCTTATGATTGGACCTAAGACTATAAAAAAATATCATGGTCCTCAATTTACCCTCATCTTACAACATACTCTTATGATTCCCATGGACTCATAGAATGAGGGATATTGCCTCTTCTAACAACCAATGTATCAAGTTCCTTCATAATGGTAAAAGGTATAAACATGAGTCTATTCCTAACCCTTAGAGTATTCAAATTCTAAATCCCAAATATCAATATCAAATTCCCACCATTCTAAAGATTAACAATGCTCCTTAACCTGAATTCATCAACATGTGGTTGGACTTACATGTCACTCTTGCTGATTTTGATGATGATGAGCCTAATGACTTTAAAAATACATACAACACTACCAAGATACCTCCTTACATCTTAGAGTGGATACCTCCATCTTTATTGCCTCATGATTGAACCATCCCTCTCATTGATGAGATCACTAATTTCAACCCTCCATGAAATGATCACAAATCCTCTTACATAGAATATGACTTCATGTGCAATGATTATGGAGTGGTAGCATTATTCCAGGATCCTTTAATCATGTCTCCACATAAATTCAATGATTTAGCCATCTCCCCTTCCAAAGTTACTCTTGAATCACAAACATGTAAAATTTATCAAACTTATGATGATAACTACATCATGGTTTGAACTCAATCATGTGACTTGGATGTTTAACATTATCAAAAAACTCTATCTTAAATACATGATTTTAATCATGATGTTCACACCATTTCAACATATTTTGAGTTATCACCTGAAGGTCATATACCTCCTATAAATTCTCCACTTCTCAATACCCTTTGGGTGGTGGAATAAATCTTACCCTCTAAATCTCTAGATTTTATAGCATCTTCTATACCTCTTACCAAATTAGTCATTATATTTGATCCTCTCCTTGTCAATAATGCCAATGATCAATCCATCAAATTGGAGCAACCTTTGTCTCCTCTTCAACCAACACTTGAGATTATCCTCGATACCAAGGCCATATATGTACATTAAATACATGATGAATATGATTGCCATGATAACAAAATTATTGATCTTGATGTAGATGTGAGTATTATGGTCCTCTTCCCACTTTACCTAGAAATGAATCCATTCTTTAATTTCTTCATGCTAGAGAACCTCAACTCCCTTGGAAATGACATAAACTAGTGAACTTCAAATAAAAATAACCTCATTATAATATCTTCATCACTAGCATCGATCTTTAAAAAAATACTATTTCCTCTTTACCTAATACAACATATAATTTCCAAGATGTAAATGTTATGATTATTAAGGAAACTACATGAATCGAATATGGCACCCATCATGCCCTTGATCAATCATAGTCTCCAAATAAGTTACACCAACTAAACATGATAACTTTCATTTATTCTTTGATAAATATTATGAGACTTTTGCATGGTCCTACTTGGACATTACTAGAATTGATCCTATCATTATAGTGCATAATATCATCACCTATCTTGATGTCAAATCTATGTAATAAAAATAATGGAAATTTCCACCCAATATTTCCAATTTATGTCATAAATAAATCATTAAAACTATCAATGATAAATTTATCAATCCTATGAAAGATTTACAATGGGTCTCAAACATTGTCCACATTTATAAAAAAGTTACAATGGTCATTAAAAGTTGCTTCAATTTTCATAATCTCAATCTTGCTTATCCCAAGGACAACTTCCTTTTACCTTCCATAGATGCCATTATCAATTTAACTATTGGCTATGAAATGTTGTCCCTTATGGATGGTTTTTTAGGTTATAATCAAATTCACATTACCCCTAAAGATCAACAAAAGACAACTTTCACCATGGAATGAAGTACTTATTATTATGTTAAAATTCCCTTTGGCCTCAAAAATATTATATCTACCTATCAACAATCTATGACCCACATTTTCCATGATATTATTTATAATATTATGGAAACATATGTATAACACCTCATTTCTAAGTCTAAAATCTATAAAAAAAACATCTTTGTAATCTTGATATCATCTTTGATCACCTCATAGGATATAAAGTTGGACTAAACCCCTATAAATGTGTCTTTAGTGTCACATCTGGGGAATTTATATGGTTCATTAGTCTCTCTTCATGATATTAATGTCAACCCTATTAATATCAATGTTATTTTCAACATGCCTATCCCTTATTCCATTATAGATATTCACACTTACCCTAAAAAACTTGGGGCATTAAGAAGATTTGTCCCCAAAATGGCTTATCGTATCTATTCTAATAATTCTTTTCTCAATAAAGGTAATACTCTTAAATGGATAGATATTTTTCAAAAAGCATTTGATAATATGAAATAATATTTTATTCATCCACCCACCCTTCATCCACCATATAAAGACCATCTTTTCATCTTATATACTTCTTTCACACCCATATCATTTGGGGCAATGCTTGCAGAACAAGTTGATACCAAAAGAGAATATGCAATCTATTATATCAGTCAAGGCATCATTGACTATGAAAAATATTATACAAAAGTATAATGTGATTGCCTTGCCATATATTTTATAGATGAAAAGCTCTGTCATTATATGCTTTATCAAATAACTTACATTATCATTCATTTTGATCCACCTTGTCACTTTTTATCTAAAGCCTTTCTTCTTGGAGATAAAATTGGCAAGTGGTTGGTCCTTCTAATGGAATTTGATATTTGAATTATTATACAAAAAGGTGTCAAAGGACAAATCATTACTAACCAACTCATATCCATTCCCATACCTCTTACTAACCACCTTCAAGATAGTCTTCCTGATGACAATATCCTCTATATTGAAGGTCTTAATCAAGTTATATCTCTTAGAGATTACTTACATAATTTCACTACTAATCTTGAGGAAAGTAATATAGAAGAGTTCTATGTCCTTTCTAATAATACTAAATATAAAGTAGTCATCAAATAATTACGTAAAATAAATGTTAATTTATATGAAGATACTTGGACCCTTCATTTTGATGGTGCCAAATGCCTTCAAATAACTAGGGTAGAATATATCCTCACTTGTACTATTGGTAAAATCATCACTTTGGCATTTCACCTTACATTTGATGTCACTAATAACATGGAAAAATGTGAAACATTAATCCTAGGAATGAGAGTGGCACTTGAATTAGACATTACATATCTGTATGCTTTAGGTGACTCTTAGCTTATATACTGATAGGTTAATGGTGATTATCAATGCAAAATAAAAAATCTCATTACTTATCATAAAATAGATACTACCTTTTCCAAATAATTAACTTCTTTTACAATCGATCCCATCCCTTGAGATCAAAATTATATTGCTTATTCACTTGCTTCTTTAGCATCTCTTTTTCATCCTCACCAAGTTCTTACTGATTCTACCTTTCTTATCCAAATAAGATGGTCCACATATTTCATTCAAGCACTAGGTTCACTTATCTACTATATTAAGGTTTTCACCATTCGATAGAGACCATGGTACAAAGACATCATTCAATTCATTGAGCATCAAACCTATCCTCCAAACATGAATTCTCACAAAAAGACTTAAATTCACAAAAAAACTTTAAAATGTCTTTCGATCAAACATATTTTATTATCATAATGTTGAAGGTACCTTGATTTGTTGTGTTATGAAAGAAGAGGTTCTTCCTCTTCTTAATCAAGCACATGGGGTAATTTTTGGTGGTCATTGTAATAGACATGATACAACACAAAAATTCTTATTCATGGGTTTATTTTGGCACACCCCTTGAAAATGATGCCATTGAGTTCACTAAAAAGTGTAGTTTGTGATAACTTAATTATTATCTAATCCATTCACCTCTTACTAAGATTTTAACTATGGATTTTTCATATCCATTCTCAATGTGGGGATTAGATATCATAGGTAAACTACCTAGATCATAGTATGGGCATCAAAACTACTGAGTATTTTACCAAATGGGTCAAAGCCATGCCCCTTGTCAATGTTATGGGAGCCATAATTTATAAATTCATCCTTAATAAAATCATTTTTCACTCTAGTGTTAATCATACTATCATTTTTGATAATGATGGTAATTTTAAAAATAAAGACATAAAATAACTCTGTGCTAAATTCAAAATCAATAACAAATTTTCCACACCATACCATCCATAATGCAATGACCAAGATGAGACCACTAATAAAATACTAAATAAAAATATCTAAAATATAATTTGTGACACTTTTATGGATTGGCATTTTCATCTATATCCTACTTTTTGGGCCTATCGCACTAGCATATGTACTTCCACTAAGACAATCCCATTTCACTAGTCTATGATTCTGAATCAGTCCTCCCATTATAAGTTGAGCTTCCATCTCTTAGTATATCTCCTCATGGTATCATACTCAATGAATAATTACATGAAGCTTACCTTCATGCTCTTTATCTTCTTGATGAGCATAGTCTTTCCACTCTACAAAATAATCTCCAATACAAGGCTCACATTACCAAACACCATAAGAAAAGGGTTAAAGTCTACACTTTTAATGTTGGTGATGTTATCCTTAAATTAGATTACACTCATGAAAAATAAGGAAAATATGCCCAAAAATGGTGGGGCCCTTACCTAGTAAAATACATCCTTGGTTTGAACACCTATTGCCTTCAAATTAATGAAGGCCATATGTTCAAAGAGCCCACCATGCACACTTTTTAAAGAAGTATTTTAGGATATCTACATAGGTCTCACACTCTATAGTAGTTTCCCTTTCTAGAAACCTTAGTCCCTTGTTTTAGTCTTTTGGTTTTTTTTCTCATGAGTTGTATTGTAAAACCAAAGATAAGAACTAACCTTCTTCATGACTTCCTTTTGATTTTATTTCACTTGTTTCTTTTAAATCAATTTTCCACCCCTTAGGTTTTTCTTTTGTGATTTTTAGTATAAGACCATGGTTATCTAAGACCAGACCTTCCTCACAAATACCATATTTCTCATTTATTTTTCACATGTTTTGTGTACCCTCTTGGGTTTATCTTCTATGAGTTGCAATGTAAGACCATAGATACGACCAGGCCTTCTTCATAAAAATCACCATATTTAATTTAGTGTTCCTTTTATATAATGTGTTTGAAATGGTTATAAGTTCAAGATCCCTTGTTCTCATCTTTAGCTTTTGATTATTTTGTAGATAAAATTTGCAAAAAATAATAAGGTGTTAGTAGGTTTTAATACACTTCTTTCATTATTATGATAAGGAATCGCACTTCACTATCATTGTATCCTTTTTTCACCTTTGTCACATTTTCTCAATTTGAATTAATTCAAATTGTTTCATGTTTCATTCCAATTTGGATCAAACATGGTCAAAATCAATATAACACTTTCATTTCACCTAAATTAACAAAAATCTTAGACAACATGCTCTCTAAGTTATCTTTCTTAAAAACTAAGTCCAACTTATTCAAATGATAGTCATATTCAACACCCACAATTGTTTCTTTGAATTTGTATGGAGGAGGAATAAAAAAATCCATCAAAAAAGGTTAATATCCAAATCATTTGAAACAAAAGTCAATGATACAAAAGGAAACATCAAATTCAAAATTTAAAATCACACTAAAAAACATGATTAATAACACATCTCATATTTATAATTAAATCTCAAACTCCACAGTTGGCCTCATGATAGAGATGAGGTCCATTGGGGTGTGGTAGGCTAGTAGATTGGAATAGAAAAATTCAAAAAACTCCATGGTTCTACCTAATTTATCATGTAAGTACCCAATCTTCGTAGTAAATTTATGACTCTATAAGGGGTCCTAAGAAATGAGGAACATGTTTTGGGAAGGTATGTCTATTTTACTTTTCATGCATATAGCCTTAATGGGATGATCTTCATACTTCCTTTATTGACCTAAATTCATGTGCTTATAGGTTCTTTAGAGTCCTTAATGGTGAAAGTCCTCTTATTTTGACAAACCAAATTTAAATGTCTTGAATTTGATAATGATTTTATCTACTTTATTTTTTCCTTCATTTCCCCTTCCACGTATTTCATTTCCCTCCATGATAGGCAAGTGTGATTCTAAATCTATTTTATATATTCTATATTTCCTCTTCTTCACATCTTAAAAACATGCTAACATTACTTTATTTTAGTTTTAGCTATCCTTAGAACAAAACAAAATGCTTTAGTGACTATGGATTATTTTCTTTACACCATTTCCTTGCATCTCTAGAATTGCCTTGTTTTTTTCACAAATTTTCCATTATTATATATCTTTTTTTTGGACACCTGAGTTTGTTTCTACTTTAATGTACTTTTTACATTATTGAGTGAGATTGGATTGTTACTTCTCACTCACCAATGTTGTTTTCATTGTTATGAACATTTACCATTGATGATTGAGTAAGGATTATTACTTCTCAATCATCAATGTTATTTTACCATTTGCTTGACAATATTTGTTTAAGTAAGAATTGTTACTACTTTCACATTGATGTTTGATTATGATTTTTAACATGTATCTTTGGTTTGACTTAGTGAGTTTGCATTTCTTACTCAAGGTTTACTTGCTTGATTTTTTTGGTATTTAGTAGCTTTGGATTTTTGGTAACCTGATTTAGTCTAAATTTTGACTTGGTTATTTGGTTCTAACTTAGCATTTGTCACCCTAGCTTACCAAATTTCCAAGTACATCTTGTATAAACCATATAAGTTATCTTGGATTTCTTAAGTTTGTTTGTTTTTACTCTTTAGTTTTATATGCTTGGGTTTGTCAAAAATAGCCTCTACACCTTCCATGATCAAAACTAAAAACATAGTAGACAACCATCCAGTGCTAAATGGAAGTCAAGGTATGTATACATTACTTTTTTTTTTTTTTTTTTCCATTTTAATAATTTAGTTTTAGTTATCTTATTCTTTAAAATACTATGATTTTTTAGCTTTAGTGTTATGTATTTCTATGCTCTTTTCTCAAAAAAACCCTCTCTTGTTTAACCTAGGTGACATGTGATGAGCTTCAAGTGGGGTATATGTCTACACAATATTTTAACTTTTATCAATTACTAATGATTTCTCTCTTATAGGAACCCATCGAGTCTTAATATCTTTGAGTGCATGCCTTAAGTGGTGTATTGGGAAAGGGGTGATTAGACCATTGGTGCTTCCAAAGATTGTTGTACATGTACTATCACTTATTATATACACAACCATCTCTTAAAAACACTCTATTAACCTTTAGATCCTCTTTTTCACCCTCCTATAGTCATTTTCCACTTTCATTAGCCCTTCCCTAAGCTTAAAACTCTTTCCAATGGTTTACATTACACTATTAGTCCCATCAACCTTATACTCTAATTTTTAAAACTCATTTAGGGTCTAGGTTGGCCCCTAGTAAACCTAAAACAAGACTTAATTTATTTTTATCAATAATTATACAGAGTTGATTGGGTTGACCCTATTGGATAAACTTTCATAAAGGTTTAGGTTTAGATTTTTATATATATATATATATATATATACAAATTTATTTTGACATTTATTAAGGATAATAATATTTTATTATTCATTTGTGCTTCTTTATAATTCACTCTTCTGCCATTCTACTTGAGGATTTATAGCTTAGGGTTTCTACTTGGAGAATAATCTTGTCTTATGGAAAAGTCTTGGATGTTTTAGCCTTTCTTAGTGATACTTGTAAACCACAAAAAACTTTTACAAATCACCTTTGGACAAGTGAGATATTGAGTCTCAATGGGTTTGTCTTCAAGGTAATTATCTCTAACTTTATTCCTCTAATTTAGTAGAGTAGCATAAAGAATGGATTTTAAATATATTTCTCTATCCATGAATTAGTGTTTTACCTATACATAGATTAATTAGAATATATTATACATGTCCTTATATTATGCATGTCCTTATTATATACCTCTTACTGAACTAGTCATTCTATTTGATCCTTTCCTTATCAATAATGCTAACAATCAACCCATTAAATCAAAACAACCTTTGTCTCATTTTCCACCTACTCTTGAGATTACAATAGATGCCAAAGACACAACTACTAGTAAAATACATTATAAATATGATTACAATGGTAAAAAAATTATTGTTTTTGAAGTATATGTGGAGTATTATGGTCCTCTTCCCACTTTGCCTAGCAATAAAGCCATTCTTGAATTGTTTCATGCTTGAGAATCTCAACTCTCTTGATAACATCATAAACTGGGAATTTCAATAAAAATTCCCTCATTTTAACAACTTCATCACTAATATCAATCCTAAATTTTTTTTCCTCTTTACCTAATGCACCATATCATTTCCAAGATGGAAATACTATGCTTATTGGGGAAACTACATGAATCAAATATGGCACCCCATCATGCCCTCAACTAATCACAATATCTAGAGAAGTTACACCAAATAAACATGACAAATTTATTTTATTCTTTGATAAATATTGTGATATTTTCACTTGGTCTTATGAGGACATGCCTGACATTGATCCTATCATTGTAGTGCGTAATATCATCACCTATCCTAATGCCAAACCTGTGCAATAAAAATAATGGAAATTTCCACCTAAAGTTTCCAATTTATGTCATAAATAAATCATTAAACTTATTGATGCTAAATTTATCAATCACATAGACTATTCATAATGGGTATCAATTATTTTCCATGTTAGGAAAAATGTCACCATGATCATTCGCATTTACATCAAATTTTGTAATCTCAATCTTGCTTATCCCAAGGACAACTTCCTTTTACCTTCCATAGATGTCATTATCAATTCCATTACTAGATATGAAATGTTGTCACTTATGGATTTTTTTAGGTTATAATAAAATTCACATTTCCCTTAAAGATCAATATAAGACAACTTTCACCACTGAAAGGGGTACATATTATTACGTTAAAATGCCCTTCTACCAAAAAAATGTTAGAGCTACCTATCAACAGACTATAACCCACATTTTATATGACCTTATCCATAATATTATGGACATATATGTTGAAGACTTCATCACCAATTATAAAATATAAAAAAATCATCTTTATGATATTGTTATCATATTTGATTACCTCATCAAATATAAAGTTAGATTAAACCCTTCCAATTGTGTCTTCAATGTCACATCTAGTAAATTGCTAGGGTTCTTAGTCTCTCTTCATGATATTGATGTCAATACTACTAAGGTCAACATTATTTTCAACATGCCTATCCCTCATTCCATTTTATATATTTGTACTTAACTTGGCAAACTTGGGGAAATAAGAAGACATATCCTCAAAATGGCTTATTACATATATTCTATTACTTCTCTTCTCAAGAAGGGTAATTTTCTTGAATGGACATGTCCTTGTCATAAAGTGTTAAACAATATGAAATAATATTTCATTCATCCACCCACCCTTCATCTAGCTTCTAATAACCATCTTTTAATCTTATATACTTCTTTCACTCTTGTATCAGTTGGGGCAATGCTTGCATAACAAGATGATATCAGAAGAGAATATGCCATCTATTATATCAGTTAAGGCCTTGTTGACTATGAAAATTTTTATACAAAATTAGAATTTGATTGACTCACCATATATTTTATAGATAAAAAGATCTGTCATTATATGATTTATTAAACAACTTATGTTATCATTCATTCTGATCCAATCTATCACTTTTTATGTAAAAACTTTCTTCCTAGAGATAAAATTATTAAATAGATAATACTTATAATGGAATTTCATCTTTTCATTATCACACAAAAAGTTTTCAAAGGACAAATCATTGTTAACCAACTCGCAGGTACTCCCATACCTAGTACCAACTACCCTAAATATAGTCTCCCTAATGATAATATCATCTACAACAAAGGTCTTAATCAATATATATATCTTAAAGATTAATTCCATTATTTCACTACTAATCATTAAACAAGTAATCTATAAAATTACTCTATCCTTTTTGATACTACTAAATCTAAAGCAGTCATCAAAGAATTACCTAAAATAAATGTTGATTTACATGAAGATACTTGGACCCTTGAATTTTATAGTGGTAAATGACTTCAAAAAGTTGGGGTAGGTTTTATCCTCACTAGTACTCTTGGTAAAATAACTCCTTTATCATTTCACCTTACATTTGATGTCACTAATAACATGGCAGAATATGAAGTATTGATCCTAGGCATGTGAGTAACACTTGATTTAGAAATTACTTATTTTCATGCATTGGGTGACTCCCAACTCATCTAACCATAGGTTAATGGTGATTATAAATGAAAAATGAAAAATATCATTACTTATCATCAAATAGCCACTACCCTTGTCAAATAATTAACTTCTTTTACCATCAAGCCCATCCTTTGAGATCAAACTTCTATTACTAATTAACTTTCTTCTTTAGAATCTCTTTTTCATCTGCACTAAGTCCTCATATTCTATTCAATCACTATATTAACTTATCTACCATATTAAGGCTATCACCATTCGATAGATATTGTGGTACAAAGACATCATTCAATTCCTTGAGAATAAAACATATCCTCCAAACATGGATTCTTGTGAAAAGTGTCAAATTTTCAAACAAAATTTAAAATGTCTTTTAATCTAATATAATTTATTATCATAATGCTAAAGCTACCCTACTCTGATGTGTTATGATAGAAGAGGTTCCTCCTCTTCTTGAACAAGCACATGGGGTAATTTGTGGTGGTCACTATAGTGGAAATGATACAACATGCAAATGCTTACAAATGGTTAATTTTGGCCCACTCTTGATAATCATGCCATAAAGTTCACTAAAAAGTGTAGTTTGTTAAAACTTCATGATGATCTAATCCATTTACCTCCTACTGAGTTTCAAATTGTAGAGTATTCCTATCCATTCTTAATGTGGGGATTACATCTCATAGGAAGACTACCTAGATCATAGGATGGGCATGTCTTTATCATCATGGATATCAAGTATTTTGCCAAATGGGTTAAATCCATGCCCCTCATCAATGTCATGGGAACCACCATTTCTAAATTTATCCTTAATAAAATAATTTTTTTCTTTGGCATTCTTCATACTATCATTTTTGATATTGGTGGTAGTTTTAAAAATAAAGATGCCAAAAAACTCAGTGCTAAATTTAAAATCAATCACAAATTTTTCATGCCCTACCATCCACAATGAAATGGCCAAGTTGAGACCACTAATAAAATACTTAATAAAATTATCTAAAAGATAATTCATGACACTCACACAGATTGAAATCTTCATCTATATCCCACTCTTTAGGCCTATCACACTAGCATACACACTTCCACTAAGGAAACCCTATTTACACTAGTCTATGGTTATGAATTAGTCCTCCCATTAGAAGTTGAGCTTCCATATCTTTTTATATCTCCTCATAGTATTATACTCAATGAATAATTATGTGATGCTCACCTTCATGCTCTTGATCTTCTTGATAAACACTATTTTTTTAGTCTATAACATAATCTCCAATACAAGGTTCACATTGCCAAATAATAACAAAAGGGTTAAAGTTCACACTTTTAATGTTGGTAATCTTGTCCTTTAATTAGACTACACTCATGACAAAGAAGGAAATTATGCCCAAAAATGGTGGGGGACTTAATTAGTAAAATAAATCCTTGGTTTAAGCATCTATTAACTTCAAACTAATGAAAGCCATATTTTCAAAGAGAGTTCTAATGTATAATTTTTAAAGAAGTAATTTTCCTAGATCCTTCCCTTCTTACCATGTTTTGTATATGTTATCCTTCTAAAACTGTTTATAGGATATTTACATAGGTCTCATCCTCTATAGTAGTTCCTCTTTCCATAAACCTTAGTCCCTTATTTTTGTCATTTGGTTGATTTTTATCATGAGTTACATTGTAAAACTATAGATAAGACCTGATATTCCTAATGACTTCCTTTTGATTGTATTTCACTTGTTTTTTTCCAATGCTTTTTGCACTTCTCAAGTTTTTATTTTGTGATTTGTAGTATAAGACCATGGATAGGACCAGGCCTTCCTCACAAATAACATATTTATCATTTATTTTTCACATTCTTTGTGTACCCTCTTGGGTTTCTAATTTATGATTTGTAGTGTAAGATCATGGGTAGGACCAGACCTTCCTCATAAAAATCACCATCTTTTGAATTTAGTGTTCCTTTTTTTAGAATATGTTCACAATGGTTATAAGTTTATGATCCCTTGTTATCTAATTAAACTTTTAATTCTTTTGTAGATAAAATTTGTACAAAAATAAGGTGTTAGCATGTTTTAATACACTTCCCTAATTCTTATGATAAAGAATTATACTTTACTATCATTGTATCCCTTTTTCACCTTTGTCAAATTTTTCTCAATTTGAAGTAATTAAAAATGTTTCATGTTTCATTCTTCTTGATTTTCTCTCCTTTCATTCCAATTTGGATCAAGCATGGTCAAAGTCAATATAACAATTTTATTTCACCCAAATTAACAAAACTCTTAGATACCATGCTCTCTAAGTTCTCTTTATTAACAACTAAGTCCAAAGTCTTCAAATGATAGTCATGTTTAGCACCCACATTTGTTTTTATAAATCTATATAGAGGAAGAATTAAAAAATCCATTAAAAAGGTTAAAATACAAATCATTTGAAACAAAAATCAATGATACAAAAGGCAAGATCAAAGTCAAAAGTCAAAATCACACCAAAAGACATGATTAATAACACATCTCTTATTTATAATCAAATCTCAAACTCCATAGTTGGATTAATGATAGATCTAAGGTCCATTAGGATGTGGTAGGATAGTAGATTAGAATAGGAGAATTCAAAAAATTCCATGGTTTTACCTAATTTCTCACACAAGTACCCAATCATTGTAGTATACTGATGAGTCTATAAAGGGTCCTAAAAAATGAGGAACATGTTGTGGGAAGGTAGGTCCATTTTAATTTTCATGCATATAGTCTTCATGGGATGATTTTCATACTTCATTTGTAATATTAGTCCCACATTAATTGGAATGTGTGGTATATTTTCCTCTCTAACCTATATATGCACCTCTCTCCCTTCATATTTCTAATACAATATATTGTGTGAAATATTGGAGCATTCATGTCTTGGTACAATTGTTCATCTTTGATTTCATTCTTGTAGTTGTGTGTGTTTTCCCTATATTATATTTAACAAAATGTGTCTTAAATTACATCTTTAATTATTGTATTCATTTGGATTAGCATTCTTAGAGCTCATCCTGATATGGTATCAGAGAAGATCTAGATCTAAGGATTGCCTAGTTTTTTGTCCAAGTTTGTCTAGATTTTTTCAAATCTAAGTTATGTTACAGAGGTATTGCTTTTTTCCCATTGGAATGATCTTGATATGAAACATTTCATTTAAGATAAAAATAAGATTTTTATTTATAAATCTAAATGAAGTGTTGGATCTTAGGAGGGAGAGTGTTTTATGGTGCGTGGAGGAATGACGCATTGATTTTTAAGCTAGGCATTTCACTTTGAAACCAAACAAGCATTGAAATATAGCTTTTTCATTCAGAGTCCTTAATGTCAAAATTTCTCTTGTTTTGAAAAACCTAATTTAAGTGTCATGACTTTGATAAAGAGTTTCTCTACCTTGTTTTTTACTTTAATTTCCCATCCACCCATTTCATTTCCCCCTTGATAGGCAAGTGTGACTCTAATTTTTTTCCCTATTATATATTTCCTCTTCGTACCATATTAAAAACATGTTATCAATACTTTTTTTTAGTTTTGTCTATCCTTAGAATTAAAAAACAGGCTTGAGTGACTGTGGATTATTTTTTGTACACCATTTCTATACATCTCTAGAATTTCCTTGGCTTTTCTAAAAAAAATATATTATTGTACCTCTTTTTTTCAAAAACCTAAGTTCATTTCTAATTTAATGTAATTTTCCCATTGTTGAGTGAGATTATCTTGTTACTTTCACTCACCAATGTTGTTTTCCTTTTTAGGCATTTTTTTCCATTAATGATTAAGGATTGTTATTGATCACTAATCAATGTTTTTTTACCAATTGTTTGTCCAAATTTATTTAAGGATTATTAATAATTTCACATTGATGTTTGATTACCATTTGTAATATGTATCCTTGGTTTGACTTAGTGAGTTTTCCTTTCTTACTCAAGGTTTACTTGTTTGAGTTTTTTGGTAATTAGTAGCCTTTATCAGGATGAGCTCTAGGAATTTGATCTAAATAAATGCACTGATTCAAGATGAAATGTAAGACACATATTTTTCAAGATAATATAGGGCAAACACATGTAGCTGAAAGAATGAAATCAAAGAGAAATAATTTCACCAAGACATAAATGCTCTAATAATTCACACAATATACTACATTAGAAATATGAAGGTATAGAGGTAAATATATAGGTTGGAGAGGGAAAGATACAACACATTTCATTGAATGTGGGATTAATCTTCCCAAGTAACCCAAATTCCCTCTAGAGCCCTAAGCAAGCTAATAAAACCATGTAGGCAAAATCTAATGGGAAAAATACCTACACCAACACCCCCTATAAGTACAACTTAGGTGGGAGATGATACAAAAAATGGGTCCTAGCAATAACACTTGATAAGGTACCCATGTACAATGAAATCACTCATACATAGAGAAGAGAAAACCTAGTGAGAAAAATCCTCACAAAAGAGAGAAATGAAGAAGTAAAGAGGCTATAAGGACCCCCTTTAAGATGATGAAGTTATCAAAGTGGACTGCACCCCAAGAAGAGATTGTAGATGAATTAAAATGATCTCAATGAAGGGTTTAGTGAATATATAAACAACCTACTATAAATATTGGTAAAATATTAAGTCAATGGCCTACTCATGAATAAACTCTTGAATTAAGTGCATGTGAATCTTGATGTGTTTGATCCTCTAATAAAGGATTGAATTATTGATAATATAAATGGTGCTCTAGTTATCATAAAATATAACTATATGTTGCTTGATTTGGATACTGAGTTTAGAAAGAATCTCTTAAATCCAATTAGCCTTAGTAGTTGTGTTAACAACTCCCTTTCACTTTACCTCTATGGAAGATAGAGCAATAGCATTCTGATTCTTGATCAACCAATTGATGGGGCTAGAACCCAATGAGAAATTATAACCTAAAGTGGACTTATGACTCTCAGTGTAGCCAACCCAATCTGAGTTTGTGTAGCCAACCAAGTCAAAATCTAAACCAACCTTGTAGTGTATCCCATATTATGTGAACCCTAAATGTAGAGTAAGATCCTCTTATCTACTTTTCAATACAGCTCATAGGGTTCCTACATGAATCTAGAAACAATACCAACAACATAAGAGATGTCAATTCTAGTGTGAGTCAAGTAAATAAGGCTACCAACAAGTTGTCAATACAAGGTGGCATTGACCAATATAGTGAAACAATCTACCTCAAGCTTGACTCTAGATAGGAATGGATTTGAAGATGGCTTATAGTTAGCCATATGTAATTGTGCTAATAAATCAAGAGAGTACTTGGGATATGAAACTGAAATCCCTAAATCTATCTAAGTGATCTCAATGATAAAGAAGTAGTGTAATAGGTCTAACTCAGTCATGGCAAATTTATCCTAAAGAGTTTTCTTCACTAGTGAGATAGTCAAAAAAGAACTCTTTGTGAATAAAAGGGCATCAAAATATAAAACCAATATCAATAATGAATCATCCTACCATAATAAGTACACATTGGGGTCTAATTGGTATCTAATGAAACTTAAAGTAAGAAAGAAGGAATCCATTTTGACATACCAAGCCCAAGGGGCCTGTTTGAAGCCATAAATGGATTTCTTAAGTCTACATATTAAAGAAGAATCCTAAACAAAACTAGGTAGATGCTCCATATGGATCTCCTCCTTAAGGTCTTCATGAATAAATACACTCTTCAAATCAATCTAATGTACACTCCATCTATGTGTTGTGTCTACTATAAGTGTGAGTCTGATCAAAGTCATCTTGGCCATAGGTGCAAGTCTTTGAGTAGTCAATGCTGGCTACTTGTTAAAGTCCCTTGGATAACAATATAGCTTTGTATATGTCAATAGACATATATGAAGAATAATTATTTTGATATATCTAATGACATCAAACCATATTCCTTCCCTTAGGAAGAGAAGTCAAATCCCATGTGTGATTACTGATCAAGGAATCATATTCCTCATCCATGGCTCTATCATACTCAAGTATGCCTAAAGCCTCTCTAAAAGTATATGGATCTATTTTAGAAGAAAAAATGCATGTAGCCATTTTTAAAAGTTACTTTGAGTATGTGTATCATCATCTAGATCCCCTACCCAAGTGCCTTCACTCTTAAGTGTCCATCTAGCCCAAAGAGGGCCTAAAATAGGTGAGTCAGGTGCTGAATCCTCATCCTCCAATGTATTCCTATAAGTGGATGAGGATGAATCCCCATCACTTTATTCATTATCAAACTAGAAGAAGAAGAAGTGGCCTCTACCTTAGGAACTTGTTGTGAATGATCTAAATCTTTAAACTACTCATCCAAATTGAGTGAAACTGATGTACAGGGAGAAGAGTTAAGTAAAGAGTCAGTGGGACTCTTTTAAAAACTAACACTCCTCTGGATGAATAATTGATGATTCATAGTATTAATAAGTCTATAACCCTTAACCCCATATGGATACCCAATAAATATGCAAGGTTTGGATTGAACCTCCATAACCTTACATTTTTTTGGGAATGCATGCCATCATCAATGATCTAAAGACCCTAAAATTTTGCACCTCTAGTTTCCTATTATGATAATATTTATAAGGAGTGATGCCCTTTAAATTTTTATGAGGAACCTAGTTTTGAATGTAACATACAAAATTTATGGCTTCTACCCAAAAATATAGAGCTAATGATCTAGAGTGAATCATATAGTTGGCCATCTCCTTCAAGGACCAATTATTATATTATGATACACCATTTTATTATGGAGTATATGGTGCTATCCACTAAAGATCAATCTCATAAGTGGTACAAAATTGCTAAAATCTATGGTTGATGTACTTCCCCCATTGTTTATTTAAATAATTTTGATGTACTTTCTAGATTGCTTCATAATTAAAGCCTTGATGTCTTGAAAATTATAAAAAAAACTTTAGACTTTTGTCTAAGAAAGTAGACCCATGTGTATCTATAAAAGTCATCAATGATTGTGAGGATGCTGTTGACCCAATTTTGCCCCTCAGGCAAAATCTCGGTCACCTCCTACACCTGCTTTGCATGGCCAGTCATTTTGGGTTGCAAGGTCCATCTTCAGGGTTTGACAGCCCCATTTCAAAGCATTGGCTCATCGGCCTCATTCTTTGGCATTCACAATAGAAAAACATAGAGTCTTCAAATGTTCACACAAGGGGAGAGAAAAAACTGGGGCATTTAACACTAAGGCAAAAAAGAAGGGCAGACAAAATGCAGAGGGTGGCAAAATCGCTGCCCAAAACATGGGTGGGTAAAAAGAGACTACCTACACACATGCAGAGGGTGGAAAAATTGCCATGTGAAGTAGTCGGTGGAGAAAACTTGGCCATTAACATCGGCTGACGTCGGCAAAATTGCCGCTGTTGGCAGTTTACATCAGCCAATGTCGACAAAACTGTCGTGGTAGGCAGCTTATCGACCGATGTCGGTAGAAGTCCTACATGCAGTCCATAGCAGTAGGCAAAAAATTCACCACCCACAATAATAGGTGGCAAAAAAGCCCTATAAAGCACAAGGAAAAGCCTGCCCAACCACCAAAGGAGAAGACTAGCACATAAAATGAGGCAACAAGCATGGTCTTGGCAGACTTATGACATCAGCTACAGTGTTTTTCACTCTTACCAATGAAACTTCTCTTGGCTCTTCTTATATAAATACACAGACTTGGTCATTTTATCAGGATCTTCTCACACTTTTGTAAAGAGCACTGCTCTCCAAATTTCCCACCTGAATCAATAAAAGATAGTTTTTACCTCTATTTGGATGGATTGTGTAGAGTATGCCTTGAATGTTAATCTGTGTCTAGTCATTGTCTCTTGATGCTCTCATAGGTTCAACACCAGCAAACCTGTGATTTACAAAGCACCACTGTCTGCTGCTGCCAGGAGTAGAGTTCTATTTTGGAGGTATAAAATAGGTGAGGTCACTTATAGTGTGTATTTCTCAGCACCTTGGTGAGTCCCTATTCCCTGTGCTTTCTATAAGAACCTCCCTGTCATCCCAGAGACCTGGTCTTTTTTTCCAGATCTGAGCGTATGTATGTTTTGTTTGGTCCTGAGTGTGGATGTGGGAAGGTCACTTTCATTTTTGGTGTATCACCTCTTTTAGAGTAGGCTGTTTGTTTTCATGCATTTTCTCTCTCTCTTTTCATCCCCCCTAATATATCTATATATCTATATTTTTGCACTGCCTGAAACAAACAAGATACATCAGAGGGAACTAGCCCATATCTAGAGACTCTCCTCTCCTACTTTACCATCCCACAGGCGAGAGAGGGGTTTCCATGTTGTAGGGAGAGGGCAGGAATCTATTTTCTTGTTGTAGGGTGCACTTTCCAGCGTCAACAATTTTGGCACGCCCAGTGGGACAAGTTTTTTAACATAGTAAGGTTTTAGGATTGATGCTGGTCCTATTACAACAAATCAAGTTTCTTTAGCATCTGGCGACTCTGAGTAAATCTGTTGGTTAAGCAGCCTGGTGCCATCAGAAATCATCCACTTCTTGTATGTATACTTCTTTTGCACAAAATCATGGATTTTGTTCTTCTTCATATAATATCGATCAGACTCAAAATATTTATGGAATCTCGTCAAGTAGCTCTCCTAGTTGCCCTGCAACTATAAGGGAGATGATGTTGGATTTTGAGAAGCAAACAATGGAAATCAACAAGTTGGAAGAGTAGTACGAATATCAACAAGAGCTGATATATAAAGAGGAGTGCTTATTTAGGCAAGCACAGGCCTTACAGTCCATGAAGGAGGAGGTAACAAAATGGAGAAATCCATCTATCCAAGGTAGCCAACCTTGCATGCCCCCTCTTACCCTAAAGAAAACCCCCTCATTTGCACCAAATCTATTTTATCAAATTGCACTTGCTCACTCCAATTCATCAAATATAGCTGCTCCCGATCCCATGCACCTGGCCTTCCAACACCAAATGGCATCAGAGCAACCTCCCAGGGAGATCAATCTTTTCAACTCCTTGGATTAGGAATCTTCCATTGAGAAAAGTACCACCAGCCAGCACGTCCCTCTTCTAGAGGCTCCTCCAACAAATCAAACAACATTTTCCTCGCATTCCCCAACCTCCCCAAGTCCTCCAGCATAGTGTGTAGATTCTGGATTGGAGGAAGGAATCCCAGGAACTAGCTCAGAGCTTTGAAGAGGATCATGCTAGCCACCTCCAAGAAAGACTCTTTTAGGAAAACCTAGCCAGACAAATTGAAGACTTAGAGGCTAGGATGAAGCTACTCCTTAAAAGGGAGTTAATTTTTTTAGACCTTGCGGAAGAGCCTCAGGTCCTTATGGAAAATGAAGTTGCTGCCTGTTCACAGGATCAAAGTTCAAATTCAGAGATCCTGAATTGGGGGAAGATAGTGGAATCATGGGGCATCAAAGAGGAAGAAGAAAAGTAAGGTTTTTCTCAAAACCTTGAAGAAGCTAAAGCTGTGCCTGCCTATGATGATACTGGTAGCCTCTAAGAAAAGCTTTTCCAAGAAAATTTGAGTAGGAGAATAGCAAATTTGGAATTCAAAGAGAGTTCTCTCAGCCAATGTGTGATGGATGGTTCAGACCAAATAACATATTCCATGCCTAAACACACCCCACCTCCATATTTCTAAGAGAGTTGTCAGGCCACGCCTGATATTGATCAAGTGCTAACCAAGTGGAGGGAGGAGAATATTTTGATTCTAGCTCAAGGGCTGCCCCCTCTCCCACATGTTTTCTCCACTTCATCCCTTCTTGAAGAACCTATTTTACAAGAGGTAGGTGAGGGGCAAAAGATCCAATCTACAAGTCTTTAGGACACTGTTATGAGTGACAACGAAGAAGAAATCATCATTTATGCTCCTTGTGAAGACCTTATCAGTAGTGGAGAAGATGCAGGTCTTACGTATATGTAGATGTTTTAGCAATTCAAAGAGGAACAAATGCATGGTAAGCTATCTTCTCCATTTGATGAACTTCCTTACTGCTTTGATGATGAGGATGACTACATTGAAGAATCCTAGAAAGAGGAGGATTAGGAGAATATTTTTGAAAATCTAGAGAACCTGATCAGTAAAGAGGAAAAGGAGAAGTCTGTCTTCTTGGAGGAATGCCTTGAAGAACTGACCTTTAAATAGGAAAGTGAAGTCTTGTGGGATGAGCAATCATTTTGTGAGCCCCTTTTAGACATTGCCACATTTTCCCTTCTTCAAGAAGGCCAAGAGGAAGTAGAGGACGAGTCTGACAGAGTTTTCAACGAAGCAGAGGGAAACAAATCAAACCATGATACATTACAGAAGAATTGTGCAGATCAAAAGGCTTACAGTGATAAACGGGTAGTAATTGATTTCTTAGTGAGGGGCACCAATATCAGGGACCAGCATTTAGCAGGCCTCCAGGGACAATCAGAGTACGTATATATCAGAGGCATGTTTG
Organism: Torreya grandis; assembly: GCA_037957365.1. Lineage (NCBI taxonomy): Eukaryota > Viridiplantae > Streptophyta > Pinopsida > Cupressales > Taxaceae > Torreya > Torreya grandis. The sequence goes on along the minus strand of JARHVA010004230.1, from coordinate 1,531,691 downwards.
AATATCCACTTGGTTCCCAACCAACTCAGGTGACAGGCAAGAAAAGCAAGTCACCATCTCTCTTGTTCTTTTAGCTACTTGCCTGCCATGATAAGTCTCTTTGCCAAGAAGGGGACTTAAGAAATTTTCCTTTTGATCCAGGAGGGATGCGAATATTCCTGGTTAGCTATCTATAATAGTTTGCTTTCAGTTGTTTTCTTATTTTCCCTAAGTACAGTTGCACAAGTAGTTGTTTTTAAGCTTTGTGTGTTTCCCTTCATTTGGGGGTAAATTCTATGTATTTGATTCTGGGATTATCAACACTATTGTGAACTTTCTTCAAAGTCATCATCCGACTCTGCACCCAATGGAATGTAAGGCAACTGGGTTTTAAGCATAATAGGCATGCTTACCCTGTGAGTCACCAATTTGTTGACCCAATTTTGCCCCTCAAGCAAAATCTTGGTCACCTTCTGCACTTGTTATGAAAGGCCAGTCATTTTGGGTTGCAAGGTCCATCTTTAGGGTTCAACAGCTTCGTTTCAAAGCATTGGCTCATCAACCTCATTCGTTGGCATTCATGGTAGCAAGAGGCAGAGTCTTCAAACATTCACAAGAGAAGAGGGAAAAAAACTAGGGCATTTAACACTACGGCAAAAAAGAAGGGCATACAAAATGTAGAGTGTGGCAAAATCACTACCCACAACACGGGCAGGTAAACAGAGACCGCCTACACACATGCAGAGGGTGGCAAAATTGCCACGTGAAGCAGCCAGTAGAGAAAACTTGGCCATTAACATTGGCCGATGTTAGCAAAATTGCCACCGTCGATAGTTTACATCGGTCGACATTGGCAAAACTACCACAGTCAGTAGCTTATCGGCCAACATTGGTAGAAGTCCTACATGCAGTCCACAACAACGGGTGGCAAATTTGCTGCCCACAATAGCAGGCAGCAAAAAAGCCCTGTAGAGCACAAGGAAAAGCCCACCCAGCTGCCGAAGGAGAAGACCAACACGTAAAATGAGGCAACAAGTATGGTCTTGGTAGACTTATGACATCAGCTATAGTGTTTTTCACTCTTCCCAATGAAACTTCTCTTGGCTCTTCTGATATAAATATACAAACTTGGTCATTTTATCAGGATCTTCTCACACTTTTGTAAAGAGCACTGCTCTCCAAATTTCCCACCTGAATCAATAAAAGACAATTTTTACCTTTATTTGGATGGATTGTGCAGAGTATGCCTTGAAAGTTAATCTGTGTCCAGTCATTGTCTCTTGATGCTCTCACAGTTCAACACCAACAAACCTATGATCTACAAAGCACCACTGTCTATTGCTGCCAGGAGTAGAGTTCTATTTTAGAGGTATAGAACAGGTGAGGTCACTTACAGTGTGTATTTCTCAGCACCTTGGTGAGTCCCTATTCCCTGTGCTTTCCATAAGAACCTCCCTGTCATCCCAGAGCCCTGGTCTTTTCTGCCAGATCTGAGTGTATGTATGTTTTGTTTGGTCCTAAGTGTGGATGTGGGAAGGTTACTTTCATTTTTGGTGTATCACCTCTTTTAGAGTAGGCTGTTTATTTTCATGTGTTTTCTCTCTCTCTTTTCATCCCCCTAGTATATCTATATATCTATATTTTTACACTACTTGAAACAAACAAGATACATCAGAGGGAACTAGCCCATATCTAGAGACTCTTTTCTCCTGCTTCGCCATCCCACAGGTGAGAGAGGGGTTTCCATGTTGCGGGGAGAGGGCAGGAATCTATTTTCCTGCCACAGGGTGCACTTTCCAGCGTCAATAGATGCATTTAGCCTCGATAAAAGAAAGTTGTGGAAACTACCCCATGATATCATTATGAATCAAATAAAGAGGTACTAAATCTCTCTTAGCTTTGCCTTTGTCAAATTTCTCTTCAAGATGTTTGTTAAGGGCACAACCCTCACAAAGTATTTAGAGAATTTAACTCTAGGAAAGCTTGTAACCATATCCTATTGACTCATCTACTTAAGATAGCAGTAGTTAAGGTGGCCAAACTACTCATACCATAACATTCTAACTCTATCTGAATGGGTAATCAATGTGGTAGGAGGAACATATGGAGAAAAATGGGAGAAGGTGTATATCTTATAATGGTGATTATCCCTCCATAATGAAACTATAGAGTTACTATGTATCTCTTTGATCTCAACTAAATTTGGTGTGAACTTGACTCTCATCCCTACCCTATGTGGGTAATCTGATACACTAAAAGAATATTAGTTGATAGTGAAGGTACACTTAGAAAATTTATGAATGTTCCACCTTTAACTTTAATATTCCCTCTTCTTATAACTTATGCTAGAGTGTCATCACCCAAAGTGATAGAGGACATGCTATAGGGATCTAAGTCAAGAAACTCAACCTATGATGAACCCATATGGTGTGAAGCACTATAGTCGATAACCTAAGATGAAGCAGATGTGAAAGATACTAAAACGAAAGCTTTACCATTAGGTTTCTCTTTCCCTTTTTCCTTTGTTTTAGAAGATTCTTTGGCTAATGATGATTGTTTGATAGACTCAAGGACCCCTATATTATTTTTTTAGGAGATGTGTAAGGTGGTCTATATGTTTCTTCATACACTTGTGTTCATCATGCCCATTATTCTTATGATAGGAGTACTTAACCTTTTCTCTCTTAGGCTTCCCTTTAGAGGAAGTTTTAGTGCTAGTTTTTGTAGCAGTTTTCTAATCTTTCTTCTTCTCAAGATCCTTACTCTTCTATTTCTTATCTTTATTGATAGAAGCTTTCTATTTCTCATTCCCAATAATGAGGGATGAAGGTTTGGAAGACCTGAGGGTTCTTATTTGGATCAATTTATCATATTCCTTAGTTAAATCTACAATGAAGTCACCTAAGGATGGCATTTTCTAGTTGCCTCCTATGGCTCTCTTGGTTGCATAACATACATAAACAAATACAAAGTAATTAGGTCCTAGTTTTACAAACATGAAAAGAATTAACAAATCATATTTCTTCTTAGTTCCACACTCTTTTAACTACAATATAAATGAATTAAGCTTGGTGTATAATTCTTCTAATGTGTGAAATTTTTTAGGTCTCAAACTAATTATCTCAATCTCAAGCTCATGGCCCCTCATGGTATCAATTTTCCAAACAAGACAGCTAGGGTGTCCCATAATTCTTTGGAAGATTTGGTTGACTCTATGCGAAAGAGGATTTTTGATGACACTTAAAGACATAATATTTTAAAATCTTTGCTACATTTTATAAACCATCTTATCTTATCTACTTTAGTTGTGGGCTCAACTTCTACCCCTATAGTTATGTGAAACAACCTTTTACTTCTAAGAACCATTATAATCTTACTTTTCCATTCTTGGTATTTGAAGGGTGTGATTATATTAACAATGCTAAGATACATTGTAGAATTAAGATTAACATTTTTTTTTTGTTTTTGCAAAAAATCAAATGTGTGAAAAAGGAGATAATTATATAATAGAATCACAGCCACAATACAACCCCCCTAAAACTATGTTAGGTAGCCCCCCATCCCAATCCCCACACCCCCATCCACCACCAAATTTTGGCACTTTATAAATTAATGCATGGGAAATAAAAATAAACACTTTTTTAAAAGATGGTAGTCAATTTTGAGTTACTGTTTGCAAGATATTAATAATACAATTTCCCATAAATAGGCCTTTTGACTAAAAACTTGCACTTGTGACTTAAAAAAAGTATCCTTGGGTGAGGTAAAATATGACTTCCAATGACTTGTTGGAATCGACATGGAGTCTAGATTAAAGTGGTTTGGTATTTTGAGGGGGATTCAACCTCTTGACAATTTGAGCCTCGACTTTGTCTTTGTAAGTTGGAGATACAAGTTTAAAAAGACTCAAAAATTGTTGGTTTTTAAATATTTTCAAATGATTTTCTTTTTAACATACTAAAATGATGTTATATAAAATACATAAAGTCATAATAGCAAAAAAATTAAGAGGAGTAGAATACCTAGGTGGAATTAGGTGTGGACATGGGCCCACAAAGGAAGAAAGGTACCAAAGTTAAGAAATTAGAACCAATGCACTAGGAAAGAAATCAAGAACACCATGGTCTAAAAAAAGAACAATACAACATTGATATTACAAATTCAAATTTCACTCTCCACTTGTTATGCCTATTTATAGATCATGAATAGAATGCCACTTACAAGAAAAAGATGCTTAACACTTTGAAGATTTCAATGTTACTCCTCCCTTTCCCATGCCAAAGTTAGATCTGAAATAAGAATTTAGTTTTGATGATAAAAATGCCAACCAAAGAAGTTTACCTTCAATCTCAAAGATATATCTCTCTTTCCCTACAACATAGATTAGATCATAGAAAATAATGCTTTTTTTCTTGAAAATAAATAACAAATTTTGTTCTAATTTTCCAATACCAAGGTGAAAATAAATATATTTGATCAAAATGTCATGTAGATTTGGAGAAGAGTAAATATCACATAAAAAAGGAGTGTTTTAAACACCAAATCCATGTATCAGAAGATGAAAAAGCTATATTTCAATGCTTGTTTGGTTTCAAAGTGAAATGCCTAGCTTAAAAATCAATGCTTCATTCCTCCACGCACCATAAAACACTCTCCCTCCTAAGATCCAACACTTCATTTAGATCTATAAATAAAAATCTTATTTTTATCTTAAATGAAATGTTTCATATCAAGATCATTCCAATGGGAAAAAAACAATACCTCTGTAACATAGCTTAGATTTGAAAAGATCTAGACAAACTTGGACAAAAACTAGACAATCCTTAGATCTAGATCTTCTCTGACACCATATCAGGATGAGCTCTAGGAATGCTGATCCAAATGAATACAATAATTAAAGATGTAATTTAAGACACATATTGTTAAATATAATATAGGGAAAACACACACAACTACAAGAATGAAATCAAAGATGAACAATTGTACCAAGACATGAATGCTTCAATATTTCACACAATATACTGTATTAGAAATATGAAGGGAGAGAGGTGCATATATAGGTTAGAGAGGAAAATATACCACACATTCCAATGAATGTGGGACTAATATTACAAAGTAACCCAAATTACCTCTAGCTTCCTAAGCAAGTTAATACAACTGTGTAGCTTTTTGGTTACCTAATTTACTCTAAAATTTGACTTGGTCATTTTTTTCTAACTTAGCATTTATCACCCCAGCTTACCAAATTTTTAAGTATGTCTCATCTCTATTGCATTGATTATCTTGGATTTTTAGATTTTTTTTTAATATTTAGTTTTATATCCTTAGGTTGTCAAAAGTAATTTATGCATCCTCCATGATCAAAACTACAAACATAATAGACAACCATCTAGTGATAAAGGTAAGTTAAGGTATGCATACATTAATTTTATTTTTAGTTATTTCTATTTCTATCATTTAATTTTAATTATTTTATGCTTTAAAATAATACATTTTTTTAACTTTATTACTATGTGTTGCTATGTTCTTTTATCAAATCACCATCCCTTGTTGTACCTAAGTGACATGTGATGAACTTAGAGTGGGGAATATGTATACACATAATATTTTTAAATTTTATCAATTATTGATTATTTATATCTTGTAGGAACCCATAAAGTTTTAATATCTTTGAGTGTATGCCTTAAGGGGTAAATCAAGAATGGTGTGGGTAGACCACTAGTACTTTGGAAGATTGTTATCCATGTACTACCACTTGCTATCTACACAACCATCTCCTAGAAACACTACCCTAAGCTTTGATTCCTCTTTTTCACCCTCCTCTATTCATTTTATACTTTCATTAGCCCTTACCTAAGCCTAAAAACCTTTAAATTTTTTTATGTTACACTATCATCCCCATCGACCCTGTACTCTAATTGATAAAACACATTTAGGGTCTATGTAGGCCCCTAGCTGACCTAGACCAAAACCTAATTTATTTTTGTTAATAATGATACAAAGTAAATTGTGTTAACCCTATCAAATAAACTTTCAAAAAGGTTTAGGGTTAGATTAAAATATATACACACATTCATTTCACCATTTCTTAGTGATAACAAGAGTTAATTATTCATTTGTGCTTCTTTACAATCTGCTCTTCCACCATTCTACTTGAGGAGTTATAGCTCAGTGTTTATAATTGAAAAATAGTCTTATTTTGTGGAAAAGTATTAGATTATTTGGATTTTCTTAATGATCCTTACAAACCACAACAACCTCTTACGAAGCACCTTTGGCCAAGGGAGATATTGAGTGTCAACAAGTTCATCTTTAATATAAGTATCTCCAACTTTATTCCTCAATTTCAGTAAATAGAAGTAGCATAATTAATTTATTTTGAATATATTACTCTCTCCATGCATTATGATTTTACCTATACATAACTTAATTAGGATTATCTTATGTATGTTTACTTTCATATTTACTAACCCCCGTTTTGTGACACAAGCTTTGGTGAGCACTAGATTAAAATTTGCTTTATTTGTCATTTACTTTGTGAATATGAAAACATAGGACCTAGCCAGGGTTATTGCATAGTGTTACTTAAATAGTGGATTTGGAACCCTCTATAGTGATTTTATTATGGTAAGAGATCCATTTGTTAGTTCTAGCAGATCCATCTTAGTCATGACCCCAAATATCTAATATATCAATAATTAGAAGTAGAAGTAGGATTTATCTTCTCCGAGCTAGAATTGATTAATAAATCAGTTGCATTTCCCTTTGCATATAGAGAGTGATTTTTGGGATAATATTAAATTATTGGATGGACCACCTCTTTAAGATTATTCCAATAAGATCTTGTATGAAAATATTACTTTTTCCAAATGTCCTTTCTTCACCCTTAACCATTTTTGGCATGTTTGTGACCCTTTGCATAGTTGGATCTTTAGATTTAATGTTATTTGATCTTCTTGTCTAGAACCTAAGAAATCATGTTTTATATGGTTGTTATTGTTGTTTAATAAGTTGGTTATTGGGAATGTCATCTTACAATCTAGAGGTTACTAGACTTATTTTTTATTTTTGTGGGGAGTTAAAAACTATTGAGCATGTGTTTTATTATTATCCTTATGTTTCCAATATTTGGAAATATTGTCTTAAAAGTAGGTCCTTTTTGTTTGGCTATAATAAATCTTAGTATAATTTTACCTTTGGTTATGTAGATTCTCCTAGGAAGCTTCATTTTTTATTATATAAATTCTAGTTAGTTTTATCTACTGAAGCCTTTGGTTCATTTAGAAACAAATAAACTTGGATTTTTTTTCAATTTGTGGCTAGGATGATTACTAATTTCAACATTGAAGTTATCTCTAGATTTTTTTCTTGTAGAATTTCTTGCAACTTAAGATTCTTCAAGATCAATTGAAAAATTTTCTACAAATTGGGATGTTGAATATTTCTTCTAAATTCTTATTAGACATCGGTGGATATCCTAAATAGTCCAAACTACTAGATTAGAGAGTTACTGAGCTATTTATTACTGAGGTTCATTTATCTAAGTATGAATGGGAGTTGATGAGGGATGCTTTTATTGAACAAATAGATGAGTGGATTTTTTTTATTGGGTTGTATTTTTTAATTCTTATAAGATTGATACTAATACTTGGTTGTCAGCTCATAAGGAGGTGGAAAATACTTTGATTCATGTTGGTCCTATCTCTCCTTAGGATAGTTATGGATAGGTGGCTCCTTCATTTTTCATCCATGTTTCTATTAATTTTGCTACAATTATTGATAATGTGTAAGGTGATAATGATAAGTTGATGTTTAATGACTATGGTAAATGGGTGGATGACTATATTAAATATATCTTAGCTCATCTTGAAAATTAAAAGTGTATGATGTTGAGGAATTGAGTAACCATGTTAAGAATTCAAACATTTGTATGTTTCTTGACAAGGTTGAAAGTTTTTAGTCATGAGTTTGTGCTCCTCAAAAGGGACCTATGTTGTAGAAAGGATGTATAGTGTATAAGGATCATGTGGATGATGAGGTGTATCTTGAAAGAATATTAATGGATACTAGTAATTTTGAGTAGGATGTGTGGTTTTTATTTTGTTATTGAATTTTGTTTTGTTTCCTTTGATATTATCATAATTCAATGGCTTTTTTATATTATAATATCATACTAGTTATTGTACCTTGGTTTTATTAGTTATTGGGTGTGTCAGTGTTACTTTTTTATGTTTTCATCTTTTTACTCTACATAAACTTTACTATAGTAGTCAAACATTAAGTTCATGACTAATTATATAACAATTATTTTGAAATTCATATACAAGTTTAACCACCTTAAATAATAAATATAAATTGACAGAGTGTATCCTTGTAGATTATTGTATATGTAGGTATGTACATAAAAATATATTATAAATTTTTTAAGTTTTAATAACACTCAGCTTAACTTACACATTTTAGTAACAAGAAAGAGGAATAACAAATTAACACTACAATTATTTATCATAGTCAATGTAATCAAATTCTTTTAAAAATTTTAAATTTTTTAACCACATATAATTGCCCATCATAGGGAGTCAAGTCATCATCAATTGGATAGTCAAATGTTTTAAATACTAATTTTAGAAAGGCAAGATAATACTAATTCAATTTAACCTTTCTCATTTCCATATTACACGCATTTCTCATAAAAACCCTAAATTAAATCATGGATTTATCCATACTAATTTTATTTGTAATAAAAAATGAAAAATATAACCCCAAGTTTACAAAATAACTTAAATTCATTTCTTATAACTAGATTTCAATAAAAAAATGGGTACTTAGCCTTGAGTTTGAAAAATAACTTCTCCAAATTTCTCAAAATGTAGGTCAAAATAATTGGTATTTAAATCTTAGAAATCAAGCACTTAGATACCTTTATTACATTAACATGTAGTTCAATAACAAATACAAAAAATAAATTAGTGAAGATAAATTCTAATGCATTAAATATATATGCATGGCCAAGCCCACAACTTCAAATTCCACCATGATCTCATTTAATGAATTAAATCCATAAATATCATAAACTAGATATGCAATCATACTCTTTACCTATAATGTAAGTTAATAAAGTACACAAACCATTCATTTTAACCATAATAAAACTAAGTCATCAATTTTATCCAGGTTGAGATGGACAATTAGAAATCTATTTTTTCCCCTTTCTTTGTAATCAAACCCAATTTGCATTATAAGATTAACAATAACTTGATAAATGTGTGATAATGGAAAGCTAGAGGTGATCATAGTTTAAAACCTTGGCTTAATAACAAGTTTAAATTACCCATTTTCAAACCCCACCCCTCCCAAAAATATACTAATTGTATTTTTCCAAGCATGTTCATAGACCAAATAGGTGTATGACCATTTTTTTCCTTCCTCCATCCTTGACATGTAAGTGTCATACAAAATTGAGTGATTAGTTCCAATTATTAAAATAAAAAATTGGATTGGAAGTACATTAAAACCTATAACTTATTACATAAAAATAAAATTATAAGTTATAATTTAAAAAACAAAATGATTTCATGCGAGAACAAATTACAATGTCAGATTTGACTACATAATGAACTTACTAACTTATTTCTAAAAAACCAATGCCAATAATCATGTAGATTACTTTGTTGCATGAACAAGGAAATAATTATATATGGATTCATCAATATTGTGTCATCCATGCCATATAATGATAGCTCAATAGGTTAATATAATTATTTTTTAATACCCCAAAGCCTAACTACTTGGTGACTACCTAACTCGAGTTGAATTTACACCCAAAAAACCATTTCAACATGTAATGCAAATTCTCAAAAATTTAAATGTATGTTGGTTAGGTCTAAGTGACATTGATAATACTTTAATGCTTATATTATATTAATTAATACATAAAATAAAATCCAAAATGGGAATGTGGTCCCTTCTATCTTTAACTAGGGTTTAGGGGTCTGAGTCATAATGCCATCACCTTAATGTTTATAGTATGTTAATAAGTCAACAAAATAAAAGATAAAGTGGGGGTGTGGTCTTCCATCTTCAACTAGGGTTTAAATTTGCATAGTAGCTTTGATAACTTTAATAATTAACATTTATAAACTTACCCTCATTTGGTACTAAAGACAATGCCTCTAAGACATCAAAGTATAATTTCATTTAAATTTATATTATTAACTAGATGTTTCCCTTAGGGATCCTAATTCATAATAAAACATGTATCATGTGCAGATACAAGAGGACCCAATAATACACTATTATGTTTGTATAGTGTCATTTTCAAACCAAATGAAATAGATTGATAGACATTGATAACATGAAAGCTTTCAATAATTTGCTTTATTGACCCTATCTATAAATTTTTAAATGACAACCATGTAAATTATATGTTCAAGTATAAAAAAAAAATAATATAACTAATAAAAATCAATAATTATCAATTATACCTTTTTTAATTATTGTGACTATTTGTGATTCTATATTGAACATAAATGACATTCAATGCTCCAATCCTACATGTACCCAAAATCATAGAAACATTAGAAACATCTATATGCTCCAAATATCAAGATATACTTAACAATATAATTTAATTAAATAATAATACAAGAATGTTATTTCCAACAATTTCATATCCACCATAAACTGTATTTATTTTAAAAGATAACATATGCAAGTAAAATTATTATAGTAATAATTTATTAAACACTTCCTTTATTGTAAATATAAAAAATGTAATAAAATATTCCATTAATGACATTGAGATGAAAACATAAATTTTTTCAAATTTAGATGTATAACACATTTCTAAATCTAATCTGCAAGTTAATAAATGAATCATTAAAATAAATTGCATCACGTAAAAACTCATCCAAGATATCCACATCATCAAAGTAATCCAAATCTTTAAATGTGTCCAAGGATTAATGTGAATACATTTTTATCATAGATAATAAGATGTTTTGGATCTCTCTAATGACTAATATTGTTAGCAATTACTTCCTCTTCCCCATTCAAAGTAATTACTAATGCATTAATAATGAAATCAATGGGTTTATTAATTTATTGATATCAATGTTGGAATTAAGTTACAAATAATTATGTAAGAATAAAAAAATACTTACCATAATATTTCTAATTTTTCAATTGTCTAACTTTTTTTATTGGCAACATTTATAATCATCAAGTCTCTATCAACCTTCAAATTTTAACAATTAAAGGATTGAGTCCTTAGAATAATGTAGAAGCCCCTAAAATATTTTTATAAGTCCATGGGATATTAAATACAAAACAAGAAATAAAATCATGTTGAATACTTTTTATAAAACCACTTGCTCCAAAAATCCATGGGTTACCTTTTGAGGACCCATTAAAATTTGAAAAAAATATCTTATGAAACTTCTTAGATAGCTTTAGATCTTAGGTTAACAATATATTGAGAAGGAATAAAATTATTTGTAATCTAGCTATACTTAATAATAAGATGTCTTTCCTCACCCATAATCTTCTTTTTTAGCAAAGAAACTTTTTCTCTAAAAAATGCTTGAAATAGATTTTATAAATTCTTTAGGAAATAGTCTTCAATAATGTTGGGACTTCTTAACTTATTGTATTTATTTTCCTCCATAAAATATAAGTAATCAATGAAGTAATAATTTCCAACATGTTACAAATTTGTTCTCCATCCCCTTCAAACTACACCAAGAAGAACCTCTTGAATGTTGCTCAAAACTATCCAATGAATGAATAAATGAAATATTTTAATGGCACCCACACGACCAAGTAATATATGAAACCAAGGACCTTAATTATATTTAAAAAACAAATCCATGCATTCCAATAAGAATGGAAATGAAGAATAATATGATATGACATATCCAAATCCCAATGATAAAAAACACATTTTTAGGTTTGTTGATACCCAATTATTTATAATCTATCCAAAAAAAAGATATTTTATTTTTTATTAACAAAAATAAGAAATTATTAGGTTTTAGAATACTTGTCAAGAAAAATATTTAATCAGATATCCAAGAGGAGTCCCCATATTTCTAGTATGCTCAAAATAGTTATGTTTGAATGAATGCTCACCAAAAGAGTGTCATGCCCATTTAAAATAATCCTTGAGATTAGAAATACTAAGGTTGAGAGAATAAAGTTGTATAAAGAGGAAAAGTAATGGAAAAAAATGGAACCAAAGAAAATTGATCTTTCTAAAACCTTTGTAATCCCCAAAACTGATGAGTTTTGATCTAATCGTATTTCACAAACACACCCCAAACATTAGAAAATTATTTTTCCAAATACTATAAATAAAAAAGAAGGAAAATAGTGTCAGATTAGGCCATAATCAAGGATTGAGGTCTTAGTAGACATGAAAAAAATATATTTTTAATTTGTAAAATAAATTATGTATAAGAGATACTTATTGTAGAAGCAAAATCAAACATGATCAATAAGAATCTTATCTTTGGTAATCGTAAAATTCAATTATTAGCATTAGAAACAATAAATCATTATCTAAAATAGCTTTAGGTAAGGTACATATATAGGTGTAAGATAGACATGAACCCACATCCTTAGGCATGTGGGATTATCTTCTCTAATGACCTAAAATGACACCCAAGAAATTTAAACATGTTTTAAGGAAAAAAACATTAAATAGAATAAAAACCTACATAAACACCCCACCCCCTCTTAAGCATGGCTTAGGTGGGTGGTAGAACTGGGTTCTATAAATAAGGCTTGATGAGGTACATAATTAAATAGAAAATCCTCCTAAATGAGGATAAAAAAGCTACCCCAATCCCAAGAATAACCCATAAATGAAGTTGATTACTCTTAATGAAGGGTTGGGTGAATATATCAGCTATTTTCTTCATAGTCTAGATGTAGTGGAAATAAATGACTTGCTCATAAATAATCTCCTAAATGAAATGCATGTGAATATCAATATGCTTGGTTTTCTTATGGAGGACCATATTCATACAAATATAGGTTATTCTTTTATTGTCAAAAAAAATGCCTATTAGTCAATAAAATTGGAAGCTAGACTCAATAAGAATCCCCTGAAGCCAAATAACCTTAATGGAAACATTAACAGCTACTCTATATTTTGAATTTTAGAAAATAAATAAATAAAATTATAATTCTTGCTTGACTAATTAATTGGTCTTAAAACACGGGAATAAATGAAGCCTAGATTAGACTTATAATTATCAATATTCACATCTACATATAAACCTATATACCCAATCAAGTCAAACTCAATGCTTGATCCAAGTGAATCCCAAAACTACAATTACCTTGAATTTAATGGATAATATTCTTAGATTCTTATAGTGAAACTCATTTGGTTCTTGTATAAATATAGAGACCATACCAACTGCATATGAGATGCCTAGTCTATTGTGCATAAGATATATTAGACAACTAACTAGTTGTTGATATGAGGTAACATCATATAAAGGAGAAGGAAAATCAGCCTCAATCATCACACTAGATAGAAAGGGAGTTGGAGTTGGCTTATAGTCAACCATATTAAATTGTGCAAGGAAATCAAGAGCATACTTGGATTGTGTAATAGTGATCCTAGAGTGAGAATGATAAATTTCAATTCTAAAGATTTAATGTAACAATCCCAAGTTAGTCATTGAGAACCTATTAGATAAAATAATTTTCACTATTGCAATGGTATATAAAAAAATCCCTATGATCAATAGGTCATCGACATAGAGAACTAGAATCAATGGTGTATCATCCTACATAAAATATAGACATTAGGATCATAATGGCAACTAGTAAACCCAACTGAAAGAAGAAAGGAGTCCATCTTGGCATACCAATCTTGAGGAGCTTTTTCAAGGCCATATATATATTGATGAAGTTTTTAAACTAAAGAATAATCATCCAAAAATCCTTGTGGTTGTTCCATATATATTTCCTCTTTGAGGTCACCATGATGAAATTAGCTTTTCACATCCAACTAATGAACATCCCAGTGATGTGTTATAGACATGATAAGAGTGAGTTAGATTGATTTCATTTTGGTAATTAGGGAAAATATCTTAGTATATTCAATGTTAGGTTCTTGATAAAAACTATTTTCTACCAAACATTCTTTGAACTTATCTATGGACCTATCTACTATTTTTTTTTGATAAATCCATCTACATCAAATAATTTTTCTTCCCTTAGGAAGGGGGATTAAATCCCAATCATTTTTCCTCACTAAGGAATCATACTCCTCTTCCATATCAATATCCCACTTAGAATTTCCTGATGCCTCATGAAATTATTAAAAATCAAAAGTAGATGAAATTAATGCATGTGGGACATTATGGAATCATGGATATGTTTGCCTTATATTTAATGGATATCTAAGCTAATGGTCAATGATTTATAGTGTTATTATATCCCAAAGAGGACTATATTTTGAATAATTAAGAGGATATTCCTAATCCTCTAATGATAGTTTGGGATAATGAGGTGAGTCCACATCATTACTCTCATCATAAAAACTAGAAGAAGAATCCAAATCAATAGGAACCTACTCAGATGGGTCTAAATCATTAAAATTATCATAAAATCATAGTGTGTCCAAATAAGAGAGAAGTGTTAAGTGTAGAGTATGAAGTACCCTCATGAAAGTGAACACTTATCTCAATTAGCAACTCTTGAGTGGTGGGATGGAGAAGTCTATATCCCTTAACACCCTTAGGATATCCAACAAAAATGTAAGGCTGAATTTGAAGTTCCATTACCTTACATTTATTCTTAGGAGTTCAAGCCATAATATGAGATCCTAACACTCAAAAGTGATTAATTATGGGTTCTTAACTGATTCATGTTTCAAAAGGAGTGATTCTTTTCAATTATTTATGAGGAACCAAATTTTGGATATAACAAGCATAATTGATGGCCTTGACCCAATATTAAGTTGAAAAAAACTTAAAGTGTATCATATATATATATATATATATATATATATATATATATCCATTTCCTTCAAGTATGTATTTTTTCACTCTAAAACACTATTTTACTAAGGATTATATGGAACTATACGCTATAGTTCAATCCTTTCTAAAGTGTAGAATTGCTCAAAAGAATTATTGACATAATCACCACCATTATCTTTGTACAAAATCTTGATGGCTTTATCTAACTATTTTTATACTAGTACCTTAAATTCCTAACAATGATTAAATACCTCAAACTTATGATTAGGAAATTACACCCAAGTATACCTCAAAAGTATCAATGAAGTTAATCTTGTATTTAGTCTTATTGAATCAAGGAGCTAAAAATGGACCAACTATATCACTCTGAATTAGTTCTAATATCTATGTATATCTCCATGATTTATCTTTGTAATACTTCTCTTTAGGATTCTTACCAAATATTCAACCCTAGTAAACACTATAAAAAAATGAACACATGGAAACACTAAAACCATATCATTATGATAGATTTTCTCTAAGTACTAATGGTTGAGATGGCCAAATTAATCATGCCATAATTTAATCACCCCATTTATATGAGTGAGTAGAGTAATATAAGATTGATTAAGATAAAAATGTGAGACAGTGTACAACTAGGATTGGTTATTTATTTTCCCAAATGACACTATGTAATCATTATTCAATTTCCTAATAACCACATAATCAAATTTGACTCAACCATTTTATTTGAACCAATGTGAGTGATATGATAAACATATAAGATTTTGGTGGAAAATAAGGGAACACATAAAACATCCTAAAATTATCCATCATTTACTTCAATAGATCTTCTCCTACTAAATTTTGAGGAAATATCATCAACCAACAAAATGGAAAGTATAGAACAAGGCTCCAAGGATGAGAAAATTCCATGTGATGTAAGGAACCATAATCAATTACCCATTGGGAAGGTTGGGATGCAATTGTAACAAGTGCCTTGCCCTTGCCTATTCCATTACTATTATCTTTACCTTTAGAAGACTCCTACATAAATGAACTATGATTCGTTGAATTAGGGACACTAATATTATGCTTCTCAAGCATTTTTTTTAGTTGGGTAATTTATTTATTCATACATTTTGTTTCATCATGCCTATTTTTATTATATTATGCACATTTGAGTCTTTATTTCATGCATTTATCACATAATTAAGAAGACTCAATTGATACTTTAGACTTAGTATTAGAAAAATGACTCTTTCTTTGCTTTGGGTCTTTCTTATTCTATTTCTTCTCCTTATTATTGTAAGCCTTTTTTTTGGTCATAAATCATAATTAAGGAACATGATTCAGATAAATTTGGTGTACCTAATTAAATAATCTTGTGTTTTTCATAAGCTAAGTTAATAGGAAAATCATTCAAGGACAACATGGTCTATGTAGCTCCATGGGCACACTTGGTGGTGTGAAAGGTAGAACTGAAGATAAAATAGTTATAACCCAATTTGGTAATGATAAAAATAATTAATTAATTATTATTTTTGTGTATGACACACAATTTTAAATACAACCTAAGTTATTTTAATTTTGTGAAGAAGTTTTATATAGTGTCAATATTACCTTGGCTCAAACTGATGAGCTCATTTTCTAGTTCATGACTTCTCATTATATCTTGCTTCCTAAATATTTTTTCCAAAATGGTCCAAACATGATTAGGAGAAGTTGAAGGTTCAATACGAAATAGAAATTTGAGAGACATGGACATGCATAATAAATCATAGGCTTCATCACTTATGTTAATCTACTTCACCTTCTTTACATCAAGTGTTGGTTACATTTCTATACCCATAATGATTTAGTGTAAGCCTTTACTACTCAATAAGATTTATATTTTGACTTTCCACTCAATATAGTTAAATGGTCTAAGTAAAACTTGATTTTAATCCATTATAGTAAGTAGGTATGTGCTGAAATGATAGTGTTATAAAGGAAAATATATGCAATCCCCCCTAAAATTATATAGGTTCAATTTTATAAGGCTAAAAAATAACACAAATTCATAGAGATAAACAAATCTTACACTTAAAAATGGTTCCTTGAAAGGGGTTAAAGGTTGAAAGTTATGGGAGTTATATGTTCTTGCTCACAAAGGAAATATCCACTTTTCATAAAATTTTAGGTGTGTAAAAGTTTGACCCAAAATTTCAAGCAAAATTTAAGACCCCTTAGGTTGGTTATGACCAAGGTATAAAATTTCATATGACCATGGGTAGACTTAGGCATATCAGGATCAAGAGGATGGAATACAATTATAAAAAATAATGGTCAAAATTATAATTAGTAGAAGGAGGGGCATCAGGATCAAGGGCATAAAAATAAATTGAGATGGAAGCAACTAGGGAAAATCATGAATATCAAAATCAATGATGTCAAAGTCACCTAGGCTAGAAGTAGGACATCAAATAATGGGGCATTGGGATTAGGGAGCCTATAAGTATCCCATTAAATAACACCTTATTAGGATTAGGAGGGGTTTTGGTAGGTACCAAGTCTTTAAGAATTTTTGGTAGGTGTCGAGACTACAAATAGTTTTGGTAGATGTCAAGATTGAAGCCTTGTCTAATAACCATTATAAATGTGACAGGTGTTGACAAGTGCAAGGAATAGTGGAGAGTCTGGTAGATGCATGTAAGGGTATAAACTTTAATTTATAATAAATAATAGATCTAATACTATGGGAAATACACTAAAGATCCACTAAATTTCTTAAAAAACCCAAAAAATCCCATAAATGTTTTTTCTTTAGAAGACCATGCTAGTATAGTTTTACGCAATTTAAGAAAATGCCTTTAGATCTTCCAAAAAGGTTGAAATTGACTATCATAAAACTAGGGTATATTTACATTTGATCATAGGGTTTTGGCACCTTCTAAATCTAACAACATAAGTTATTTTCCATGAAAATGTATTGGATGAAATATTAGAACAAGAGATACCTTTTCCTTTTTCCTTTTCTGAATCTAAATTAGCCAAGGATCCTAGAATAAGAGCAAAATCTGAGAAAGAGTGAATATTTAATGTTCTAGGTTAACTAATCATATATCTAAGACATGCAAACTAAAAATCAATAATTCATAATAGGAACTTTGAAATTTGGTTACCAAAAGCAATTGTTTGAGACCATGTTAGATTAGGCCACAATCAAGGATCAAGGTTTGATTAGACATGAAGAACAAACATATATAACATGAACAATAAATTATATAGAAGCTATACCTATTATAGAAGTGAAATCAAACATGATATATAATAAACTTATCTTCAATAATCAAAAGATTCAATTATTATCATTAGCAACATTAAATCATTCATTATACCACTAGCCACAATAGTTTTTAGGAAAGGTACATATATAGGTGGAAGATAGACATGACCCCACATCCTAATGCATGTGGGATTATCTTTCTCAATGACTTGAAATAAAACCTAAGAAATCTAAATAACATGTGTAGGGAAAATAAATTAAATGGAATAAAAACCTACACTAATATATAGGCCTTAAATAAAAATTAATATTTCATGATAGAAAGGTCATCTCACCATTATGAACATCCCAAAAAAGAGATTTAATAATAAAAAATCATACTTACCTAAAAATATCCATATGTGAGATCCATTCATCAATTTTTTTGTATCACATAATATATTTAGATCAATAATATCCAAATATTTAATTCTAAGTATTTAACTTTGTATGTTTTTCTTCTCTCTATATGCTCACCCAAAAAAAATTGCTTTCTAATCGAATTTGATGCAGAACAAGTTCCTAATTACTAATCCACTTTTATATATAGGCTTACAAACTTCTTCCCATTTTATAAGATCTATTTTTATTAGACATTACTTGCATTCTATATAAATTATTCATAATGTAATTTAGTCTTTATTTCAAAATTTTGAAGTTAGAGAAATCGACATAAAGTAGATGGGGATAGCTTGAATAACTTCTTGAATAATTTATATTTTAATATCCAAAGAAAACCATATAAATTTCCAATAATCCAATCTAATTTTAAATAAGGAAATCAAAATTTCCCAATATTTTTTCTTAGACCACCTGCAAACAACATTACTCCCAAGTATTTACTAGGAAAAGAGCCAATTGAAAACACTAAAACAATCTTAATCCACTTTGTCTTGCATGGAAGCAATTAAAAAAAAATTATTATATTTATCATGGTTAAAAACCCAACCAAAAATAAGTTGATACCAATCAAATATTTTATTAGACACCCTTTAATTCAAGGAAATTAGCTACGCTTGCCAAATTGACCATGAGAAAAAGAAATATCATTATTAATTGTAATTCCAACAATATTTTTGATATTTTTTACTTTAGAAAAGGGTTTCCTCAAATGTATAGCATGGAAAAAAAATATGGACTCATTATCTAATACCTTAAGAAGAGTTGAAAACCCAATTCAAAATCCATTAACATGAATTAAAAACATAGGAGAAGACACAAAAGCATAAATCCAACTCCACTAATTTTATTAAATATTTTAAACAAAAATCCCTAGCTTACCTTATCATAATATTTCTTTATTTTAGGTTTAATAATTGTGGTTAGATATTTTTCAAATTCACTAAATTTAGAATTTCATGCATGACCACTATTCCAACCGAAGTTTGTCTATGCCAGAAAATGACACCCTCCTACTTGTAAATGATTAGGGGAAAAATGATTTGTGTATGGTTAGCCATAACCTTATTTACAATATTATAAATAATGTTTCAAATATAAATTAGACTAAAATTCTTAATCGAATCAACATACATCATCTTAGGAATGAGTGCCAATAAATTATAGTTAAATCTTTTAACATTTTTTTAGAATATTTGGATCATTTATAACTTTTAAAACATATTTCTTGATAATATCCAAAACATTCTTGATGAACCTAGGGGTAAAACTATCTAGACTCAAATATTTATAATTTTACATGCTCTATAGAATAATTTGAATTTATTCTTCAAAGATGAAATTTATAAGATTCTTATTTCTAAAGATTAGAAACAATATTTGGAATAAAAATAATAAAATATTATTGTTATACACAAAAATATGGGGACAAATATGAAATAAAGTCCTTGAAAAATAAAATATCTTCTTCTCTAATCTCTTATATTATCTATTCTGAGACCATTATGTTTTTAAAAACAAAAAAATCTATTAAATTTTTTGGATGCTAAATTAGACTAGTGGAAGAATTGTATACTCCCTATCTCCTTCAACAAATTTTATCTAGACTTTTGTCTCCATAAGATTAATTCCTTTCCAATAACACAATACAACTTGTCCATAAAGACTTTTTTGAATTGAAGGAAAATTATATCATGAAATATCCATTGGATAACATCATTCAAGTTAACAATATTTGTTTCGAGAGTTTATTTTTAATTGAAAATAGTACCAAAGACAAATGTATTCCAATTCCTTGAATTATTTCTAATGTTTTTACTTTTGAAATATACAATTAACATCCTATATCTTCCTCTGGGGATTGGTTCATTGCACCAATTCTTAATTAACTCCATTTATTATATTTAAGCCACATAACTTCAAATATGAATGGAGAAACCAATGGTGTAACATCTTTTCTATTATTCAAAGAAATAAGGGGATGATTCAAACTATAAAAATTGAGGATAAATGGATCAAGTTTTAGTTGTGGTTTAACCCATTATTAGAATTTAAAAACTATCAATTCTTTATGCAAAATGACCATAACCAAATTTTTGTTAGTCTAAGTAAACTTACATGATTTTGGTTTTAGAGCCATGCATTTTTCATCTCTAACAAATTTAATAAAGCTCTATTTTGAAAGGGTTTGGAAAAATTTACCTCATCTTTTATTAGAATATTTGAGAATACAATTAAAATCTCCTACCATAATAAATTTATTTTATTCAAATTGATTAAGAAGAAGAGAGATATTATTTCATAATATTGTTTTGGAAAGAGGGTTGTGTTGACATTTTGGCTTATTTGGCCAAAATACAACCCTTACCATCAAAAAATTGAACATTACATCAATATCCCTTTCCAAATTAGGTATTTTGAACTTTTAAGATAACTTTGGCAAAATTAAGGTTAGTTTGTGAAATTCAAGGTATAAGTGATGCATGGTGAAAATAATGAGTTAGTGATCTTTCAATAAAGAATAATGTTATGCAGTAGATGATGTATTTATAATCAAAGTTGGTAAGATAGAAAACTAGAATTTCAAGTATTTGGAGAGTTTAATGTACTTTTTGAGATATTAAGGTTTCTATTGTTTTTTCTTCTATTTTTTGTTAATGTGTTGTAATGTAACCACCTTGGGAGATATCAAGTGTAAAGGTATAAAATCATGCATAAAAGTCAAAAAGAGTCTTGTTGAATCATTTGATACTTGTGAAGATCACATTATATGTCTTTATGCCCATACACTTGGTCAAAGTGTCAAAATGTTTCTTCTCAAATGTATAACTCATTTTTTAAATTATTTTGTTCATTGTCTAATACCTAAACATAATCAAAATTCCTACAAGCAGGTTTGAGGTCAATAATACACAAGCAATTTATTCATTTCATGATGTTAATAAAATACAAGGATGAACATAGTCCTTTGGTAGTATTCCAATCCTATTTGAAGGCATTTTTATTTTATACCAAGTTTTTACAAATAGTGGTGAAGAAGGTGGCCTATAGATAAGTCTTAAGAGTTATTTTCAGATAAATACCATGTTTGAGACCTTATGACAATTGAATGTGATCTCAATGAATACTTATAACGCTCTCATAACTCATTGATATTAGGATTTGAAGACCTAATAGATAGATAATCAATTGAAGGTGATCTATAATCTTGGATAGAGGATGTATGATCTTCTACAAGACCCACATAAAGCTGACAAGCTATTATAACAGTCTTCAAATAAGGATTAGGACTTAGATGAAGAGATAGACTTGTACTCACTGCTCTCTTTTGGATCAAATAGCTTTAGACATTCAAGTTACATTTTCTAATGATATATATATATATATATATATATATATTATGAATATGTCTAAGCTTAAGTTTCATTCTCACCAAGATGGGAGATCCATTACAATATGCCAAGAATGGCATATAAATATTTAAAGAAGGTCAAGTAGGCCATGTGTCAAGATAGAAAATTGTAACTCCTGAACCAAGAAAGGGAAGTTTCAAGAGAGAAAGGATGAGTCATAGGAGGTTAAGAGTCACTTATACACAACTTCTCATGAGATCATCATCAGGCCAAGCCAACACATATTGAAGATGAATTATAAGACTATGTTTTCACCTTCATTTGGCATTTTAACTAGTTTCATGATAGATGACAGTCATAATAATATTCTTACACATCTACCCTCTTTATCTCTTCCCGATTATTCTATATATTTGGCCTTTAATGGCTTATAAAAGTATATTTAAAGTTAGTATGGTAGATACCTACTCAACTTAACACTTGTTCATTGCCTTTAGAGTGAATATAAACTAAAATCTACCTTCTCAATTTTGTATAAAGTGTTTTTATGATGGATTATGTGATGAATGTTAGTGATAGTCTTCTTTTAGGTCTTATGTAGTGTGTTAAATGGTTTTACAAGGTTAAGTATTGAAAATATTCATTAGGGTCTTCTATTAGACCTCTTGATCATCCCTCTTGGATGATGTATTGACCATAGCCTTCATATTGGAATACTTATGTTAGGAGAGTTATTCTTGAGTTATGTGATCAAGTTTTAGTCTTATTTCAGTTCATAGTGTAGTCGTAGGCAAGTGGAGGAGACTAATATTTGGTGTATCACCCTTTTTATGTTTGCTTTCAGCTTTTTCTTTCCCTTTTCCTTGTAATTTGAGTAGGTGTAGTGATAATATAGGTGTATCATCATGGGATATATCCCTCTCTAAAGTGTCTATTTATCCATAGGCCACCCATAGCCTTAAAGAGTTCTCATTGTGAAATTGAGTGAGCAGACTTGAAACACCTCCTCAAAGGGTGCAGCTCAAAGTGATAGATTTGTTGGCACACATGGTTTAACAATTACTTAAAGTACCTCATCTATTGAAGGATATTTGGTGTTGTCCTTAAATACAATAGACTTTAAAGGCATTTCTATAAGAATCAATGATGACTCCAAGTTCATTTAGTTGGTTTTAGTAGCCTAAGTATTCTTTCCAAGAAATTACCCTTTGTTTTACTTTCACATGAAGTTTTATGGCTAAGTTTGATGTAGGTTCTAACTTGGTCCAAGTTAATTATCCATATCAACCCTATGAAGATCCATACCAACCATATAATTACTCCACTTTACCCTCATATGGCTCTAATTATACATCTAACTAGCTTTACTAAGCTTGTCAATCTTCATATGAACCTTTACAAGCATGTCATCAGTCCTATATGCCCCCTTTTGATCCAAGTCATCCTTTTCCTGATCTTAACCTATCCTAATTTTTTAGTTATATCAAGCCCAAGCTTAAAAAAATTGATCAAGAAGATTTTTTTTTGGAAAATTACTTCCTTAAGTCCCTAAAAATCCTCAACTAATGGATTTTACAATATTCTCCCCCATTCCTCATATTCCAATCCAATTAAAATTGTTCACAAAGATGAAGGTATATCATAATTTGATAGAATGATTATTAAATGGAAAGAGGAGAATAAATAAACTTTAGCACAAGCCTCTTTTCCTCTTCTTCAAGAGCTTTTAAATGAGTTAGTTACCCCCAAGTTTTCAAGTTAGAAGAGTAATCCTTCAAACCCCAAACCAACTCATGAGCATATTCATCCCACTCTACCAAATGAGCCATTTTGACCTCCCACCATCTACCTTTGCATTGAAGGACATATTTTACGGAAATAAGATGAGAACCATTCAAGTGAACATGATGAAGAAACCTAAATTTTATTTATATCTACAAATGAGCCTCAAGAAGGCTATGATGAAGATGTTCAAATAGTGGATATAATATAGGTGTACTTGAACATTCCTCAAGATGTATTAAGTGGATAAGAAGAGAAAGATTATCTAGATAAATAAAATTCAATTCTTCCTAGTCAAGTGTGCATTCAAGTGTATGAACATGAGTTTTGTTGGATAGAGGATATATAATTTAGCATAGAAAAGTAAGAATATTAGATTGAAACATTAGTTTCACAATAATGTGATGAAGACACTATCATCTCAATCCATAAAATTCTTCATGTTGTTTATGATGAGGTTCAATAAGACATAATAATTGATCAGGTTCTAGCAAATGATGAAAGAGACTCTAATGGTATGTGGTAGTCATACTTTGACATTTGCAAGGAATTTAAATTTATTGATAGGAATACAATTCATGAGGAGAAAAATGATGGTGTAATAGATGTTTTTTATTTCCCAAGAAAATAATATGATGATAATAATAAGTCAAGACATCAACGCTATGATTTCATTATAGAATTTGAGGTCCTTAATAGACCTATATCTCCTAAAGGGAATAATGAAAACACAAATCAAAATACATGGGTTAACTTTAAAAGAGAATTGCCTCAATTTATAATGATTGACCAGGAGAAACATTTGAGTAAGGTACAAATGAATTATTTTAATCAAATAATCAAGCTTGGATAAGGTATGACATAGTACTTAACATGCATACTCAGTCTATAGGTAAAGAAATGAATTAGATAGTCTTGATTGATAAAGAAGAATATCATGATCATGTCAACATCTCAAGAGGTAAGGAAAACCTCTCACCTCGTAAGTAAGTTTCCAATAGACTCCATCCATCAAGTGCCAATTTTATCATGTGGAGTGAAGAAGATTTTCAAAGTTTTCCTTTTGATCTAGGTGGAGTAGGATTTTGAAGTCTTATAAATAATAAGATTAGTATTTACTTTCTCCAAGTTATCTTAGCACATGTTTTATTTTATTATGTGTGTCCCTTACTTTTGTGTGTTTATTTATTGTTCATTACATGTTTGGAAGGTATCTATTAGTTATATCAACCTGTTCTAGAGGATTCTAGTCAGTTTTCAAGTCTTAAATAAGGTTTTTTTATTGAGTGATGGGTGACTCCATATCCCAATGGACTGATAAGGATATGGTACAATTATTTACTAGGATAACCAACCTTTGTGAGTCACCAAAAATGTTTACATTTTGTCCTCTTAGGACAAAATTCAACCCATACCATCCAAAACTTGAAAATTACATTAGCTTCCCTTTTCAAAAGAGGTCTTTTTCAATGAAATTTAGTAAAGTTTAAGGTAGCTTTGGAAAAATGAAGGCTAGATTATGAAATTCAAGGTATAAGTGATGCATGGTGGAAATAATGAGGTGGTGATCATCCAAGAAACCATAGTGTTATGCAGTGGATGATTGAGTTAATATAAAAGATGGTAAGATGGAAACATTACAATTTCAATTCTTTAGAGAGTTTAGGGTCATTTTGAAGATATTAAGGTTTATATTGTTTTTTTTCTATTACTTGTTGAAGTTTTTAATGTAACCACCTTGGGAGAAATCAATTGTGAAGGTCTAAAACAATGCATAGAGGTCAAAAAGGGTCTTGTTGAGTCATTTAACACTTGTGAAGATCTTATTATATGTATTTATGCTTGTACACCTTGTCAACATGTCAAAATGTTTATTTTAAAGTGTGTAATTCACTTTTTAAACTATTTTGTTAATTATCTAATGCTTAATCATAATAAAAATTGTGACAAGTAGGTTTGAGGGTTGTAATACACAAACAATTTATCCATTTCATGATGTTAAGAGACTAAAAATATGAATGCAATAATTTGGTCATATTTCAAGCCTATTTCAAGGTATTTGTATTATATAACATGTTTTTATAATAGTGGTGAAGAAGGTGGCCTAGAGAGAAGTCTCAAGAGTTGTTTTTAGATAAGTACCCTATTTGAGACCTTATGATAATTGAATGTGCTATTGATGAAAACTTACATCCCTCTCCTAACTCCCTGATAGTAGGCTATGAAGACCTGATATACAACTAATGAATTAAAGTTGAATTATAATCTTGGATAGAGGTTGTGTGATCTTTTACAAGACCTTCATGAAGTTGACAAGATATTGTAGTAGTCTTCAAACAAGGACTAGGAATTGGATGAAGAGATAGACTTTTCCTCATTACTCTCTTTTGGATAAAAAAAGTTTAGACATGCAAGTTGTAGGTTATAATGATAAAGATAAAGTGTGAATATGTCTAATCATAAGTCTCATTCTCACCAAGATGGGAAATGAATTGAATAAATATAAATATGGCATAGAAATATGCCAAGAAGGTCAAGTAGGCCATGTTTCAAAATAGCAACTTGTACTACTCAACCAAGAAAGGAGAGTTTCAAGAGATAAATGATGAATAATAGGAGGTTAAGAGTTAATTCTATGCCACCTCTCATGAGATCATCATCAGGATAAGCCAACACATGTTGAATATGAATGATAAGACTATTTTCTCACCTTATTTTGGCACTATAACTAGTTTCATGATATAAGATAGTCATAATAGACTTCTTACACATCTAACTTATATTTATATTTTCCATTATTATATATACTCATCCTTGAATGGATTTTAAAAGTATCCTCTAATTTAGTAAGATGAAGCATTGATCAACTTAACACTTGTTCATTACCTTTGGAGTGAATATAAAATAAAGATTACCTTCTCAAGCTTGTACCAAGTGTTTTTATAATGGATTATGTGATGAATGTTAGTGATAGTATGTTTAACTTATTCTCATTTTTCCTTTTCATTCTCACCTCTTTAAAAGTAGGTAGTCTTATTTTAGGTCATACCTAGTGTGTCGAATGGTTTTACAAGGTTAAGTGTGTAAAATATTCATTAGTATCTTCTATCAAACCTTTTGATCATCCCTCTTGGTTGATGTATTGAAAATAGCCTTAATATTCAAATACTTATATTAGGATATCTATTCTTGAGTTGTGTGACCAAATTTTAGTCTTATTTCAGTTTATAGTGTAGTCATAGGTAGGTGGAGGAGACTAATGTTTTGTGCATCACCCTTTTTATGTTTTCTTTCATCTTTCCCTTTTCCTTATAATTTGAGTAGGTTTAGTGATAATATAGGTGTAACATTAAGGGAGCCAACCCTATCTAGAGGTTCTCTCTAGCCGTAGTCCACCCATAGCCTTGGAGAGTTCCCATTGTGTCAATTGAGTGATGAGACTTGAAATACCTCCTCAAAGGGTGAAAATCAAAGTGAAAACATGTTTTTTAGAGAATAAACATTTATACTATTAAAATACACACCCTTTATTAAATCAATAATCTTAGCATACAACCAATTATTGTTAGAGATTCTTTATCATCAATGTCTCTCAAGAAAGCCATATGGGTTATATAGGTTTTTTAATAAATATTCATTTTGTTATTTAAATTGTGCATCCCTCTAAAATTTCATCTAGATCAAAAATCAAAAAGTCCATATTTTAATTTTTTATTGAACATATTTCTAAACAACCCAAACTTTAGAAAGTTTAGTTTCTTGAATAAGTAATAAATCTTGAGAGAAAGTTTGGATATACATTTTATCACTCTCTATTTATTATGGGAACCAAATCCCCTAACATTTGAAGAAAAATATTTCATTGATTCTTGTAAGGGTGTTTCCCCCTTCCTCATCCTTTGGCACTCAGTAGCTCATCTAAATCTATTTTATTCTCCTCTCTCTTATGATTTATTTTTTATCTTTTACATCCTTTACTTTCACCCACA
Source organism: Torreya grandis (assembly GCA_037957365.1). NCBI lineage: Eukaryota > Viridiplantae > Streptophyta > Pinopsida > Cupressales > Taxaceae > Torreya > Torreya grandis. Next base: position 1,503,904 of record JARHVA010004230.1, on the reverse strand, counting down.
TTAGGAATTTTTCTTACCAAAATAAATTTTGCTACTTAGGATGAAAGAGGAGAGGAAATAAAATTTACTCCATTTTGAATATTCATGGTCTTCAACTTCAAAGGTGAGGAGACCTCAATGTATTCTTGGGACAATTTATTTTTATCTTTATTCTTTGAACTATACTTAATCAACTCTAGCTCAGACCTTGAGCATGAATATGATAAGTCCAAAGTTTTTAAAAAATGTTGTCAAGTTTTAACTATACCCTTATATTATAAAATAGTTTGAGGTTTATATATTTTTTTCCCCAAATAACTTTCCAAAAATAAGGTTTTAAAAGGATCCTAAATAGGAAAACAATGCCATTTAAGATCCTAAAAACCTTGTTTCTCAATAAAGAGAAGAATTTAAATTATTTACATGAGAGAATCTAGAGTAAAATCACATCTAAATTTGAATCTAAAGTATCAAAAGTCCAAACAAAAAACTTCAATAACCTAGGTTGAACTACAATGAAAGATTTAACAAGAGGGGAAAAAGTGGTTGAGATTAATCACTTTCCCATCAAACAAAATTTAAAACTTTCAAATTGAATATATAAAAACCATAAGAATTTGAAATAAAATATGCTTTTATAAGAAACAAGTCAAAATTAAAATATTTAAAATAAAATAAAAATTAAATAAAATGCATGAAACATTAAAATTTGTTAAATTTTTCTTTTTTGTCTTTATAGGACTTTATGCTCTCCTCACATTTAATCATTTGAGGGGAAAATCTCTACAATTTATACCTTGATCTTGCAATTGAATATTATAGAGATGTGTTAGATTTTCTTGTGCATAATATTTCATTAATATTATGAGTATACAAGAGGCCAATTAATCATACTACAACTAGATATTTCAAATGGGCATTGAAAAGTCATATCAAATTAGAAAAAAATATTTTTCTAAAATAGGCAATCAATTAATGTACATGATATATTTCCTAAAAATTTTGCACAACAATAAGAGCCACAAACAATTTTAATTGATGTTTTTTACTTTTTCCTTGCTTTATGAAAAACCACAAAAATAAGCATATATAAATTTGTGGATAAATAAGACTAAACTACTAGCCATGCAAAGATGGAAGATATGTGTATTCAAAGAAATAAGTATTATCAAACCATATAGGATACAATCATGGCTATAACCCCAAATTAATTCCAAAAGTTGATAGTCCTATACTATCATAAGTTAATTGAAAATAATTGACCTAAATGAAATCAAAATTCAGAGTATTTTTGAATTTGAATAATTATGGAATAATGTGATAACAAGCCTTGAAACCTTAAAAAAAAAATCTTTTTTGAGACCCTTATTTTAACATTACTTGATTTTGGACATTTTTTTTATTGTAGACATGTCTTGGTATGATGTGCTCTATATATACTGAGACTTAAGATGTCATTATTACCTTATGTTTGAGATAATGGATTTTATATGTATGATGATATTAGTTTATGTACATTATTTTAGTTGTCCATTATGATGTTTATTATATTTTTGTACTGGTAGAGATATTATTTCTTAAGCATATGATTTATTATATATATATTTAGATGATTAGACCGAGTATATTACCATTGATATGTTATGCCTTAGATATGTTTGTATTCATTTTTTATGGATTGATATTACTAGTATTTTTTATTATAGCCTCAACTATCTAGGGTAGTGCATTTTATGTGTGATTTAATGTGTAGGTGATAAGTGAGGCCAAAAAAGGAATTAGGACTACATTTTGTAAGATTACATAAAATGATATAGTGGTGTGATAATTATCTTATTATCAAAATCCAAACCCAATTATAGTGTCCTATATGGAATTAGTCATAAGTTGTGAACCTTCTTGTCCCTCCTAACACTATACACCCCTTTGACACTATTCATACTTCTTATTATAAACCTTATGATTCACTTTAAAAGTATTATCGCTAAATAAAATAATTTTTTAAACCACAAAATGGTCCCCTTCACCAAAAATCACATGAGAAATTTTAACCAAGCTTGCAAGTGGCTATAAAGTGTTTTAGAGGTAGATATTTATATATTTAAGAACCCTATTGACTATAGGTTGGAGTAGGACTTTATTGAAGTGTATTTAAACCATAGGATAGCCCACATACCCATTTATGTCATGACACAATGAGAACATTGAATACACATGGATCTATGTTGCTTTCCCACATGGGCTTGCAAGTGGAATTAATACTTGTGTGTACTTTTCAACCAAGAGCCAATAAATGAGAAGTGAAACATGTCACCTTCCCATTAGCCAATGGATGTGGATAATTTTTATATATGATGAAGGAAATACATCCTTAGAAATATTTTTTGGGTTATTTTCATTTTGGGAAGTGGGAGGAGAGGAAGAGGAGACAAGGAGAAGCTAAAGAAAATATCTTATATTCTAAAGAGGTGAACCAACATAACCATTTTGAATAATAATTATATTGTGTTGAACCAAGTAAATAGCCTAATGTAGGTTTGCATATTCATTTATATTATTTTCTTTTTGTTACTACTTTGAAAGATAAGTTTCCCCCTTTTGTTTTCTTATTTTCAAGAGGTGTAGGGCTGCTCGACATACCCTCTTTTCACTTATGATTACCACGGTTGTGCCTATACCCACAATGTCGATTTTAATATCAAATTAGGATTTGGATATGCACCATACTTCCTCTTTTGATTGTTTTTTTAAAAATACATTTATTAATTCATTTTGGGATTGTTAGGTTACCTATTTAGGCTTAAATTACTTGTTTGTTTGTTTTATCTTTTTTCATAGTGATAGTGGCTCTTTGGCATGGTTTAATGGTCTAAGGTCCTCCCATATCTAAGATAAGTGGTAGGATAAGAGGGAGACATTAGCACATTATCATTCTCCCTCTGGGAACCTTATTATTTTGGAATGTTCTTGTGGTTGCCTTTGATATTTTTGTTTTTTAAATGGTGTTATGAGGTTATTAAATGTTTTTTTTGGGTGATGAAATTTTTTAGTGGAGGATGTGTTAGTTAGTATTATATTTGATTATCCTAGTTGAGTGTTCTAACCATCAACTAAATATCATTTCGATAACCTTGACCTATATCATACCATTGATTTTCACTTTTCTCATAGATAGGAGTCATAGTATCAAGGGTTCCTAGAGAAGTAATCTTATGATGGAAAATTAATGTTAGGTGAGATCCTCTTTTGATTGGCCTTGTGGGTTTTATGTGGTGTGTAATTGAAGACTTATTTTTCAATTATTTTATAATTATTTGTAAAAATGTTATTAATTATTTTGAAATTTATTTCAATATAATATTTAATTTTAATTATTGTGAAAATATATGGAAGTAAATATGAAGTAACCTTTAAGTTTTCATGTTTATCACCTCATAGTAGTTCTAGTTGAAAGAGAAAGAAGATTTTTTTTTGAATGACATTATAATGCATAAATATTATTGAATTTCAATTTTAATGCAACATTATTACATTATATATATTTAGTTTTGTAAAAAAACATGAAAATTTAGATTTATATGCTTCTATTACCTTGTTTCTAGATATGCCCTAAAAAGACTAGTTAAAAATTATAAATTCTAGGTAATTTTAAAGCTATAAAATCTTCTCAATTTTAATTTTTTGATGAAGTGGGTTATTTATGTAGACTATTGTAATTGGTAGTAATATTTAGGAGCTACCAACTAAAATATATGTTTTTTTATGAAACCACTAAAAATGACCTTAAATCCCTTGTTATCTTATCTGAACTTCACCTAAATTTACTACATGTAAATAAGTTTAGTGGAGGGCTTGAAATAATTTTAAATAAAAATTAGGATTTTTGAGCTTGTTTCCTTTTGTTTTGTAATTTTTATCCCTTCAATTTGTTTGTAGTTTTTTTTTTAATTTTACATCCCTGTACATAATTTTTTAATATTGATAGGCCCTTTGGAAGGGCATTATCCCTATTTTTAGGTCAGATGGTTAATTTAACTAATGTTAACCAATGTGACCACATGATGATGGTTAAATTATTTACGGGAATAACACATAGTCTAAGTGCCTAGTTGTTATAATTATGGGGTGGTTGAAAGACCGTGTGACTTATAGACATGTGGTTAAACCTCTGACCATAACCTTTATAATTATTTAGGTGATCAATATTATTGATTACCACCAAGATTAACCACTAATCAATAACTAACCATTTTAATATATTAAATATCATTTAATAATTAATATCTATTCTTTTATTAACTATTATAATTTAATAAAGTTTGTGCATTTTCAAAATAATTAAAAAATATAACTTTTTTCAAATAATTATACCTGATTTTTAAAATTGATTATAGCTAGATGGAGACTAGAGTCCAGGGAACCAAAAAGTGACCCCCTCTCAATTTTTTTCTCTCTTGTGCATGAAATATTTTTTAATGCTTGAAATGACATATGTTTCTAAATATGACCTCTTTCTCAAGTAGAGGTACATTCAAAATGGATCCCTATTAGATTTATATCCTATATGGTATGAAACAAGAATTGTAAATTGAAACTAAGTTCTACAAATGATTTTTACTTAAACATGACTTGGTGAACATTAATGGATGTATAAGAGCTTGAATCTCCCAAATCATTTATTCAACAAATGTGAGAGTTTAAAACCACCTAGAGAATTTCCATTGATATGGGTACCTAAAAAATGTGCCCACATACCTTGTATCCCATTATAATTTAGAAAATGAAATAATTCTAATGTGTTAAAATATAATAGACCCCTTTAAAGATAATTATCTAAGGGTGAGAAAGGTGGAGAGGGATGACTATGGAACAAGTCATTATCCAAAACTTCTTCCTCTTGGCCAAATCTAAGTTTAAACCTAAAATAAGGGGTCATCAACCTTTATTAGACCCCATAAGGATTCTTAGAAATTTAACACCCTATTTTGATTTGATGGCCAAGACTAATTAGATGTGATGATGGTGATGGGTTATGTATACACATAATATTTATAAACTTTATCATTTATTGACAAATTTTCTCTTATAGAATTTTATCAAATTTCAATCTCCTTGAGGTCATGCCTTAAATGGTGCATCGAGAAGGGGTGGGAAAGCTATTGGTGACTTTTAAGAGATATTATTGCATATTTATTAGTCCTACATTTATTATAGCTTCTTCAAATTTGATCCCCTAATTTATATCCTTCCATCTTGTATCTTATAACTATATTAATAATTATAATATTTTACTATATCGACCCATTAAATGTAGCCTTATATGTCATCCATCCCTTCCTAACTACATCAATTTGATTGATGTAGTTCTAAATGCTACGATGTAGTATTTATTGCTAAGTCAACCTAGTTGACCTCGTTTGAGGTTAGTCAGCCCATTTAGGATTAAATTGAGCCAATTGAAGGCATTGACTTAATCTTTGGGAGGGATCAAGATCATTTAAAACTATAAATACAAGTTACTATTTCAATCTAGTGGAAAAGAACATTTATTTTCAATTATTATTGCTTGTACTTCTACCCTAAGTCTACATTTTGGTGGAGTTATTACTTATATCTTATCTTGGAGGAAAAACTTGTCTTGTGAATTTTTGGATGCAATAAGAAGATTCCTTTTATCCTAGATATTGATTCAATATTTGATTTCCTTACAATCATAATAATATCTTGAAAAACACCATTGTCTAAGGGGGAGATTGAGGCTCAATATGTCTTGTTCAAGGTAAGTATATTCTAACCCTAGCTATTTCATTTGATAGATATAAGTTGCATAATTTATTAGTTAATGGATTAATATATATTTTTTAAAACTTTGTCTACACTTATACTTAGTGTGGCTATAGGAATGTTTGAATTTTCCATTTATCCACCTTAGGTAACTTAGGCCCCCATTTACCTACCATGGTTCCTTGCCCATTTTGATATGTTTATAACCCTTCCCCCTTACTTACATTTCTTGATTGTGATATTTACTTACAAAAAATGAGTAATAGATAGATCTCTTTCATTATGTTGATTTGCTAAATGCTTTGGAACCCTTTGTATTGACATTGTGTTTTAGGTGTTCTTATTATTTAGTTTATAGATCTATTTGGTCATTACCTGATTTATTAAGTATCAGTGGGATCTCTTTGATTTACCTTATCCAAATCCATATTTTTAGATAGGATAGATTTAGATCAATCCTAGATCATTGTATACATTTAGTGAACATGATGTGAAGCTAACCATTACATATACTTCTTTAGCAAACTATATCAAACAAATCAATACAATTTTATTTCCTACATTTTTAATAAACTATTTCGACCAGTATGATACAGTTTTATTTTTAGATTTGTTTTAGATAACTTATCAAACACATTGATACAATTCTATCTTAGCCTTTTTTTTTAAATTCCTTTTTAGTGAACTATATTGAATAGGTCTATATAGTTATATTCAGTCATCTTTTCAACATATTATTTTGATAGGTGAAATATAGTTTTATCCTTAGATCTCAATTTTCATCTAATAAACTATATAGAACAACTTGATATAGTTACAATAAAACCCTAATTCCAATCAAATGTATTGATATACTTTAAATGGTTCTATATTTTCATTTTTAAAATGGTTTAAACATTCTTCCAGTCAGTTATTTCTATCTACTCAATACAATTATGTATTTACATTTTAGCTTCTATCTAAAAAAAATTTGTTAGTAAATTATATTGAGTAGGCTGATATAGTCTTGTTCAAACCTCACTTTCAATAAACTATATCTATTATTTGATACATTAATATAATTTATTTTCACTACTATTTAAAACTTATTCTACTCAATACACACACACACACATATATGTATGTATGTATGTATGTATGTATATATATATATATATATATATATATATATATATATATATATATATGTATATGTGTGTGTGTATGTGTATATATATATATATGTATGTATATATATGTATGTATGTGTGTATATATATATGTAACTATGTATATGTATGTACGTGTGTGTGTATGTATATATATATATATATATATATATATATGTATGTGTATATATATATATATATGTATATGTATGTATGTATATATATATGTATATGTATGTATGTATATATATATATGTATATGTATATGTATATATATATGTATATGTATATATATATGTATATATATATATATATATATATGTATATATATATATGTATATATATATATATGTATGTATATATATAAATATATATATATAAACTTTGCTCTAAATAGTTATTTTTCAATAAACTATATTTATTTACTCAATAATGTTATGTATTACAACTATTTTCTATAAAACTACATTGATCTTCTTGATCTAGTAATATATCTCTATCTATAATTTTGTTTACATAGACTATATCGATCTACTTGATATAATGCTATATTGTGTGTAAAATTGCATTAACTAATGCCTATATATTTATTATTGTTTTCATTTTAAAGCAGGTAAAATCAACTCTTCATTTCAAAATCTAATCACACATTTCATTTTAAGTTGACTGCTTATTTATTTTAATTCATAGAATATTATAAATTGGTTTTTGATATTAATTTTCAAACATTATTTTCTATTTTTTTGCTTTCCCTAGAAATTGTGTTCTGATTGTGTTCAAATTACTTTTTATTGTCATGAAGGGCTATGTGGTGTTCTATTTACAATCCTTGTCTATTATTTATAGACATTGTGTTATGAGGGGCTTGTTGAGGTCAACATACCCCCATTTTTTGAAAATGTGGATCTTTGTGGCAAATTGTGTAAATTTATACCTTGAAATAGAAGATTCACTAGATCAAAGTACCACTAGTATGTTTACACATTATTTCTATTTGAGGATCATCCACACCTATTATGGTTGTCATATTTATGAATAAATCTGGTTTGCCCTTGTCTATAATTACTAACTTTAGATCTCTATATTTTTCAACTGTAGGTCCAATAAGGTCTACTTGGAATGAGCAATGTTTGGGTTTCATGATTTTAATGTTAAATTGAATCTTTTAATAGACTTTTGTCTATTAAAAATCAAATTGAATTGCTAAACCCTTAGTCTAAATTTAGTTTAAGTACATCATTTGAATATGGTGATAACTTTTTAAGTGGGAACATTTTAAATAATGATATAGGCTTGGTTTATTTCTATCCTAAGGCTTAGTCATATTTTTTAACATGACCCAACATTAATATAGCAACCATGATTGGTCCCTTTTATGTATAAGATCCCTTCATACTTTTATTATTCCTATACTCTAAGCTAAATGCAAGGTCCTTTTGTTATGTTTCTAACTTTTAGGACTTATTATTTTGGAATTTATTTTTTAGACTTATCTTTCCATAACATTTTACTTAAAGCAATTTTGCTGAAGCATACCCTTCAAGATTTTCTAAAAGGACCCTTCAATATTTTTAACATACCCTTTAGGTTTTCTAAAATGACCCTTCTAAATTTTGTTGTAGGATATTTTGTTCAATTCAAAAGCCCAAAATAATTCCCCACATCAGTCTTGCCAATGCAATTTTCTTGAAACAGAGGCCAAAAGGCACATAACCTTCATGCTTTGTGAAACTTACCCTTTATAAGATTTTTCAAGGACACTTTCCTTATAGAATTGCCTTTCAGCCTTTTTAAAATGGCCCTTTGCCCTCTGAGATTACCCTTTAGGATTTTTGAAATTACCCTTTAGAATTTTTAGAAAAGCCCTTCAGATCTTTCTAAAATTGCCCTTTGAACCTTTTGAAAATGACCCTTTGGGATTTTTATCATCACTGCTTTGGCCTAAAAAATAATTCACTTGAGAAAATTTCCTTGAGACATTGATTTTGTTGGACTATTTTATGCCACAATCATTTTTATATGTTTTTAAACTTATCCTAAGACTCTAGATTGAAGCCATTATTTATTAATGCAAATGAGAACATTAATTTAACACTTTAGCTTAAGTTATTATTATTCCCATGCCCAAAATTTAATATTTCCTATTGTTCATAAGGAACCAATCATGTTCGACTACCTAGATCATAATCTATGGCATGTGTTTACTTAGATGGATGATCAGATGGTACAAGATCAATGCTAGAAATACAAGCCCATCTTAAAACCTAAGTATATTTCAAATATCTAATGATGTGAATTCATATAAATGAAGTACATCTCATGGTCTGAGATGGATATTGACTTTTCAAAAGGAACTCAAAACAAATAAGATGATGCTATGTGGCTAGATCATGCTAGCCTAACAAAAATGGTAGAGGGTAGAGTCTAGAAAGCTTACAGGACTACCAAGTGGTATGACCTTGAAGGTTAGTACATATAAGAACCAATCTCACTCAAAACCATAGATTGTGATCTAACATAACATGTCTATTCACCCAAACTAGATCTAATGATGTGAGACTTAGCTAGTAAATTAAACATAGGACCCCTTTTTATGATAAACTTAGGCTAAAAAACTTATGACATGTCTTTTATTATTAGTAGGGTCTCTTTAATATGATCTAGACCTAGCTTAAAACATTGATCTAAGACTTTGATTTAAGCTTTTTAAGTTCCCCAAACCCTAACTTCAATATTTCTTATTATCTAGAGGAACTGATCTCACTTAAGTTAATGGATATGTTTTTGGGATGATCATGGCTTCACCTCCTTCCAATGTTGCTAAAACTTGTTATTTGTGTTGCAAGATTAACAAAATATCATTTGAGAATAAACATGTTTAATGTTTCTGGACTTCAATGTTAAATTGATATTTATTAACCATTGGTTCAAGATTAATTGGATTTATTTTAAAGCCATTTCTAATGTTTTAACGTAGGTCCCCTTTTGATTTAAATTTAAACTCACATAGAAATAATGATCCATGCTATATACTTAGCTTAAAAACTCTATACTATGTTTCTTTTATATCTCATGACCCCTTTATTATCCTATACATAGCCTAAAGTTTTAAATTACATTTATGTAATAAAAACCTTAGGCTAAACCTTATGCCATGTCTTCTATTTGTAGGGTCCTTTTTTATGTTTCTAGTTTAGGCTAAAAAATCTATGATATATCTCTTTTATTTCATGGGGTCCCTTTTATTATGCTCAAAACTTAGCTTAAATTTTCTTAGCCTAAGGTCTTAAGTCATGTTTATTTAATATGAAATAAAACCATAGTATGAAAAATTTATAATAAGTTATATATGTTCTTCAAACCTTACTTAAACATTGTGCATCTCTATAGGATCTATGATTTGCATTTTCTTGCATGAAAATGGTTTGATTATGCATACCAAGTCAAGGTTTCAACAAAGCTCCATGACAAGTAAGGTGGATATAGGTGTCACCATTTAATTAAAAAAATATTGCATAGCTAATGGTGGTACACCTCTTGGATCAAGATCTAATCGAACACATTTGCCTAGATAGAATTGATCAAATGGGGAAAGATCAAGTTGGAATTTTCAATGAGCTACAGAAAGCCTCAAGATTACCAAGTGGCACAACCTCAGATCCTAATATAGATTAAAGCTCAAGCATTTTCCATGATCAATGGCATGCATTTTCTCTCCCAAGAGAGATCCAACATTGCATAATCAATGTGGACTTTTAAAACATAGATAAGATAAAATGTGATAATGACACATGTCATAACTATAGGAAACATAGTGGAGATAGCTAATGGTGTTCAAATCCTAGGATTGAGATCTATGGATTACACCAATCCATGTAAGGATAATCTAAAAATACAAAGTGAAGGGAGGAGTTTAAAAGGTAATGATAATAATTTAAACTTTGATGAGAAATTTTATTGTGAAAGTGCCACAAGGATGACATGTAGGTACTAGGATGATGCTAGATAAGCAACAATAGGAACTAAAAATCTAGTGGACCCAAAAAAGAAAAAATATAAATACATGATCTAAGGCATAATGCTCACTTAAGTCCAAATGATATCACCATTTAAGAACTATAAAATCTTTAAAAACGCCTCAATTTGACCCTATGATCACCATAAATCAACCTTGAGAAATTGAATTATCACCAGTGTGAGTATAATTCAATTTAGAATTAGACTGTAGACCACTAGTGAAAAATTTAATAAAAGTTCATAGCCATGTGAAATTTTTGAAATAAATTGTCTATATACCAGTCTATTAAAAATAAAAGGTCATTTGATCTAGAATGCAATAGAAAGGACAACTATCCCTCCACCTATACTTTTTTAATTGGTTAAGACTGACCAACATGCTTCCTTGCATCTTATAAAAGGAGCATTGTAAATTATAAAGGGGGGGGGATTTATTAGAGACAAATTAATTTGTAAACTTGGAAAAATTAATATAATTAAGGAATTCTACAAATATTGTCCAGTATTTGCTTGTGTTCATTATTATCATGTCTTCTTTATCACTTGTTTGCTCTGATTTCCAGATTTGAATGGTTCTTATGAATTTTTTGTGTGTACATTTGATTTTAGATTTTTTAACTTGTGCCACTACTAGGTTGAGTGAAAGTCCTCAAGTTCATTTCATTTTCCTGTTATTCTTGCATTTGGGCTAATGTTGTTTACTTGTAGGGGTAAATCTTTAATGTGAACTAGGTTCTTATTTGCATCATTTCTACCTTCCTTAGAAGTTTTCCTGATGTATAATAGGATTTGAGATTATTATATTTCATGTTATACATTGGTTAATTACATTCTTAGATGATATTTAAATTTTGTCATGATGTTTGGAATGAAGATCAACAACATCTCTTTCTATCCTACCCTTCCTTTTACTCCTTTTTAAACCAGTTTCATTCTAGTTTAATTATCATTGTAAATATCCATATTAGATTAGTTCTTATATTAGTGCTTGATCATAATTCACTTTTCTTAGCACAAATACTTCATATTTTGCATAGATCTTCTATTTAGCCATGATGGCTCCCAAACACCAAATATTATAAATTTTGTGAAATACTCACTTGTTTTGCCTCTATTCCATCAAAGATAATAGGATTATCACAACCTAAATCTTATGAATTGAGTTATTAGGAATTATAAAATGATAAGTTTTTATTAAACACTCTATGCACCTATGATAGACATTTAGGCATCAACAGGTGGAGCTTCACTAGCACTAGAAGGAGGGCCGGAGCAGATCTTTGTGAATTTGTAGAATCTTTACTAATTTTCATGTGTTTTGATCAAATATTGGTGTAATTTTACATATTTGTGTGATAATTTTCTTAAATTTTGTAAATATTATCAATATTTATGGTTTTAGACCAATCTTTGGACTTCCTTTAATCAAAGATTGATATTTTTTGAAGATCTATGGATATTCCTGTAAAGGTAGCTCATGCTTTGTGTATCCCTCATGTTTAAGGTTAGTAATAGAAATTTTGTATAAATATTGATTGGTTATTTGAAAATTTGAGTTTATTCAAGATCAGAGGTATATATATCCCTCTCATTCATCAGTCTAGATGTATCTTTGAGCTTATTTAGTTAAAGGTAGTCATGATTTACATGTATTTGTGCAAAATTGGCTTAATGTGCAAACTTAATCATTGTACTTTGAAAATATAAATTTGATGCATCATATTTTAAATAGGTTTTAAGGTCAAAATCTATAATTGATAAAAGTAAGACTTAGGTGAGTGAAACTTTTAAGGTCTCAACCAACTTTACCAAGTCAAGATGCTTATGTGTTCAAGGTATGGCTTAGATAGATGGTTTTTCAATCAACATGCTAGGTATAGTACATGATCATCCTCAAAATTATAAAAATTATTTGCCTTCTTTTAGACCTAATAATGTTGTCACTACTGAAAAACATATTAAATAATTCAAGGCTACTTTGAGATTGTTAAATGTAGTTCATGAATATTTAGCATGTAGATTATTCCCATTCACTTTTAGAGATGATGCATATGATTGGTTTCTCAACCTACCAGATAATTAAATTAATAGTTAGAATGACTTTAATAATATTTTTATTGATCAATTTTGAAAAATTATTAGTCCATGCACCCTTTACCAATAGTTTATCATAGTTAAGAGGAATTTCAATGAGACCATAAGAGCCTTTAATGTTAGGTCCCAAAATATGTTTAGCAAGATCATAGCCCCATATAAACTTGATGTGGCTTTAGATTTATATATTTATAGGTATGCCTTAAACCCCATGACCTTAATGTTCTTGAAAATATCTACAAATGTTATCAATACATTAGCATTGGCTTATGTTGAAGCTATGATCATTAATAACCAGATGCATCCCCAAGGTCAAATGACACACTCCACGCCTAATGAAAATCATAATATATCTACTCTAAACCAACCTTTAGTTTGGAACCAATTAATATTGAGTCATCCATATCATAGACAAAACCTAGGTTTCTTGAATAACACTACTAATGGGCTTCATCCACAAGATCATGGAACTCTAATGCCTATAGCCAGTAGTAATGCTCCAAATTTGTGAGCTTGAGACACCAAATAATTCAAATGACTTTATATTATGAATGGTCTAAAAACTAAGAACTAACTTTCTTTAGTTGAAAAAATAAGTAGGAAATTTAGGGGAGGGATCTAATATAAACTATGCTCCTCAAAGGTTTAATAGGCCTCCAAACAAGTTTTATGATCACAAAAATAATGGATCATATGAAAACATACAAATGAATTTCTGTGATATAGATTTGGCTAATCATTTCAATGTTTTTAAAACATCCCAACGTGAAAGGGAAATAACTAAAATTGTGCATAACCAAGAAGGGATATTTGGATTTACAAGAACATCTCAAGGTTTCATGACAGAGGCTTTAGATTTTCCATTTGAAGAGGAAAGTGATTATGAAAATACTATAGAATAAGGAATAACTCTTCAAGATGAGCAACCCCATGAACAAGATCAGATGCAAGTTGAATTCTCTTCAAAATATAACTACAAGAACACTTCATATGAAGTCACTAATAGAATAGAGGATACTGATGAAGAAGATGACCATGGGTAGAAATTACACTAGGATTTCTTGAAATAAATTGAGGTGTCCCAAGAAGACAATGATGTCCTAGAAATCCAAAAACTAGATTGGGTAGAAGATCTACCTTTCTTCACTAAGGATAAAGATGAAGCGGGTAAAAAAGATCAAGAATTATCATGACTTCATGAAAAGGTCATAATTATGGGACTAACATGTTTTTGATGGTAAGATTCCATATGAGCATCATTTAATTGATCAGGATGAGAAATCCTTTTGGGATGACTTGGAATATTTTTGTGAAGAGATTGGTAGTCTATTTCCACCTTAGAAATAACCCAATGTAGACATTAGTCTAAAGATACTAGCTAAGCTACCATTATTGAGTGAAGATGATATAATCCACTATTTATCTATGGATGAAGTAGAACTAGCACTCCTTATAAAAATTAAAAGAATCTAGGAGGAACATGATTGGGTATTAAACCCATATATTCAATTCATGTATTGGAGAATGGAGGTGAGAAGTAAATATACATCATACAAAATTCATGAACACATAAGTGTTCCCATATGTATGATGTCATCAAAAGAAAAAAATCATGTTTCAAGGTTTTGTAGTAGACTAAATAACTTTTCATTTGACCTTGGAGGTAAGTATTTTATGTAGTTAGTGTAAGGCTTAGTTTAGTTTCTTTCTTTTTCTTTGTGTCTTGATTTTTAATTTCCTCTCCCTTGTTAGTATATAGTGCCTATTTATATATATTTTTTCTCTTTCTTTATTCCTTTGTTTTAAATAAGTCCTTTAAGATAATTCTTAGCCCACCTAATTACTCAAGAAATCCATAAGGTTAGGAATGTAGGTATCAACCTTAAGCAAGTTTTGACCATAGATTTGAAATGCAAGCAACATGTTATAGTTTGGAAAAACTGGTAAGGAATAGTGGGTAGGTTAATTATTCCATAAGATCTTAAACATTGTTTTGATCAAAACATGGTTTTAAGAAGAATTACACATATGGGATGAAAGTTTAAACTATTAAGACATAATCATGTTTTCACTTAACAAAAATTATTGCCTTAGACAAAGGGTACAACCATAGGTGATTTTTTGAAGATCAAACATTTGACCAAATCCCTAAACTTGGCTAACTTAGTTCCCAACCCTTGATGGAAAGCCAAAAATGACCCAAAAACACAAAAATAAGAGCTTATTACAAAATTCAAAGAGCTTTATAAGTAGAGGTGATTTAGATAATTTCCATTGGGGCTATGGATGCCTGGATAGAAGTAGAGCAATGCTTAGATCAGAGCCAAAGGCATCTCTAGTTAGGCTATAGATGCTTGGCTAACATCAGACCAATGTCCAAGCCTTTCCTAAGTTAAAGCATGGTTCTTAATGAATATCCAAACATGATATAAGTCAATGTTAATGGTTAAAGGCATGAAATCTAGAAGTTGTTCCCTGAATCCCATGGCAAATAGTAAGAGGAATCAAAGCACACACACAACTTGACTGGGTTTTGATATTTGATCTTAATTCTACATATGTAAGACTTGTTTTAACCATGAACTGCTCTTGATAATGGTATTGATCAAGTGGAATAGGTAATCTAGTTATTTTTCTAAGCTTGAGTCTTTGAATTATGACCTATTGCTATGTTTCCCCTAGAATTCACCATTTGTTGAGGTCAACATATCCCTATTTCTAAAAAATGGGGACCTTTGTGTCAAATTATGCAAATTTGTACCTTGAAATAGAAGATTCACTAGATTAGATTGCCACTAGAATGTTTACATAGAATTTTTATTTGCATATCATCCAAACCTAGTATGGTTGGCATATTTGTGCATAATTTTGGTTTTTCCTTGTCTATAATTACTAACTTTGGATCTTTGTGTTTTCCAACTACAGGTCCAATAAGGTCTACTTGGAATAAACAATGCTTGGGTGTCATGATGTTAATGTGGTATGTTTCTTTTACTAGCCTTTGGTCTATTGAAAATAAAATTAAATTGATAAACCCTTAGTCTAAATTTATTTTAAGTACTTTATTTGAATATGACAGGAAATTTTTATGTGGGAACATTTTAAATAATGCTATAGGCTTGGTTTATTTCTATTAAGTCTTAGTCATATTTTTCAACATGAATAAAACTTAGTCTAACAACTATGATTGGCCCCTTTTATGTCCCAAGAGCCCTTTTTCCTTTTATTATTCCTACATTCTAAGCTAAATGTAAGGTCTTTTTGTTATGTTTCTAAATTTTAGGACTTATATTTTTAGCATTTCTTTTTTGGACTTATTTTTACATAATATTTTCCCCATAGCAATTTTGCCAAAGCATACCCTTCAAGATTTTCTAAAAGGATCCTTCAATATTTTGAAAATACCCTTCAAGTTTTCTAAAATAAGACTTCAGACTTTTGTCATCGGATATTTTATCTGACATAAAAAGCTCAAAATAATTCCTTGCAATAGTCTTGTTAATGTAATTTTACCAAAATAGAGGCCAAAAGGCACATACCCTTCAGGATTTGTGCAACTTACCATTCATTTTTTTTGTCAAGGACACTTTCCCTATAGAGTTCCCTTTCAACCTTTTCAAAATGTCCCTTTACCCTGTGAGACTACCCTTTGAGCTTTTCAAAATTACCCTTCAGAATTTTTGAAAGTGCCCTTCAAATATTTCTGAAAGTACCCTTTGGACATTTTGAAAATGACCCTTTGGGATTTTTATCATTATCACTTCGACCTAAAAAATAATTCTCTCAAGATAATTTCCCTAAGACATTGATTTTATCAGACTCTTTTGTACCATAATCATTTTAATATGTTTTTAAACTTAGCCTAATATTCTAGCTTGAAGCCTTTATTTATTAATGTGAATGAGAACATTGATTTGGGACTTTATCTTAAGTTATTATTTTTTCCATGCCATAAATTTAATATTTCCTATTATTCATAGGAAAGCAATCATGTTTGACTACCTAGATCATAATTTACAACATATGTTTACACAAATGGATGATTAGACAGTGAGATATCAATGTTGGAAATACAAGCCCAGCTTAAAACCCAAGCATTTTTTAAAGATATAATGATGCATGCTCATTTAGATGAATTACATCCAATGATGTGAGATGGATATTGAATTTTCAAGAGGAACTCAAACCAAATAAGATGTCATTACATGGATAGAGTATACTATCTTGATAGAACTAGTAGAGGATAGAGTGTAGAAAGCCCGTGGGATTTCTAAGTGACATGAACTTGGTGATTAGTACATATAGGAACCAATATCATTCAAACCTATGGATTGTGATCTAATGGAGCATGTCTATTTACCCAAACCAAATATAATAATGTGATACCTAGCTAGTAAATTAAACATATGACCCTTTTTTATGACACAAACTTAGGATAAGAACCTTATAACATGTCTTTTATTATTATCAAGGTCACTTTAATATGATCTATACCTACCTTAAAACATTGATCTAAGACTTTGATTTAAAATGTTTAGGTTCCCTAAGCCCTAACTTCAATATTTCCTATTATCTGCAAGAACCAATCTCACTTAGATTAATGGACATATTTTTGGGATGATCATGGATTTACCCCCTTCAAATGTTGCTAAATTTTTTTGCTTGTGTTCCAGGATCAATGGAATATCATTTGGGAATAAACATGTTTAATGTTTTTGAGCTTCAATGTTAAATTGATCTTTATTAACCATTGGTTCAAGATTAATTGGATCCATTTTTAAGGCATGTCTAATGTTTTAACCTAGGTCCCATTTTGAATTAAATTCAAACTTGCATGAGAACAAATATCCATGCTATAGACTTATCTTAAAAACCCTATGTTATGTCTCTTTTATATCCCATGACCCCTTGGTCTATTTTACTATTAACATGGTCTAGCTAATGTAGGGTCCCCTTTATTATCCTAGACTTAGCCTACAATTTTAAATTGCATTTATGCAATAACAACCTTAGGCTAAATCTTATGCCATGTCTTCTATTTTTAGGATCCTTTTTTATGTTTCTATCTTAGGATAAAAACTCTATGATATTTCTCTTTTATTTCATGGGGTCCCTTTTATTATGCTTAAAGCTTAGCTTAAATGTTCTCAGCCTAAGGTCCAAAGTCATGTTTATGTAACATGAAATAAAATCATATTATGAAAACTTTCTACTAAGTTATATATGTTCCTCAAACCTTAATTAAACATTGTGAATCTCTATGGGATCTATGATCCACATTTGCTTTCATGAAAATGATCTAATGGTGCATACCAAGTCAAGGTTTCAATAAAGCTCTTAGACAACTAAGGTGGCGACATATGTCACCATTTCATTAAAAGGATATTGAGTATCTAATGGTGGTCCAAATCTTAGACTGAGATATAATAGAGAAAATTTTATTGAATATAATTGATCAAATAGGGTGAGATTGAGTTGGACTTTTCAATGAGCTATAGAAAGCCCACAGGACTACCAAGTGGTATAACCTCAGATCCTAGTACAGATTAAATCCTAGACATCATTCATGATTAATGGTATGCATTTTCTCACCCAAGAGAGATCCAATGGTTCATGGTAGATGTATACTTTTCAAAGATAGGTAAGAGTAAACATGGTAATGACACGTGTCATAATCATGGGAAACATATCTAAGATAACCAATGGCATTCAAATCTCAGGATCAAGATCTATGGCTTATACCAATTTGTGCAAGACTAATCTAATGGTGTAAGGTGAAGGGAGGATTTTAAAAGGAAATAGTCATTATTTAAACATTGATAATTAGTTTTGTCATGAAAGTGCTATAGGGATGCTACATAGGTTCTAAGATGATGCCACATAAGCAAAAAAGCAAGAGGAACTAAAGATCTAGTGGAACCACAAAAGGTAAAATACAAATACATGATCTAAGGCATAATTCTCACTTAAGTCCAATTTTTTTTGCCATTTAAGCACTATAAAATCTTCAAAAAAGCCTCAGTTCAATCCTATGATCACCATAAATCAACCTTGAGAAATTGAACTATCACTAGTGCAAGTATAATTCAATTCAAAATTAGACTGTAGACCACTAGTGAGTAATTTAATATAAGTTCACAGCCACATGAAATTTTTGAAATATATTATTTATAGACCAATGTATTAAAAAAATGGTCATTTATTTTAGAATGCACTAGAAAAGGAAAATATCCCTATACCTATACTTTTTTAATTGGTTAGGACTGACCAACATGCTTCCTTTCATCTTATAAAAGGAGAATTTTTAATTGTAAAAGGAGGGGGGTTCTTAGAGCCAAATTACTTTGTAAACTTTGAGAAATTAATATAAGCAAGGAATTCTATAAATATTGTCTATTATTTGCTTGTGTTCATTTTTATCATGGCTTCTCTTTTACTTGTTTGCTCAAATTTCTTGATTTGAATGGTTCTTATGAATTATTGGTGTGTACATTTTATTTTAGAGTTTTTAAATTGTGCCACTATTAGGTTGACTAAAATTCCTTAGGTTCATTTCATTTTCTTTTTTTTATTGCATTTGGGCTAATGTTTTTTACTTGTAGGGGTAAATCTTTAATGTGAACCAGGTTCTTATTTGCATCATTTCCACCTTAGAAGTTTTCCTAATATATGATAGGATTTGAGATTATGTTATTTCATGTTATATATTGGTTTAGTGCATGCCTATATGATATTTAAAATTTCTCATGATTTTTGGAATGAAGATCAACAACATCTCTTTCTGCCCTACCCTTCCTTTTGCTCCTTTTTCACCATTTTCAATCTAGTCTAATTGTCATTATATATATCCATATTAAATTAGTTCTTAGATTAGTGCTTAATCATAATTAACTATTCTTAGCATAGATACTTTATATTTTATATAGATATGATATTTGGCCATGGTGTTTCTCAACCACCAAATATTATAAATATTGTGAAACAACCACTTGTTCTACCTCTGTTCCATCAAAGATAACATGATTATCACAACTTGCAACTCATGCATTGAGTTATTAGGAATTATAAAATGAGAAGTGTTTTTTAAATACTCTGGGCACTTATGATACACATTTAGGAATCAACAAGGCTTTCCCTAGTAATCATAGCCATAATATAGAGCTAAAAATAGAATTTAGTTTTCACATACTTTATGGTATATTGAAAATGCATAGGACTCCCTTTTTATTGAACTTTAGGAAGCCATCCATCTATATGAATATTTAGTACACTGGGTAGTACTAAGAATTTTCTCTTAGCTTACCCTGAAATTAAGTTTAGTGGGATATGGGCATGGTACTTATTCCATAGTTAGTGTTATGAAACATTGGGATAAAACTATGCAATTGATGAGTCAGTATTTATGAGATCCTACAAGTTAGTGCAATCCTTTAGTACATCTACCTGATCTTAATTTTTTATAAATAATTATCACAAATTTTCATATTTCAATTTGTTGAATTCTATCATATTTTTTTATTTGAGACTATATTGGCCAACATCGATATAATTATATATTTTTTGATGTAACTACATTGGCCATTATTGATATAGTTACCTATGTGTGCAAACTACATTGACCAACTTGATCTAGTATTCTATGTTTTCATCCATGACTACATCAAACAACTCAAAATGACATATTTTTATTTATCATATCTCTCTACCTATTTAAATATATCAAATAGCCTTATACAATTTAGTTTTAGTCTAATTCATTTCCATATTGCATTGAATAGATCAATCCAATTTGATTTCTATTACCATTCATTCTCCTAGATTGGAATATATCAACCACCTTGATATAGTTTGTATCTTACCATCTATCTGTATGACTATATCTAGCTATTTGATATAGTTCACTCCTAGTATATTTTCAGAATTTATTATTAGATTATATCAAATATTTTTATATAGTTAGTTTAACCTAACCATAATTTATACTTCCTTTCTTATCATATTGTTTTTATTTGATCCATACAGTTTTATCCCTATCAACTTCAAACCAACTATATCATCGTGGCTCATAACATTCATTTTATACAAGATACCATTTTTTAAATTAATATAACCAACATTATGAGGTCACCTATTAGGATTTTTATTGATAGGCTTAGCCCACTTAGGTATTATAGGGGTTTCTCTTTTCTACCTATATTGTCCACCACTAAAGACATCACTTCATAGTGAAATTATTCCCAATATCCATCTCAATCTATCAGATGTAACATGGTTTAAATAGCTCAAAATGATGATCTATATAATTTATCATCTTTATAAACCTTTATGATAACATCATTTATTACAATAATGGTAATTTATTTAAACTTCCTTATTTCATAATTGGAGAAACAATGCCAATCTTGGGAGTCCCCCTCCCAATACCAATACTAGTAATCCCCATTCTAACATATATAATCAAAACCAACCTATTTATACAACTGAACTCATTTTATATATGGTTCAATAAATGAGTGTCATGCAAACAACTAATAGTTCCCAAATACTCCAAATAAAAAATCACATCTTGCAAATGGATAGCCAACCTCCAATCATTATGTTTGAACAAAATCAAAGTATTTTCCACCATCCTCTTATATCTGTCAATGGTAATATCATCCCACAACCTCCCATGCATAATAAAATTCTACAACATCTTCAAAATGAACCTTTATTGACCTTAATTGTGTCTATAGACATTGGAAACATTTTTCCAACTATCACGTATGAAGGGACTAAAGATATTGATATTTTCATTAAATATTTTGGTAATACTTATAAGGAATAGATAAAAATTAATACCTTCTATACTATCAAACTTATTGTCAAAACCTTTATGGGAGATGTATTATAATGGTAACCAATTACCTAGACATTTCACTACATAACTAGAGGATTTAGTCAATGCTCTAGTCAATAAATTTCAATGTAATGATCTTCTTCAAAATAACCTTAGTTATTTATTCAATGCTAAGAAAATTCCTAATGAATATACTCACACTTTTATCAAATGATGAAAGTATTTATCTCATAAAGTATATCTTAACATGAGTGATGATAATTTTTTTAATTTTTTTTTACTTTTCTTAAATCTACTCTTGAATACAAGTCTGGGGTATTTTTTCCCCAAACCTTAGAATAGGCATTTAATTTAGAAAAAATATAATACTTCGTTATGTCTGAATTTGAAACTTCTCATAATATCATAAGAGAATCTTTCCAAACTTCAACTATTGAAATAATAATTATGAATTCTCAAATCAAACTTCCTCAAACCAAAACAAGAGCCACTAACTCAGATACTCAAAATCCTTCCCACCTACCCTTTAGTGTGTCATAACTGAGGAAGTTTTTATCTCCATATAAATCTTTCATTCATACTAAAACTGAACTTCCCTCATGGTATGATCATAACAAATTTTGTTGTTTTCATGCTGACATTGGCCACTCTCATGAGACATGTTAACCCTTCCAAAATTTGTGGTTTCCATCATATTAGGAGAATATTTTTATCATGATGCTATGATAAAGGTTATCCATAATAAAAATATTAAATATTATCAAAATTTAACCTTTTCAAAATATACAAATCAAAATCTCTAAAATATTATTCCGATCCCAATACACAACATTTCAATGAAAATGATTGTGTTATTGATACCAACTATGACTAATATTACACTAAATCTCAATATGTGAATGTAAAAAAGATTAATTATTATCATAAGCACACTCAAAAATGCCTTATTAGTAAACCTATGAATCTTATTACTTAGGATTTTTTTTTTTAAATATACTAAAACTAACCCTACTTTCTCTTCAAAACAACCCAGTAGCAATGAGATGACTCCAATATCGAAGCCTCAATCTAGTTAATCCATCATTTATAATAACATCATCTATAATAAATATAAGCCTTGTACC
Organism: Torreya grandis; assembly: GCA_037957365.1. Classification (NCBI taxonomy): domain Eukaryota; kingdom Viridiplantae; phylum Streptophyta; class Pinopsida; order Cupressales; family Taxaceae; genus Torreya; species Torreya grandis. The sequence goes on along the minus strand of JARHVA010004230.1, from coordinate 1,480,919 downwards.
TGTTCCTCTTTTGAACCACATTGTAATTTTATAGATGAAATTAATTCTATGCCTTGCAAAATTACACTCATGGAATTAGTAAGAACTTCTCCTTATCATTTACAAGTTTATTATGCAACAATTGAAAGACATTGAATAACACCCATATAATGATTATGATATGCCTAATTACATATTATAAGGTCCCATATCTATGGAAGTTAATCCTATTAAAACCATTTCTCCAACTTATTATTGGTTGAAACCCTCCATAGTGTTCCCCAAAGAAGACTTGATTAATGATGAAATCCTTTTTCAAGATGAATATTCACCCATCTTCATTAAGATTGGATAGGTCAATTAATCTAATTGATGATACTATTGAAAGTCATACCACATGAAATGCTAATGAATCCTCTTAAAAAAATGTTATTTTAATTGTAATGAATATGGAGTGGCCATTATTTTTCAAGATTTTTTAGCCATGTCTCCTAAAACTTTAAATGACATGGGTATTTCCACTTTTAGCATACCTACTAATAATGGTCAACCTAATTCTCATGCAATAACATTTATACATCTTATGATGATGCCTACATTATGGCCCAAGCCAAATCATGATATTTGGACATAATACATTATCAAATGTCATTTCTAAAAATGCATACCTTTAATCATGATGTTAATGTCATTCATATATCATCTAACTATATTGATATTGACTTAGAACCAAGAGGTTATGTCCCTCCTACCAACCCACCCTTGGTAAACACTTTATGGTTCATCCAATAAATTTTTAATATTCCAATATCTGATAACATTAACCAACTTGATATAATTTAACCTACTCTATTTGAAAGTAAATATGTCAATCAACCTGATACTATTCCTTTGGTTTCTCATTTTTAGACTATATTAGATAACTCAATATAGTTCAATCTACCACTATAAACTACATCGATTAACTATCATCTATGATTGATATTTTTTTATATGATTCACCAATTATAGAAGACTATATCAATGAGAGTGATATTGTCAATCTTGACCTTATCATAAATAATTTCATTGACCAACTTATTCTAGTCTCATCCAACCCTTCTGAACTAGACTATTTCAACTAGGTTAATACTATCTAGTCTAATTGCTTACTGGCTACTCAACCTTATAACATTACTTTAAATGTTAATTCTACTACTATCAAACAAACACTTTTTGAGTTTGATATCAAAGGTAATTTATTAGAATCATTGAAGTGGATGTCAAATGTCATGGACCTTTAACCATGCTTCATAATGATGAAGCTATCTTATAAATACTCAATGCTAAATGGCATCAAAATTATCACCAACATCATAAGCTTGGCCATTTTTAGGAAAGGCCTTTTGTTTCAATAATTTAATTTCTATTATTGATCCTAAAACATGTCCTTCTTCCAAGCTTCATCTAGCTCCATATCATTTCCAAGATGGAAATTCCATGCCTATTAATGAAACTATTACAATAAATGACAATACCATTGATTATCCTAGACCCATTCTTGTCTCCAAAGAACTTCATCCTACATAATATGATAATTATATTCTCTTATTTAATAAATATAATGAAGCCTTTGATTTGTCATATAAGGACATGCCTGGTATTTACCCTAATATCATTGCCTATAATATCAACACCTATCTTTATGCAAAATTGATGCATCAAAAGCAATAAAAATTTCCACCTAATATTTCCACTTTATCTCATAAAGAAATCATCAATATTCTAATGTTAATTTCATCAAAATTGTTGATTACTAAGAATGGGTACCTAACATTGTTACTATTCATAATAAAGTCACATTATGGTTATTTTCACAAATACAAACTTTCATCATATCAACTTAGCATGTCTTAATGATAAATTTAATTTACCGTCAATTAATTCCATTGTTGATTATATGACCAACTATGAGATGTTATATCTTATGGATATGTTTTTAGGATATAATTAGATTCACATCACTTTTGAAGATTAACATAAAACTACTTTCACCATTGAAATGGGAACCTATTTCTATGTTAATTTTTTTTTTGGTCTTACAAATCCTAGTGCCAATTAACAATGTGTAATGACCCATATATTTCATCATCTCATCCATAAAATTATAAAAACCTATACATATGATCTTATTGATAAATCTAAACATTATGAAAATCATCTTCATGACCTTTCTTTCATCTTTTATGGGTTCATCCATTATAAAGTTTAAATCAATCCTCAAAAGTGTGTTTTTGGTGTCACTTCTGGTAAAATTTTAAGATTCATCATTTCCCTACATGGGAATGACATAAATCCCACAAAAATTAAGGTTATTTTCAACATGCTTGTTCCTCATTTTATTCCACACATTTGTACCTATCTTAGCTAACTTGTGTCAATTTGTTGATTTGTCCCCAAAATGGCTAACAACATGTATTCGATAAATTCAATCCTCAATAAGGGTATTGATCTCAAATGGACTAATTCATGTCAAAAATATTTTGACAATATGAAGGAATCATTACTTCATCCTCCTACTCTTTGACCACCTTCCAATGATTTCCCACTCATATTTTATACTTCATCTACCCCTATATCAATTGGGGAAATGCTTGATCAATAAGATGAAAGAGATATAATATGCCATATATAAATTAGTCATGAATTTATATATTATAATACTAATTATATTAAATTATAATGTGACTATATTACAATTTATTTGTAACCAAAAATCTTCAACATTATATGATTTATCAAACAACCTATGTCATTTTCCATTCTGGTCCTCTTCATCACTTTTTCTTCAAAATTTTATTAACTAGAGATATACTTAGAAAATGGATGATAATATTAATGTAATTTTATTTAAGATTTATTTTAAAAAATTAGTAAAATCCCAAGTGATCATTTATCAACTTGTTTTCACACCTACACTAGCTACTAATAACCTTTAGGACATTCTTCTTAATGAATAAATCCTTTACATTGAAGGTCTTAATCAAGATATTTATCTTAAAGAGTATTTTAAAAATTTCACTACTAATTTATATTCACAAACCCTAAAATATCAAAAAATTTACACCTCCAAACCCAAACCTAACATCATCATAGAAGAACTACCTAAGATTACAATTGACTTACATGGAGACTCAAAGAGTTGGGTCAAGCTATGTCTTAGGTAATCCTCATGGTAAAAAAATTATCTTGGATTTTTATTAAAATTAGAAGTCACTAATAACATTGATGAATATTAATCTCTCATTTTAGTAATGATATAAACCACCAACTTAGATATCACATACATACATGCATTAGCAAATTGACAACTCATATGTTATCAAGTCAGTGGAAATTATCAATGCAAAAGTGAAAATCTCATCATATATCATAAAATTTATTCCACTCTTGATAAATAATTTTAATATTTTACTATTTAAGTAATCACAAGAGATAAATATGTTATAGCTAATTATCTTGCCTCATACACCTCTCTTTTCTACCCCCATCAAACACTTCATGAATCATAATTTCTCATCTACATGAGAAAATAACCTTCTAAATTATAATCCAAAGATAATTTTCTTATTTTACACATTGAGGTTGTCACTACTCACTAAATCCCATGGTATAAAAATATGACCCAATTTATTGATCATCATACCTATCTTGTAGTGGTTGAATCTCGTAAAAATATATAAATTTGCAAGAAATATTGCAAATATGTCCTTAGATACACCACCCTTTATTATCATAATGTAGAAGTTAATTTTCTCCATTTTGTTATTAAAGATGGATTTTTTTTCATCTCATTGATAAACCACATGGGGTCATTTATGGTTGTCACTATAGTGGATACACTACAACACATAAATGTCTACACATGGGATATTTCACACCTACTCTTGAAAAAGATGCTATTGCATTTTCTAAAAAGTTTAATCCTTACTAAATTTATGATGATTCGATTCAATATCCTCCCATTGAGATTAAAGCCTTAGAGTCTCCTTAGACATTTTCTATATAGCGATTATATCTCATTGGTAAATTACCTAGATCATAAGATGGTCATGGTTTCATAATTACTACCATTGTATATTTTACCAAGTGGATTGAAGTTACACCCCCTTGTAAATGTCACTACCATTAATATCTCTAGATTCATTCTTAATAGAAATAATATTTCATTTAAAAATTCATCACACAATCATATCTAACAATAGTGGGAGCTTAAAAAATAAAGACATGAAATAATTATGTTCAAAATTCAAAATCATGCACAAATTTTTCACGTCCTACCATCCTCAGTGTATTGGTCAATATGACACCACTAATAAAATAATTAATAATATTATTTAAAATAATATTCAAGATTATCATTCCAATTATCATCTCAAGGTTTATCTCACACTTTGGTAAGATTATAATATCATTCATACTGCCATAGGGGAAACTCCATTTTATTTAGTTTACATCTCTGACGCTATCTTACTATTAGAATTTGAGTTACCTTCCTTGCACATGTCTCTTCATGATATCATTATCAATGATTATATTCATGAATCCCATATTCACACCTTATATTTTCAATATGAGTAACATATGGGTGATTTACAACATAATTTCCAATACAAAGATCATATCACTAAACAACATGATAAAAAGTCAAACTCTATACTTTCAATATTGGATACTTAGTGATTAAGTTACATTACACCCAAAACAAAGGAAAGTACACTCAAAAGTGATGGGGTCCATATTTAGTCAAAGGTATCCTTATACCTATCAATAATAGAATACAAACCAATGAATGACATATCTTTAAATATTCGACCAATGCTCAGTCTTTAAAGAAGTACTTTTCTTTATTCTATGTTCTTTCTCAAATTTACTTATTTTATTTCTCTCTTCCATTTCTAGTACACTCTTACTTTCACATTTTTAGTTATTTTTATACATATATTGTGGAGCTAACATTTATTAAAGGTTTCAAATACTTTATTATATGCAAAATAGCCTTAAATTCACTTATTTACACACCTCCAGGGTTTCTTTACACATTAGCATTAGTTCTTATTTTGGCCTTTTAATTTTGTCTTTTTTTTTGCACCACTTAGTTTTTAGTTTATGAGTTTACATCATAAAACTGAATATAGGACTTGACCATTCCTCACAATCACCCATCTTATAATTAAGTAAACCTTAGATTTTTTTCAAGTCTTCAGTTCATTTTTATCATTTTTATATACCCTTTGATTTATTCATTTACTTAAGCCTCTTAGATTTTTTATTTTTTAAATTTCATGATACAACCTCCGTTAAGAACCTCCTTACAAACACCCATCATTTTTGTCTTTTTATAGCTTACTTTTACTCCTAATATTAACTAGGCATCTTACCTAAAAGGTAAGATAATGGTAAAGAGTACTATTTTCCTACACTTACAAGAAATCATATTCTTTTATGGTGAAACATTAACAATCTATCTTGATGTCTTCATTCACATATACCATTTATTATGATGATGATTCATACTTATCTATCATTTTACCATCTCTATTTATATTTTTTTTATGATTTGGGGAAACCCAATCATTCTATGTTCATTTCCATCATTCTTATTTTACCACATCATTTTGGGCACACCAAGGTAAGTTTCAAGATCTCACTCTTTTCTACCATGTAAGTATAGGAGTCTTAGACACCTTGGTCTTTAATTTATCTTCTCTATCTACCATGTGTATGTTCTCTTATGATAGTAGCTTTTAGCACCCATGTTTGGTTTTTATAATCAATATGGAGGAAGAATAAAAAAATCCAAAAGATTAAGAAGACATACCATAAAATAAATAAAAAGAAATGATTTAAAGGCAAAAAAAAACCCTTAAAATCCATATCATACCAAAATAGGTGATATTTATTTTTCACATATCCTATCCTAGTCAAATATCAAACTCCATAATTGGCCTCATGATAGACATGAGGTTCATTGGGCTATGGTAAGCCATCAAAATAGGGTAAGATGTCTCATTATCATAAACTCATAGTGCCATGTAATTTATCATATAATTACCCAATCTTCATAGTAGACTGATAACTCTATAAGGTGTCTTGAGGAACGGGTAACACATTTTGGGATGGTAGGTCCATTTTAATTTTCATGCATACCAACCTTCATGGGATGATGTTTATACTTCACTAGTTATCCCATATATGTGTTAGTAGGTTGATCTCTCTAAGTTCATTGATGTTAAAAGTATCTTAGTCTTGCCAACTCGATTAGAGTGTCTTATTTTTGGTAAATATTATGTTTTCATCTTGGTACCTCCATTTATCCCCTACCATCCATTTTATTTCCCCCTTGATAGGCAATCTTGATTCTAAAAATTTTCCCAACTTATATGTTTCCTATTCTCTATCTCTTTTTGACATGTTCCAGATTACAATAGTTTAAGTTTATCTATCATTTATAATATAAGTTGTATTTTAGGTTTTTTCAAGATGATTTTTTGGTTAATGCCTTATATTTATTAGATATCCCTTAGTTTTTTTGGGACCTGGAGTTTTCTAATCACCTTTTTATGGGCAATTTTGTCTTGTTTCTCTCATCATTTTTTATTTTTCCATCTTTGATTGAGTATGGATTCTTACTTATCTTTCATCAATGTTGTTTATATTTATCACTTTATATTTTTCCATATTTGATTGAAAATGTATTTTAATTTGGATACCATTGATGTTGATTTCATTATTCTATTTCATAAATCCTTAAGTTTGATTTGGATTGTTTCTTTTTTACTTTGGATATATTTTTAAGTCTTTTGGTCATTACTAACCTTGAATTTTTGGTTACCTAATTTTATTTCCATTTTTTAATTTGAATTACTTGGTATTTTTGTCCTTACCTATCATTTTTCATCTTATTACACCAATTTCCCAAGTGTTTAATTATACTTTTGTAAGTTTTCCATTTAATGTTGCCCTCCTATGATTGTTTACTATTCTCTCTAGCATTGTATCCCTAGGGTTTGTTCAATAAAGTTATTGTGCACTCCATAATTAAGACTATAAATATAACACACTACCACTAAAAAATAAAGGTAAGTCAAGGTATGTATATGGTATTGTAATAACCCCTCAGGGTTAACTAGAATTAGGTTAGTTTTTTAAAACTTAATTATAGAATTAACTCAACATTAAAGATCCTTAAATAATTTCAAAATTTACGATAAGTTATGATATCAACCAAGGGTTTAAGTGTTCTTTTCATTTATCTAATGATATATATATACCATATGTTGATTTGATTTCATAAACTCTATAATATAATCTAAAAAATAATCCAAGTTAATAATTTAGCCATTACTAATTAAATGGTAAAATAGGTACATATGTATTACATCCAACTACCATTATTATATAATCTACATCAAATAGTAAAAGTATACAGTATTACATATTTAAATAAAATATTCCAATTATATAATGTTCCATGGAACATACGAGTCTCAAAGAACTCAATATTATCCAAAAATAATCTTGAGTAAATCCTTTATCGATAAACTGCTAGAAGGGGAGGGAGAGTATCATTAAAGTGATTTACCAAAATAACCATAGAAAATTTATCCCCCACACAATATCCCAACAAGGTAATGTCCCTCCCTTCATGGATGGGTAGATAATGATAGTCCAAAAATTCATAAAGTTAACTACAAACTTGTGCTGTAAGATAACTATCACATGCAACATATCATAAATAAATATGCTCTAACATGATATCATATAATACATGAAAACTAAATAAAATAGGTGAAATGTCAATGTTTAAAGTCATAAACATTAATTTGACCAAAGTTTCAATATAGTTTTTCTAGATCTCAAGATCAGTCAAATTAACACTATTTTGCCTATTAGTGGCACTAAGTAGAAAATTCTCTCTCTACTTGTTTAGGGTCATTAATACCAAAATCATTTATTTTTATATTATATTCAAATCTATAGGTTTAAATACTGATCTTGTATAAAAATGCCTTAACATATAGTAATATAAGTAAATCACTATTTACCAAACACTTCATCTCATGCTTCTAACTAATATAATCCAGCTAATTATTTTTAAATTCATCCTTATAACTAACCCAACTTATTTATATAATATAAGCACAATATTAATAATTATATAATTATTTATACATAATTAATGATCATTTGTTATACTATCTACTTTCATCTTAGATCAGGATATTTATAAAGTACTAATTACTGTACTTTCAAAATACTTATTTCTCATATAGTCTTATAACAGACCATACCAATATAAATAAATCTTAATATATATATATATATATAATGAATAATATAATATTTATTCAAAATCAGATAAAAGAATAAATTATCCAAACCTTAGTTTAATTCTAGGTTATTCTCATATTATGTCCTTCATATTAATAATATAGAAATATGTTCATAAACCATTCACAATAGAGGTAAAAACTCCATACAAGCCTTAAGTATCAAATCAATGGTAGACAACCCTATCTATGTGGTGAAAGGTAATAACCTTAGTGTAAATACATACATACATACATACATACATACATACATATATACATACATACATACATACATACACTCTGTGTGTGTGTGTGTGTGTGTGTGTACACACACACACACACACACACACACACACACACACACACACACACACACACACATCACACTTATGATGCATATGTGCATGCACACGTGTACACACACACACAATAGTATGGTCTACAAAATTTACCATTGACCCATTATATATATATATATATATATATATATATATATATATATATATATATATATATATATATATATATATATATATATATATATATATATATATATATATATATATATATATATATATATATATATATATTAAATTTCATAACTTAGAACTAATCATCATTTTAAGAAATTTATTTAAACTATAGAATTTTAACCAAGACCCAATATTTTAAAAACATACAGTCAAATAATATTTCTAGCACAAATACAATTCTAAATATCTATAACTACCTAATAGCTATAGGCTTAACCACATTTTACTATTCGACCCTCTAGTTATTGAAACATTTAATATTCAACTATTCACAATACATATATTCAACCAAATGAAATTAAATAAACCCTTGTAATATATTCAAAAATATTTAAATAAATGCTTAGTTCAAATTCCTTCATAAACATATACATCTTTAGTCCAAAAATTAGGTAATAATGGACAATACAACACATATCTATTTAGACCCTTCCGATAACCAACAATTAAGATTACATTTATTCAAACCATGAATGAATATCAAAAACATTACTCATTTTAGTTTCCCCTATCTAAGTTTCCAAAGTTCACATTGAATCACTCATTAAATCAAAACTCTTTACACACACACACACACACACACACACACACACACACACACACACACACACACACACACACACACACACACACACACACACACACACACACACACACACACACACACACACACACACACACACACATATGTATGTATGTATGTATATATATATAAAATCCAAAATGTCCCTTTAAATTTATATACAAAGCTACCAAAAATTTTCTCAATTGTTTAAAAAAGGCAATAGGACTTGGAGATTCATTCATACTCAACCCTATGGATGGGTCAAGCCCATCCCTAGAGTCATTTACAAATGACCCTAGTTTCCATATTTTATTATTTTTAAAAACTTAAGACTTAATCCATAGTAAGGAAACACATAAAATGTACCAAAAATAAACATAATGTTATAGTTTTGTGCATAGTTTGATAAGGATGACCTTGTTGAAGGGTTTAAACCATAAAAATTAAAACAACTCTTCTAAGTTTATAAATTTTAGTTATTTAAACAACTTAAGTTATTTTAAAAATAATTGAAAGAATTCTAGGGTCAAACATGCTATATTTATCTAGATATATAAACTATTCACACATAATAAACCATAGAATTATTTAGAACCCTAGTTATTTATCAGGGTTTCATTCAACACTATAACCATAATAAAAATTAATACACAACCAAAAATAAATGGAGGGGTTTAATATGTGCTTGGCTCTTTGGATGGGCCATACCCATCCCTGGGGTCGACCACATATAACCCAACATTTAAAAAAATAATAACCCAGTAAACCCAATAAAATCCACCAAAAACAACTATAATGCATTCTCAAAATGGTTCAATAATAAAAAATTAAAAACATTTTACAACATACCCTACCTCCAAAAACATAGTTTAGGTAAAATCAAAGTCTAAGAATCTTCTTTGCCTATATTTCTCCTTATTGTGTACTCTCCTTTCTCTATGCTTTTCCACCATTATCTTCTCCATAACCCATGGCTACCACTTATCTTAAAAAATTTCCAATGTGCATACCAAAATTATGACATAATCATTTCCTCTAATTTCTCAATAGTCAAGTTAACTAGTTGAAAAGTTCATCAAGATAAAACCATGCAAACAAAATAGTCTACCCAACTTCGTATTATGACTCAAAGAGTCTAAAAACTCAATGATTCATAACCCTATATTATTTTATATTGAAATCATAATCCTATATTCCTAAATATTCCAAGGTTAATAATCATTTAAACATTATAAAACTAAATGATGGTCTTTGACTTAAGAAATTCAATTATTTACCATGAAAAGTGACAAAGCTCAGAAGGCTTTTGAATTATAACCTAACAATCATTCCTTTATTCAAAAATTCAAACTATCCATTCAACCTTACCATAAGTAATATGCCATGATTTAATATTCAATACCTTTACAAACTTTAATATGGCCTAAGGTCAAAACCATTGAATCAATAAAACAATTCAAGTCTTTTTTTTGTAACAATGAATTTATCTTATTCAACCATGTCTTAAGGTTAGTCTAAAAACCTCATAAATATGTCATCTATTTTATAAACAACATCTTAATTACTTTTCATATAATGTTATTATGATGTTCAAAATTGATATTACTAAAAATAATTATAAGTGTTGTCAAAACATTAGAATTACACTTCACATCACAACAAGATCATTCAAGGACTTATAAGCACAAGTTATGATGAATATATTACATGAAGTAAATTAAGAAAAGAATTTTAATTTACCTATGCAAACACATGACACACTCATTCAACCCATATGGTACATAGTCATAGACAATGGAGTAATATAAATGTACAAGAATCTCAGTCATCATATGATCTCATTAATGAAAATACACTACAAGGGTTAAAGTAATATGCATAGGGTAATCAATCATTCTAAGAAATAAAATATGTTAATGACATGTTGAATGCTACTAAAATCAATATTAATCAACAATCAACAAACTTATTTCTATCTATTTGGTGTGTGTAGGGTACCTGTCTCATTCTTTCCTCCCCCACTTGTCTCTATCTACATCATCCTCTCTAATGATACCCTTCCTCAATCATAGTCAGGAGGGTGGACTCCATACTACATCCACATCAATACAAGTAAATAATATTTAGATCATATCATGTAAAAATCATAATAAACTACTATAACATAATATACTATAAAAGCATGATTAAAATGTATCATAATAGAATATAAACAACTAACTACCAGTTAACTATCATGATCACAAATAATAAATATTATCCATAATCAACATACAACTAATATATTTACTTGACACATCAATTAAATAAACTACTAAACACATAACTAGTAATAAATGATTAATAAGTCTAAGGAGAAAAATGGGATGTAATATCCTCCCCCTAAAGCTAGTGATCATCCCGATGACACTTATTTCAACAAAAAATTTAAAATAAAAAGTGTTTAGTAAAAAATAAACATAATATCCAACAAAATAGTAATAAAAAAATGTAGAAACAACTTATAAAACTCATCATAATATTTATAAGTAGCATTATCTTCATAATATTGGTCCCTCTGAACCTTGAACTGTGAGACTTCTCTATTATAAAAACTAGTTTGCAAGTGTCAATTATTCTGACTAGTTCAACTATGACCACCCTGGGATCTAAAACCTATAAATAATTTCAATCCAACACGTAAGGATTATAAACATAATTTTTAAAATAGGACTCATGGAAAAAATTATGCATGAGTTCTAAATTTGGTGTCAAAGCAAGCCTATATGCCACATGATTGACAACTTCTAAGACCTCAAACAGTCCCACATATATAGGAGATACTTTGGCTTATTTTCCAAATTTGATTAAACTTTTTTGAGGTTTAAAGTGTAAAAATATTTTGTCTCCAACTAAAAATTTCCTTGTTCTTCTTTTGAGATCAATGTAGCTCTTATATCTATCATTGGCTTCATCCAACCTTTGCCTTACTAACTTAACCTACTCTTCCATTTCAAGAAGCATATCTGGACCAAAGAATACCTTATTTTCTAGCTATTCCTAGCTAATTAGTGTCTACACATTCTTCCATATAATATGTCAAATGGATCCATTTTTATCATTGATTGATATGAGTTTTTATAGTCAAACTCAACCAATCGAAGATATTATTCCCACCTGTATTGTTGGTTCATTTAGTATATCCATATAAAATCTTTTAAAACTTGATTTTACCCTCTCTATTTGTCCATATAATTTTGGATGGTATGTTGTACTAAATTTCAACTAAGTATCCATGGATAAGTAAGTCATTTTTGGGTCCTTATCTAAAATAATAATTTTCATAAACCCATGCAATCTATACACTTCTTTCATGAATCATTTCACAAACATAAGTGCATCATCTAAAATATTACCAGGAATGAAGTGAGCTACCTTGGTGAGTTTATCAATAACCATAAAAATCATGTCATGTTGGTTTTGAGACATTGAAAAACCTTGGACAAAGTCCATACTAATGACCTGCCACTTCCATTCTAATATGGTATGTAGGTGTAACAACCTAGCAGGATGCACATGCTTAGCCTTAAATCACTTACATTCTAAATATCATGAAACAAAATCAAATACATCTTTATTAATTCCTTTCTATAAATATAATGGCCTTATTTCTACTAAGATATTAATCACACTTGGATGGCCTAAATAACAAGAATTGTTTACTTCCTTGAGTATCACACTTATTAAATTATCCTTATCTAGTACATAAATCCTTCTTTTATACCTTAACAAACCATCATATTCAAATTTGAATCCTTCATATTTAGGATCTTGATCATTTTGAGCCAATGCCAAATTTACCTATTTGTAAAATTTATCTCTTAGAGAGAATTGCACCACTTGATAAAAAAAGGTACTCTTGATAGTAACCAAAGCTACTATATATCTTCAATAATCAAGGTCATATTAAATCCTATTTTTTTACATTTAATGTATTTAATTTTAAAATCATAGTTGAATAATAAATATAACCATCATCTCTTATGTGAATATAACTTAGGTTGGGTAAAGATATACTTGAGTCCCAAGTTATTAGTCTTGAGTCAAATAGTTTTCCTAGTAGATAATACCTCTAAATATGTAAGGCATGGATAATTGTATCTAATTATAGATCACATGGGAATAATTTTCCTCATACAGTTTCAAAATTATATACTCATAATCTAAAATATAACTTTCTTGCATGATAACTCCTCTAAGATCCTCTCTTGAAGCATCAATTATTACTTAGAATTGGCCATTTGGATTAGGAACTCTCAACATTGGTGTTGAGATAACTCTTCTTTTTAGCTTCAAAAAAACTTCCTCACATTTCATTAACCACACAAACTTGTGATTTTTATACTAAAGAGAAGTAATTAGATTTTCTATCTTAGAAAATTTTGGAATAAAATTCTTGTAATATCTTGCCAAACCCATAAAAATCATAATTTCATGGATGTTTTTAGGTACTAAACACTCCTTAATAGATTTAATTTTTAAAAGATCTACGTATATTCCTTATGTAGATATAATGTGCCCAAGGTATTATACCTTTTTTTGAAAGAAGACATACTTTGATAGCTTCTTAAAACATTTATGCTCCTGCCACCATTGCAGAACCATATTCAAATGCTCTCAATGCTCCTCTTTATATTGAGAATAGATGAGGATATCATCTAAAAATACTAACACAATATGATATAGATAATCCTTGAACACACTATTCATGAGATTCATAAATGTTGTTAGTGCATTTGTTAGCCCAAAAGGAAGAACCACGAACTCATAATGCCTGTATCGAGTTATAAAGGCTATTTTTAGAATTTATTCCTCATGAATCCTTAACTGATGATATTATACATGAAGATCAATCTTTGATAAAATTGATTCTCCATGTATTTGATCAAAAAGAACATCAATATGAGGTAAAGGATATTTATTTTTGATCATTGCCTTATTCAACATCCTTTAATTACTACACAAGTGAAGGTTTCCATCCTTATTCTTAATGAACACAACTATTTCACCCCATGATGACACACTTGGTCGTATTAAACCTTTGGACAATAACTCTTGAATATGAGCCTTAAACTCTTCTAATTTAGTTATCATCATTCTATAGGGGCATTTAGAGAGTGGTTTAGACTCTATAATGATGCCAATTGAGAAATAAAATTCTTTATTAGGAGTTAAACCCAATAATTCTTTAGGAAAAACATCTCAAAAAACCTAGAGAAAAGGATAAACTTCAATAGAAGGCTCCTTTGATTCATCCATATCATTTATTTTCAAAATAAATATTTGACACCCTTTTCTATGAGTTTTCTTCAATTGAATTAAAAAAATATGTCTAATATTAATCCCCCTCTTTGCTCCCTAAATTTGGTTTTGATTACCCAAATCATCCAGACATTTAACTCTTTTAAGTAGACAATCTACCTTGGATTTATGTTGAACTAACTAGTTTACTCTTGGGATCATGTCATATGACCCTAGTGGAGTTGCAAATATATCCACTACTATAGTTAATTTAGTTAATTTTATCTCATGTTCAACCAAACATTTTTCAAGCTTGACCTTAGATTCATTTTTGTATTGAATCGACCATGCATTTGCCATAACACTAGCTTTTATAGACAACTTATTAAGTATATTAGGATAAATACAACATTTAGTAACTCTAGTGTAAATCAAAATTAAAATTGGTTGACTAAATAAAGTAATTAATAGCTAAATAATAGAATCCTAAAACTTATCTTGATAGTTATCAATAACTACATGAATTTTCTACTAAAAAGATCTAAGTTGTGGAGTAGAACCTTTATTTTTACCATATGATTTTCCTTGAGTGCATTATATAGCGTAATGATCACCTCCATAGATGAATCATCCACTAGGTGGTCATTTCCTATTCGATTTCTAATTTCACCTAAAAACTCCTTTGAAACCATTACCTTATTTCATGTTCCCTGAATTACTGCTAAACTTGGCATTCTAATTCTTAAACCAAGTTTTAGAGTTTCCACTCCTCTTCTAATTCTTTTTTTGAAAGTCTTTTTGGGACCTCCAAACTTATTATTAAACTTTTCTCTAACTTGGGCAAGTAAATTCATTTTCTACTCTTACTTAACTACATTTTCAAATACTTGATCCATAATAGATGGCTCATACACATCCACTTCACATCCAATTTGGGGTTTTAATTTCATATGAATTTCCTAATGCAAAACCTCTTATCTACCCAATACTGAGGAAAATACTTTAGGAACTTAGTGAATTGGTTCATAGTACTCATTTACTGTAAAGTCCCCCTACTTTATATTTTAAAAATCTATTAAATTTTGATCAAAATAAATTTGGGTAAACCATCATGATATAAACAAGGTCAATAACTATTCCCATATGGTGGTATTAGAGTCAAGGTTCATCTATAATTTCTAATTTTCCCACTAGGTAGTCACTTTACCAGCCAACTGATAAGCTCATCAAACTAATTTTATAACCTTAGAGTAATTCCAAATCCTTAAATACTTTTCCATCTCATTTATCCATGTTTTATATCCATCTAACAGAATAGTTCCATTCAACTTGGGTGGATTAACCATTTTTATCTCATCTATAAGTTTAGTAGCTACATGTGCTCTCGCATCTTGAGATACTTCCTCTTGCCCAGGTTCATGAGGAACTTCTTGATTAATAGGATTTTATTCAAGTTCATTTTTATTATTCTCCTCAATATGTCCATGAACTTCATATTCATGGGTAGCTATTTGATCCCTAGTCTCATTCATGGATACGATAATTTGTGTGTGTGTGTGTGTATGTATATATAAAAATAAAGGGTCAATGGTAAATTATGTAGACCATATTATATATATATATATATATATATATATATATATATATATATATATATAAAGAATATGGTCTATGGAATTTACAATTGACCCTTCTTTTATACATACATACGTACATACATACATACATACATGTATGTATGTATGTATAGAACTAACCATCATTTTAAGAAATTTATTTAAACTACAAAATTTTAACCATGACCCAATATTTTAAATACATAAAGTCAAATAATATTTCTAGTACAGATGCAATTCTATATATCTATAACTATCTAATAACTATAGGCTTGACCATTTTTTACTGGTCGATCCTATATCTATTGAAGCATTCAATATTCAACTATTCACAATACATATATTCAACCAAATAAAATCAATTAAACCCTTGTAATATGTTCAAAATTGTTTAAATAAATGCATATTTTAAATTCCTTCATACACATATACATATGTAGTCCAAAAATTAGGTAATAATGGATAACAAAACATAGATCCATTTCAACCCTTCATATAACTATCAATTCAAACAATATTTATTCAAACCATGAATGAATATCAAAAACTTAGTTTGTTTTCCCCTATCTAAGTTTTCCAAGTTCCTATTGAATCAAAACCCTTATATTATATATGTATATATATATATACATATACACACACACATACACACACACATATATCTGTATATATATGTATTTATGTATGTGTGTACATACATACATACATACATACATACATACATACATACATACATACATACATACATACATACATATATATATATATATATATATATATATATATATGTAACCTATAAATTGAAATGTACCTTTAGATTTATTTACATAGCTACCAAAAAGTTTCTTAGCCATTTAACAAAAAATAAATAGGGCTTAGGGATTCATTCATACTCGACCTTGGGGATGGGGTCGAGCCCATCCCCAAGGTCATTTATGAATGACCTTGGTTTAAATATTTTATTATGTTAAAAAACATAGGAGTTAATCCACAGTAAGGAAACACATATAATGCAACAATAATAAACATAATGTTATAATTTTATACACAGTTTGTCAAGGATGAACCTGTTGAATGGTTTAAACCAAAACAAATTCAACAACTATTTTAAGCTGATGAATTTTAGTTATTCAAACAACTTAAGTTATTTAAAAAATAACTAAAATAATTCTAAGGTCAAACCCTACTATATTTTTATAGATATATAAACCATTTACACACAATAAACCATAGAATTTTTTAGAACCCTAGTTATTTATTAGGGTTTTATTCAAAATTATAACCATAATCAAAATTCATACACAACCAAAATCAAATAAATATGGGTTAATATGTGCTCGGCCCTATGGATGGGTCATACCCATCCATAGGGTTGACCACATATAAACCAACATTTTTTTGGAATAAAAACAACACCCCAAAAAACACAACAAAATCCACCAACGACAATTATAATACATTCTTACAATGGTCCAAAAATAATAAATTAGAAACATTTTACAACATACCCTACCTCCAAACACATAGTTTAGGTAAAACAAAATTTTAAGAATCTTATTTGCCTATATTTATCCTCATCTTGTTCTATGATTTCTCTTTAGTTTTCCATTGTTCTCCACTCCATAACCCATGCATTCCATTTATCTCCAAAATTTTCAATGTGTATGCCAAAATTTTTACATAATCATTTCTTTTAATTTCTCAACAATCTAGTTAACCAGTCGAAGAGTTTATCATGAAAAATCCATGCAAACAAAATAATCTACCCAAATTCGTATTATGTCTCAAAGAATCTATAAAATCAATGATTCATAACCCTATATTCCCCAATATTCTAAGGTTAATAATCATTTAAATGTTATAAAACCAAATGATGGTCCTTAACTTAAGTAATGTCAATTATTTACCATGCAAAGTGTTATAGCTCAAAAGACTTTTGAATTGTAACCTAACAATCATGACTTTATTCAAAACTTCAAACTATGACTTCAACCTTACCACAATTAATATTTCATGATTTAATATTTAATACCTTTACAAACTTTAATATGGCCTAAAGTTAAAACCATTGAATCAACAAAACAATTCAAGTCTTTTTTATATAACAATGACTTTATCTTATTCAACCATGTCCTAAGGTCAGTTTGAAAACCTCATACATATGCCACTTATTTTATTAAAAATATATTAATTACTTTGAATATAATATTATTATGATGTTCAAAATAAATATTACCATAAATAATTAAAAACATTTTAAAGACAATAATTAGACTTCACATCATAGTGAGATCATTCAAGGACTTTAGAGCACAAGTTATGATGCATATAAATACATGAAGTAAAATAAGAAATATATTTTTTTATTTACCTCTACAAACACATGCCACACTCATTTGACCCATATGGTACATATTCATAAAAAATGGAGTAAGATAAACACATAAGCATCTTAGCCATCATATGATCTCATAAATACAAACAAACTACAAGGTTTAAAGTAATATGCACAGGATAATCAATCATTATAAGAAACAAAATAATTTAACAATATGATGCATGCTGCTAAAATTAATATTAACCAACTAACACTTGATGAACATATTTCTACTCTATTTGGTGTGTGTAGGGTTCTTGTGTCATTCTCTTCTCCCCCATTTATCTCCATCCATACCATCCTCTCTAATGATATTTTCCCTCAATCATAGTTAATCAAGTGGAATCCATCCCAAATCCACCTCAATATAAATGATATTTAGTTAGACCATATCATGTAGAAATCATAATAAATTACTATAGTATAATATATTGTATAAGTATGATTAAAATGTATCATAACAGAATACAAATAACTAACTACCAGTTAACTATACTGATCACAAGTAATAAACACTATCCATAATCAACATATAACTACTTAACATATCAAGTAAACCAATTAATAACCACATAATTAGTAATAAGTAGATTAATAAGTCTAGGGGAAAAATTTGGATGTAACAATACTTCTAATTATTTAATTTATCAACATTCATTTTCGTATTTAATTTTTATGTTAGCTCAATTATTGCATTGATATGTTATTTCACAAAGCACCATCCCATGTTACACTCTAGTGACACATGATGAGATTTGGGTGGGGAATATGTATACACACAATATTTTTAAACTTTATTATTTAATTATGCTTTCTCTCTTAAAATAATCTATTAAGTTTAAATCTCTCCAAGTGCATAGGGTGCTGGTGCTTTGTGAAAGATATTATTTCCTATTTATTAGTCCTACATCCATTTTAGCTTCCAAATATTTGATACCCTAAGTTATCTCCTCCCATATTACATCCTCTAACTATATAAGGACTTATAATTTTTGACTATATTAATCCATTCAATGTAGTCTTATATGTCATCTATCCCTTCCTAAATACATCGATCAGATTGATGTAGTTTTAAATGTTATACTATAGTCTTTACAACTAAGTTAGACTAGTCACTTAGTTCAAGGTTAGTCAGCCTAAATAAGACTAAATAGATATGTATGATGGCATTGACTTAATCTTTAGGATGGATTATGATCATTCACCACTATAAATACAAGTTACCATTTCAATACAATATATAGGAATAATCATTTTCAATTTCTATTGCTTGTGCTTATACCATAAGTCTACATTTTAGAGGAGATATTGCTTAAATATTGTCTTGGAGGGAAAGCTTGTCTTGTGGAATCATGGATGTAATAGGAATATTTTTAGCCTAAATCTTGATTTAACTTTTGAGATCTTTACAAACACAAAAATATCTTACAAATCACCATTGGTTAGGGGAAGATTCAGGATCAAAAGGTCTTGTTTAAGGTAATTATATTATAACCCTAGTTATTTCTTAGTTAATGAATGTGTGTGTGTGTGTGTGTGTGTGTGTATATATATATATATATATATATATATATATATATATATATATATATCATTTTTAAAACTTTATATACACTTATACTTAGTGTGGTTATAGGATTGTTTGAATTTATCCACCTTAGGTAGCCTAGCCCCCCATTTACCTACCATGGTTCATTTCTCATTTTGATATGTTTATAACCCCTTAACTACATTACTTGATTTTGATATTTACTTACAAAACAAGAGACCTAGGTAGAGCTATTATATTGTGTTGATTGGATAGAAAATTTGGAACCCTTTATATTCACATTGTGTTTTAGGTGATCTTATTTCTAGGTTTGTGGATCCATTTGTTCATTTATTGATTCATTAAGTATTAATCAGTTCTCTTTGACTTACCTACTTCAAGTCTATATCTTTAGATAAAATAGTTATAGGCTAGTCCTAGCTCATTACATACAGGTTGTTCTATACATAGGGGGGATTAATTGAAATATTTTAGACCCCTTTGGAGGTTATATATAGAATATATGTTTTTTCTTTGAATAATTTACATGATTTGAATTAAGTCAAACATGTATTTTGATTAGGACTTAAGTGCGAACTAATCCTTGTGATTGGTTAGAATTTCCCATAGTCATTTTTGAGCACCATGAAGAGTTAGATAGAATCATTCAAGCTGGTGGTTATTCAAACCCATCTTGACTCAGTCATTTATCATTTTTGGGACTCAGAATTGTGGGGCCTTCTAGGTTAACTTAGAGAGTGTTAAGCTTGTTGAGACTTTTTAGGTTGATTTGAGTAAGTTACCAGGTGACCCCATGTGCATTAGAATCCAAGTTGTTTATACATGTGTATTTGTTACATCATATTATGTGTTTATGAAATGTAGTTGGAAAACTATTGGTAGTGGAAATGAGTAAAATGTGATTTGGACATTCTCAAAAAAAATTGGTCTATTTTTGTGTGTTTTAGTCATGTAAGATTTTTGGGCATGACATTTTGGTATCAGAGTACATGTTCAACACTAGGAGCTCTAGGTAACTTATTAGCTAGTTAATTTTGGTGTGTTACTTCCTTTATCATCTAAACTTGTCATTTTATTATGTATTATGGTGTAATGATAGAGACTACTAAAATATGTTAATGAAATTGATGAGTCTATAGTCATACCTCAAGTTTCAAAACCACCTATAGTTCTATAGGGCATAGTACACTTTGGGCCTTAGATAATTTAGGTCCTGTAATAGATACTTGGCATTATTTAGGAAAATTTAAAAGTGGTACATGAGATATGAAATAGACACTCTCAAAAGACTTCACATGTTAGATAGAGGTTAGTAAAGGGGGTGAGCTAGAGGAATCATAACCCAACATGATAGAGAGAAAAGGGTGATGGAGATAGGATCATATGTTGTAGACCCTCACACTATGTGCAGAGGGAGATAAAGCAGAGTCATATCATAGAGTGAAGTGACAAGAAAGGTGAGACTAGGACCTCCATCCTAAGATAAAATAAGATATTTGGTTAAGGACTTTACCCTACTTCACCAAAAAAATTTGATGACATCCAAGTGGGTTTTGTAATTGAGGCATGGTTGAATAATATGCATGGATGTTTCACCTTATACTAATATGATTTTAATGTAAAAATACACTTGGATACTCTTTTAATTATGGCACAATGATAGATACTAGTACAATTTGTTTATGACATTGATGAGTCTATATCCACACCTCATGTTTTAAGACCACCTATAGTTTTACAGGGGCTATTAGACTTTGGGCTCTAGGTGCACTAATTTTAAGAACAAGAGAAATTGTAACCACCAAGGCCAATGTTTTTTAGATAGTTGGATAGGTAATAGACTAGGTTGATATAGATTAAATAGTACATGGAGGTAGTACCATTAGGGTTTAAAATGATAGTTGTGTAAGGGACCATTAGAGTCCCAACTAGGTGAGAGAAAACCATAGGTTTTTGTTTTACTTATATATCACCTCAAAATTATGTGCAAGATTCCCATTGAGACCATCAACTACTAAAACAAAAAATTATCCAATATCAAAGTAAATAATATGTGATGTGGGTTAGGGCCACTAGATGTATGTAATTATGAATAACCAGTAGGCATAACGCATAAATATTTTCATTGAGACCACATGTAAGATTAATAGAGTTTTTATTAAAGTGTTATTTGATTATAAAGCCTCAAACTCATTTATATCCCTTTTAGTCATGGACTATTGTAGGTTTTTGGATTTTATATAGATTGATATTTAGAAGGTAGAGTTTTTAACTTGGGTTAAGATGTTTGTTAGCTCACCAGTGAGCTATTGAATTATTGATATGGGTGTTTCTTCCACCATTGTATATTTATGCATTATACCCTTAGGGAATTATGGGGTTGTTTTAGGTATGAATTGGCTCACATATCATATATCCAAGATGGACTATCATAAATTTCATCAAGTGTGTCAATAAAACTGGGTCCAAAATGTTTTTTATCATGGTCAAGAGACCCATCTCCATTCACATGGTTTATAAAATCCAACTCAAGTGGAACATAAAAAATGTATGTCAAATGTTTGTTATCAAAGTGAGTGATAGTTTATAGCAGAACATAGAGAAGGATCATTATATGATAATCTAATTCTATATTATATTATTGACATGATTCTGAGTGAGTTTATAGGCATGCCTCCATCTAAAAAGATTGATTTTTGGATAAACTTTCTATCGGGCATTGAAACAATGACTATGAAACCATATCAAATGAGCACACAATATTTTTGAGCTCAAGATGCAATTAGAAGAACAATTAGAGAAGGGACTTGTTCATATTAGTTTTTTCCCATGGGGAGGACCTATTATATTCATGAATATGAGGATACATCTCTTTGATTGTGTCTTTATTATCACCAGCTAAACAAATTAACAATAAAAAATCTTTACCTATTACCCATAATCAATGAAGGTTGATGTATATATGGGGCACATATATCTAGAATATCTATATATATAGAGGATAAGGTGTCAAAAAACTCTCTATTAGGATATGGGTTGATCCCTCATCCCTGGATACAAAGTGTTCTCTAATAGAGATGTGAAATTTGAGTATTGTCAATTATGGATTACAAATGTGGATATTTACAAGATCACATTTTGAACATGATATTGGAATTATAATTTTATAGTTTTACCCTTTGTTTGATTAATACCCCAATAATGTTTATGTACCTCATGAATAGAGTATTCCATACCTACCTAGAAAATTTTGTGTTGATATTAATTGATGACATATTGATTTATTCATAGAATTAGGAGGAACATGAAGATCACTTGTGGCAAGTTTTGTAAGTTTTAAGATAAAACTAGTTTTACAACTTGGGAATGTGTGATTCTCACAACAAAATGTGAAGTATCTTGAGAAAAATATCTCTAGGGAGGGGATATTAGGAAACCCCTCTAATATCCATGCTATTATGGACTGGATGACACCCATGAGTATAAAAAATGTTCATATCTTCATGGGTTTGATGGTATACTACCATCACTTTGTTGATGACTTTTCTAGTATTTTAAACCCCATCATTTCCATTTAGAATAAAGGGTAATTTTTTATGGATAAAGGAGTGTGAGGAAACCTTCTAGTTTATAAATGAACATCTCACTAGTGTTACCATATTAGCATCACTTGAACCATTTTAGGAGTTCTTAATCTGTATTGATGCCTCCCATGTAAGATTAAGAGCCATCCTTATGTAGGTGGTAGAGTGATTTCCTATGAGTCTAGAAAAAATGAATATGAGTTGGGATATCTGACACATGACCTTGATTTTTTGTAATCATAATTTTTTTGAAATGGAGATACTTTATTCTTGTTCATCACTTTTTATTAAATACCAATCACTAGATCGTATAGGACATTTTTAGTCACCCTAATATTTATGCCTATTTATGGTGATCGATGAAATGACTATGTGAGTATGACTCTAAGATCATGTTTATTAAGGAAAATGAGAAAATTTTATTATATTATTTTTTAAAAGGCACCATGAGTTGGAAGAAATTAGGTTGTGCATTATGAAGTTGAATCCTTAAATAACTTCATGAGGATTGTTTCTACTAGGATGTGCAATAAATGCTAGTTTTAGATAAGGCCCTTAAGTAAAAGTATGAGGGATGTATTCTTGAGGCAAATGGTATTTTGAGGCAAAAGGGGTGTATTTATGTTCCTTCATAAAGTTTATTATGCAATTTTATATTTTCAAAGTCCCATTGAGCCCCTTATTAGGCACACCTTGGAGTGAAGAAGATGCACGCAAAGTTGTGACAATTGTATCATTGGGCCAGTTTGTTAAAGGGTCAAGGAAAACCATTATCATCTGGTAGGATTATTATACCTCAATGAGATTACATAATTAAAATAGGATAACATCCCCATGGACTTAATGTTTAGACTACCTACCTCATCCTATCATCATGATATGATCATGGTGATTATAGATAAGTTGATGAAGGTAGCTCATTTTTTCTAATGAAGACCACTTACAACACCACAATAGTGGAAAGGGTATTATTTTATGATGTTTTTTTAATACACATGATTACTTGTAGAATTATATTTTATCAAGATCTTGTGTACACATTCCACTTTTAGACTACGCTATAGAAGGTATTAGGCACTATTGATGCCTAGATATGTATCACAAGGTGCTCAAAGTGTTTAATAAATACTTATTTTAGAATGAAAAGAATTTAGAGAATGAGTCATAGTTTGTGATAATCCTATTATCTATGGTGTAATAAAGGCATACCAAGTTACTATTTCACAATATTTATATTAGTTGGTGGTCAGGATCCACCGTGGCTTGTAAATATTTATAAACAAGAAGATGATATATGCTAATTAAGGTGAATTATTCTCAATTATAAGTTTAAATCTAAACTAAGATGTGTGTGTGTGTGTGTGTGTGTGTGTGTGTGTGTGTGTGTGTGTGTGTGTGTGTGTGTGTGTGTGTGTGTGTGTAATTAAGCCTTAATCTAAAGTGAATTGGTTAAAAAAGAACCAATTCACTTTAGATTAAGGCTTAATTTTATATATATATATATATATATATATATATATATATATATATATATATATATATAAAATTAAGCCTTAATCTAAAGTGAATTGGTTAAAAAAGAAGCAAAATGAAGGGTAAGGTAGAGGGAAAATATTTTGCTATTGATCTTCATTCTAGATGTTATGACAACGTTCAAATATTATCCATGCATATACTTAAAACTAATGTATGATATGAAAAAAATTAATTTTGAATCTTATCACACATCTATAAAACTTATAAGGAATGTGAATAATAATGAAAATAAGAATCAAACTTACTTTAAATATTTACCCCTATAAGCAGATAGTTGAAGCACATCTACAAATGTGGAGAAAATAAAATGAAGTAAACTAGAGAACCTTTAGTTATCCTATCATAAGCATAAGTTAACAATTATAAATTCAAACTTACACACCAATAATCTACAAAAACTATTCAAATCTAGAATTCAGAATAGACAAGAGTGAGAGAAGCCATATAACAATTCACATAAACAAGATGAGATAATCTTTCTAGAATTCTCTACTTGCATTCATCGCTCCAATTTTATACTAGTTTTTAGCTCAAAAAATCCCTCCTTTTATAAATGGTAATGCTCCCTTTTATACAATTCTAAGTTAGTATACTAATCAGTCATATCAAATTACACGTGTACAAGTGTAAAGATAGTTGTCCTTTCTACAAAGTTTTTAGAATACACTAGAATTTTCTAAATGAACTAACCTATAGGCATTGTGCTTTTAGAAATTACACAAGAATTTACAAAGGAATATTTTATTTTAAAAATATTAAAAATTTATATAAAAATAATATTCCTAACTAACTTTGTAGACTTTATGTTGTGCTACCTCTTATTTTTACTGAAGGATCTTCAATCTATAATGTTGCTCATTGATAAACTGAAGATCCACCACTGGCTTTAGGGAAAGACCATTTACATGATCCTTAAGGTATTTAAGGTTGTTTTAAATCTTATCTATATATCATTTGATGCCCCTGACATCTCCCATTTTCTCCTTGGATGATAGGAGTAAGCTCATGACTTTCTTGTTGCCATCTATTATGTAGTTTTACCCCTAGTTTCTTAATGTTTGTATAAACTGAAAGGTCTTATTTTTTAAATCTTCATAAATTATGAGACCTAGTGAGTTGAGGGTTATGGGATCCTTTACCAAGATATTAAAGATATGAGATGTTCCATTTTCTAGTTTCTTGAAGTCTTTGGTCTTGACTGTGACACTTGTCACCTTCTTACCATCTCATAGGTTCTTTTGAAACCTTGACTTAGCCTCACTCCATTGGATCAATATTGTCTACATGAATGTGAGCCTTATATCCTACAAAGATGCACAATGTTTAAGTTATTATCAGGACATATAAATAAATTAGCCTAAATACTTTAAATTATAGTTTTATTTTGTGTTAATATACATGAAATAAACCTTAGGCTAAACTATTTAAGCTAGGTTTAGATCATAGTAAAAAGGGGACCCCAAATATTAAAAGGGACTTAATGTAAAGTTTTAAACCTAAGGTTTTATCATATTAATAAACATGATAAAACTTTAGGGTAAAAACTCTAGGATAAGTCTTATAACTATAGGACCCTACATTAGTTATATGGAGCCAATAAAACAGACCAAAAGATCATGGGATAGATAGGGACCAAGTATAAGATTTTAGACTAAGGTTTCATCAAATGTTTAAACACATGACTCAATATCAGGATAATATTTAAGTCTATGGTGTTTATAATTATTTCCATGCAATTTTACTTCATATATGATAGGTCAAAGGTTGATGAAAGATAAATTTTAGTATTGAGGTACAAAACCCTAAGCATGTTTATTTTCCAAATGAGATTCCATTGATCCTACAAGATGAAGATAAACATGTCCATTCGTACAAGTGAGATTGGTTCCTAAGATTAAATTTTCATAGTTACATGAACATCAATGCCATTCACATGAACATCAAATTAGGCTCTCATAATTAACCATAGGGATAAAGATTTTATAGTCTCATGGATGTCAATAATGGCCTCACAAATGTCAAATGATATGCATGATAACATCAAATTCAAGTCTTATGAAACATAGTGGGTCTTATAGAACTTTGATTGAATATGCATCATTCAATTGATCTCACTCGAGTAAATGTAGGTCATTGATTATGATTTGGGTAGTTGGACATCATTGGCTCCTACAGTCATAAAGGGATTAAGTGAGCTTAGGACCATTTATAATTTAAAACTTAAGTCTTTAAAATAGGTACTTAAAACATAATAACATGAAGACCCTTTGAATAATTAAAGTCATAACATAAGTTTTATCATAAGGTTTTATTGTATTGATAAATAGAATAAAAACCTTAGGGTAAAACTTAGGCTAATTCTATATTAAAATAAAAAGGGACCCATTTTGATGCTTGATGATCTTGATTCTTTGGATCTTTATCATCTAAATGAATGTGGATCATCAATCTTGATTTGTGGAGTTGATTAGGATTGGTATCATGGGTTAAATTCTTAGGCATATCCGGCTCATCTCAATCCATTCAATCAACTTCACTTGATTACTTGTGGGTTTTTGATCTTATAAACAAGCACATGGTTTAAGTCAGGGCTCAGAGACATAAGACTTAGGATAAAGTCTTAATACTAAGGTATTGTTTGTGTTAATAAACATGAATGGGGCCTTAGGACTATGACATTAATCTAAGTTAATAACATATGAAAAGGACCTTGTGTATAAAAGGTTAGACCATATTAAAATAAAAGGGGATAAATGACTTGAGATATAAAAGAGACCTAGTATATAATTTTGAGATTAAGGTTTGGTCATGTTGAAAAACATGACTAATCCTTAGTATAAAAATTTAACTAAGTC
Source organism: Torreya grandis (assembly GCA_037957365.1). NCBI lineage: Eukaryota > Viridiplantae > Streptophyta > Pinopsida > Cupressales > Taxaceae > Torreya > Torreya grandis. The sequence continues at coordinate 1,452,691 of JARHVA010004230.1, read as the reverse complement.
CATAACATATTAAAAGGTTCCTACATAATTTTATTCCTAAAAAATTTGAAATCAGATGAGGGTCTAAGTTAGGATTTATGAATGAGGGTTTTAGGAAGCTTGAACATGGATTCAATTCAAATTCTAATATACCAAAGGATAGTAAAAGGTTATATTAAGATAAAATCCTTAAAATTATGAAACCTAGACATTGTCTACCTCCTGTAACTTGAAACAAGAAGATCCAAAGTCTACAAACTTTAGACAAGGTTAAACTAGAGCCATGAATAAGTAGACCAACTAAAACATGGTGTGGATGATCTTTAAATATAAATAATGTGAAAACATGGTAATGCTGTTTTGATCAAATGGATTTTCATTTTTAAAGTATAAATTTACACAATATTAACACAATGTTACTCATTTTTTAGAAAAGGAGGTATGTTGACCTCAAAAAATGGTGACTTCTAGAGGAAACATAACAATATGTTAAAATTTAGAGACTCTAGTTTAGACAAATAACTAGGTTACTCCACTTGATCAATGTCATTATCATGATCAGTTTATGGTTAAAATAGGTCTTACATCTACAAATTTAGCATTAAACATCAAAACCTAGCCATGATGTCTGTGCTTTGATTCCACTTACAATTTTCTATGGGATTTAGGAAACAACTTCCAAATTTCTTTCCTTTAACCATTGACATTGACTTGTGACATGTTTGGATATTTATTAAGGATTTGGCTTAGGGGGATTGGGTATTGTTCTATTTCCATCCATGATTCCATAGCCCTGATAGAGATTCCTTTCACTCCAGTGAAGGCCTTGCTCCACTGCTAGCTAGGCGTCCATATCCCCTGATGGAGATTGCCAAAATCACCTTTTCTTGGAACGCTTTTGATTTTATAATAATCTTTTATTTTTGTATTTTTTAGATCATTTTGGATTAATATAAAAGTTTTAGAACTAGGTTAGCCAAGTTTGGGGAATTTTCCAAATGTTTGATCTTCAAATAATCAACTATGGTTGCAACCTTCATCCCAAGCAAGGATGTTTGTTAAGTGAAATCATCACTATGTCCTAATAATTCAAGCTTTCATCCCACATGTAAAATTTTATTTAAAACCAAGTTTAGATCAAAATAATGTCTAATATCTTATGGAATAGTTAAATTATTCATTAATCCTTACTAATTTATCAAAACCATAACATTAATCTTTACATTTCAAACCCACGGTCAATCACATGTTCAAGGTTCATACCTATATTTCTGAACCATGGAGTTCCTTTTAAGCAATTTCTAAACTTTGAGTTGATGTTTGTCTAAAAGGACTTATTAGAAACAATGAATAAAGTAGGTAAAGCACATAAATATGTATAGGCACTATATAAAAATAAGGGATCAGAAGGAAAGAATAAGAAATAAATTAAACTAAGCCCTACACTAATTTCATAAAGTACTTACCTCTAGGATCAAATGGAAATTTATTTATTTTATTATAGAACCTTGAAGTTTGAATGCTTCCCTTTAATAAATTTACCCTATAAATAGGGGCATTTGTCTGCTCAAGTATTTTTGATGGTGAGGTTTGGGTTCTTATCCAAATTCTTAGGTATATGGATCAAATATATGGATCTAAGACCCAATCATCCTCATTCTAAATTCTAATACTCTATAATAGTAGTGCTAGCTATGATTCATCCATATATAGGTAGTGGTTTACATCATCTTCACTCAATAATGTTAGTTCAACATCCTCATACTAATGTCTTTAATATGTTCTTTAGGTAGAAATGGACCACCAATATTTGTACAAAAATATTCCAAGTCATCCCAAAAGGCCTCTTCATCCCTATCAGTTAAATGAAACTCATCTGGGATGTCACCATTAGAGACATGTTGGTCCCATATTTCTTACCTATTGATGATGTCATGTGTAAAATCCTAATCTATTTCATTCATTTCATCTTCATCCTCTGTGCAAGAAGGCATCTCTTCTATCCAATTGAGTTCCAACTTATCTTGGTTTGGGGTCTCTAAGACAACATTGTCTTCTTAGAATTCTAGATCATTGGTGAAATCCTTAGATGAAGTATCCAAATGTTGTTTTATCTCATCATCCACCATCTCAAACTCTTTAATTTCATTTAATATATCATGGTATGACTACTACCAATGAACATATTCTTCAGGGATATTCTCCATTTCAGTAATGAATTTACATGAGTCATCTTCCTGGCCACTTTCTAAAGAAAAATTATCTTGTACTTGATCTATATCCATAATTGAAAATCCTTGAGCAACCTCTAGCAACACTTCTTCTTCATCTACAAATATTCTAATGATGATGTCTTACTAGTCTTTAATTGAAATCTCTTTCACATCTTCAAGAATATAAGTCAACTTAGATGTAACTTCTCTCATTGGCTCATCTTCATTTTCAAATGGAGGACCAAAGGTCTCCTTCATGAAAAATCAAGATGTATCTAAATATCCATATGCACTTGCAACATCATCTTGGTTAGGCATAACTTCAAATGTGTATTTCAAATAGAGATATTTCAAAAAAATTACAATGTTCATCTAGATCTATATCACATAATTTCATTTGTATGTCCTTAGATGACCTATCATGAAAATTGCATAGAGGTCTATTAAATCTTTGAGAAGGAAAATCCTTGCTAGAGAATTACCCTATATTATTACCTACTTGATTTTGTAATTGAAGAAATTAGTGCTCAATTTTTGAACCATTTTCAATATTAAGTCATTTGAATTCTCTAGGGTCTTAGGCTCATAAACTAGAGCATAACTACTAGCTATGGGCACTAGAGTTATATGATTTTATGGATGGAGTCTATTAACAATGTTATTCAAGAACCCTAACCTCTAGCCATGATATGGATGACCTAATAGTAATTGGTTACATACTAGAGGTTGGTTTAAAGTAGGTATATTCTAATTGGCATTATGTATGGATTATGCCATTTGACCTTGAGGTTGCATTTGGTCATTAATGATTATTGTTTTAGAGTAAGCTAGGGCCAATGTGTTTATAACTTAAAGGAATATTTTTAGAAACATAGAGGTCATAGGATATACAACATCCTTATATATTTCTAAGGCTAAAGACTCATTGGGTCTATAATGGGCTACAGTTATACTAAGCATTTTTTATAACCTAGCATTAAAGGCTTTGATGGTATCATTAGCATCTCTTTTAATCATGTTTAATTGTTGGTACAAGACACAAGGACTAATTATTTTGCCAAATTGATGAATGAAAACATTATTAAAGTCATTCTAACTAGTAATGTAGTCTTTAGGGAGATTGAGAAACCATTCACATGCAGCATCTTTGAAATTAAAAGGAAATAATCTACATGCTACATCTTCATGAGTCACATTTAATAATCTTAATGTATCTTTAAAAATTATAACATGTTCTTCAACAATGAAAACATTAGGACTAAAAGTGGGTAAATATCTTTTAATATTTTGAGGAAGATCATGCACTATACCTGGCACATTAATTAAAGAACCACCTAGCCAAGCCATACCTTGAATACATGAGTATTCTAAATTGAAGAAGTAGATTAGGAGCTTGAGGATTTTCACTCACCTTGGTCTTGATTTAGGTAATTATATCTTATAAGTTTTTAATCCTATCTGAAATATGATGTTTCAAACCAATCTTTGCAAAGAATAATGATTAGACTTGCACATTAAGCAAATTTTGCAAAGATTAATATAAATAATAACAAAGGATAGTCATATTTAACTAAATTAGCTCAAATATGTATCTAGGTATGTAATTATGATTGATGTTTACATGTTTAAGTTCAAATGAACTCAAATTTACAAAGTATCTATCAATATTTAAACAAAATTGTTGTTACTAACCTCAACTAGTTGAATTCACAAATTTGAAGCTATCTTTACCATAACTTAACATGTGTCTTCAAAGAATGTTAATATTTGTTTGAATAAGTATAAAGACTAGTCTAAAACCATGAATATCACTAACATTTACACAATTATGCTTAAATAATCATAATTATGCAAATAATGCAATGATCTTTGATCAAAATACATCAAAACCTATAAATATCCTATAAATTCACAAAGATTTAATGCTTGGCCCTCCTTCTATCACCAATGAAGCTTGCCTTGTTAATGCCTAAATATGCATCACAAGGTGCTCAAAGTGTTTAAGAAACACTTCTCAGTTTATAATTCAAAGAATTTAGAGCTTGAGTTGTAGTTTGTGATAATACTATTATTTTTGGTGGAATAGAGGCAAAACAAGTGACTATTTCAAAATATTTATATTAGTTGGTGGTTAGAAGCCACCGTGGCCAAAAAATCTTTGTAAATAATAAGATGATGATCTATGATAATTAAGGTGAATTATGCTTAATTATAAGTCTAAAGATAAACTAATATGGATATATATATATATATATATATATATATATATATATATATATATATATATATATATATATAATGAAGCTTCAATCTAAAGTGAATTGGTTAAAAAAGAATCAAAAGGAATGGTAGGGCAGAGATAAAATATGATGTTGTTGACCTTCATTCTAGACGTTATGAAAAAGTTCAAATATGATCCAGGCATATACTAAAAACCAATGTATGATACAAAATAGATTAATCTCAAATCTTATCACACATCAAGAAAAATTCTAAGGAATGTGAATAATAATGCAAATAAGAACCAAACTTACTTTAAATATTTACCCCTATAAGTAGATAGTTGATGCACGTCTACAAATGTAGAGTAAATAAAATGAAGTAAACTAGAGACCTTTAGTTATCCTAGCATAAGCACAAGTTAAGAATTCTACAATAAAAGGTACACACTAAGATTCTACAAGAACTATTTAAATCTAGAATTTAGAATAGAAAAGTAAGAGAGAAGCCATGTAACAATTCACACAAACAAGATGAGATAATATTTTTAGAATTCTCTACTTACATTCATTGCTCTAAGTTTACACTAGTTTTTAGCTCAAAAAATCCCCTTTTTTACAAATGATAACACTCCATTTTATAGAATGCTAAGGTAGTATGCCAATCAGTCATATCAAATTACATGTGTACAAGTGAGGATAATTGTCCTTTCTATAAAGTTTTTATAATATATTAGACTTTTACAAATGATCTGACCTATAGGTAATGTGATTTTAAAAATTAAACATGCCTTTATAAAGGATTATTATTTTTTCAAAATATTACAAATTTATACAAAAGAATATTCCTAACTAACTTTACAAAACCTTTGTTGATGCTACCTCTTATTTATACTGAAGGATCTTCAATCTATAATTTTGCTCATAGAAAAATTGAAGATCCACCACTATCTTTAGGGAAATATCCTTTCTACGATCCTCTAGGTCTTTAAGGTTCTTTTCAATATTCTCTATATTTATTTTGATGCCCCTAACATCTCCCATTTTCTCCTTGGATGATAAGAGTAAGCCCATGACTTTATTGTTGCCATCTACTCTCTGGTTTTACCCTTGGTTTTTTACTTCTTACATGAAATAAAAGGTCCTATGTTTTAACTCTTTATCAGTTATAAGAACCAATGATCTGAGGGATATGGGATCCTTTATCAATCTATCTAAGATATGAGACGTTCCATCTTTCATCTACTTGAAGTCTTTGGTCATGATTATGACACTTGTCACCTTTTCACCATCTTAGAGGTTCTAGTAAAATTTTGACTCAGCCTCACTCCATCAAATGAATCTTATCTACGTGAATGTGAGCCTAAGATCCTATAAAGATGCACAATGTTTAAGTTAGTATTAGTACATATAAAAGCTTAGCCTAAATACTTTAGACTATGGTTTATTTCATGTTAATAGACACGAAATGAACCTTAGACTAAAATATTTAAGCTAGGTTTGGATCATAGTAAAAAGGGGACCCCAAATAATAAAAGGGACTTAATGTAATGATTTCAACCTAAGTTTTTATCATATTAAATAACATGATAAAAATTTAAATTTAGAATCTCTAGGCTAAGTATTATAACTATAGGACCCTACATTAGTTATATTGAGCCAATAAAATAGACCAAAAGATCATGGGATATATAGGGACCAAGCATAATATTTTAGACTAAGGTTTGGTCAAATGTTTAAAAACATGACTCAATCTTAGGAAAAAATTTAAGATAATCATATGATGTTTATAATTATTCCCACATAATTTTACTTAGTCTATGATAGGCTAAAGGTTGATGAAAGATCAATTTTGGTATTGAAGTACATAACCCTAAGCATGTTTATTTTCCAAATGAGATTTTATTGATCTTGAAACATGAAGACAAACATGTTCATTCATCCAAGTGATATTGGTTCATGAGATTGAATTTTGATGGTCTTAAAAATGTTAATGGTAGTCATGTGAACATTAATGACATTCGTGTGAACATCAAAATTAATCTCAAGAAAATCAAATGATGTGCATATGCACTAAAATTTGATAGTCTCACAGATGTCAATAACAGCCTCACAAACATCAAATGATGTGCACAAGAAAATCAAATTCAAGTCCTATGAAAAATTATGGGTCCCTTAGAACTTTGATTCAATATGTGTTGTTTGATTAATCTCACTTAAATAAATGTAGGTCATCGATTATGATCTGGGTAGTTGGATGTCATTAGCTCCTGTAGTCATAAAGGGATTAAGTGAGCTCAAGACCATTTAGAATTTAGACCATAAGTCTTTAACATAGGTCCTTAAATCATAATAACATGATGACCCTTCAAATAATTAAATTCATAACATATGTTTTATCCTAAGGTTTTATTGTATTGATAAATACAATAAAAACCTTAGGGTGAAAATTAGGCTAAGTCTATGTTATAATAAAAAGGGACCCATTTTTATCCATGATGATATTGTTCTATTATATCTTTAGCATTTCAATGAATGTGGATCATTGATCTCAATCTGTGGAGTCGAGTAAGATTGGTCTCATGGTTTAAAATCTTAAGTGTATTAGGCTCATCTCACTCCGTTTGATCAACTTCACCTGATTAAATGTGGGACATTGATCCTTCAAAAAAATAACATGGTTTAAATCAAGGCTCAAAGACATATAATTAGGATAAATTATTAAAACTAAGGTATTGTTTGTGTTAATAAACATGAATGGGGTTGTAGGACTAAGACATTAATCTAAGCTAATAACATATAAAAAGGATCCCACGTATACAAGGTTAGACCATATTAAAATAAAAGGGGACACAGGGCTCATGATATAAAAGAGACCTAGTATATAATTTTTAGACTAAGGTTTGTTCATGTTGAAAAACATGACTAATCCTTAGTATAAAAATTTAACTAAGTCTATAGCATATTAAAAGGTTCCCATGTAATTTTATTCTTGCCAAATTTGAATTTTAATGAGGGGTCTACACTAGGGTTTCTGAATGATGGTTTTAAGAAGCTTGAACATGGATTCAATTTGAATTTTAATAGACCAAATGCTAGTAAGAGGTTATATTAAGATAAAATCATTCAAATTATGAAACTTAGACATTGTCTGCATCCTATAACTTGAAACAAGAAGATCCAAAGCTAGCAAACTTTAGACAAGGTTAAACCAAAGCCATGAACAAGTAGACCAAATACAACATGGTGTGGGTGATGTTCAAATATGAATAATGTGAAAATATGGTAATGATGTTTTGATCAAATGGATTTTTAATTTTAAAGTATAAATTTACATACTTTTAACACAAGGGTCCTCATTTTTCAAAAAATGGGGATATGTTAACCTCAAAAGGCACTCAACTCAACTTCAGTACTTCCTATCATCCTAAGATAGATGGACAAACTAAATGAGTCAAATAGGTTTTTGAGTACATGATTTTCATGTACATAATGGATCAATAATTCCATTATGAGGATTAATTATACCTTTTAGAGTTTATATATAACAAAAAATATCATAATTTGACCATGATGGCGCCCTTTGAGGTTTCATATGTAGATAGTGAAGTACCTCTTTGATTTGGAATCACATTGAGGATCGAGTTATCATTGGTCCTTTCATGTTACATGACATGAATTAAAAGGTTTTTCAGATTAGACAACATCATGAGAGACATGAAAGTGACATAATAAGTATACAAATGTGAAGAGGATTGATCAACACTTTGAAGTGGGTGACAAGGTGTTTTTGAGTGTGAGAACCAAAAATAACCCTATTTATTATGGAAAAGGTTTGAAGTTGTAACCTTATTATTTTGGGAAATTTGAGATATTGGATACCATCAAACCTATATCTTATCATCTATCCCTACCACCTAGCCTATCGCATGTTCATGATGTGTTCCATGTTTATATTTTGCATTACTATATACCTAACATGTTCTTGACTAGATGATGGATTGCAGGTAGATATATATGGGACTTGGATTTAGAGACCATGAAAAATTTAGAGAATTATGGACATTAAGGATAAGATATGGACCAGGTCAATTTCTAATGGGATTGATATGATGAGACAACTACCACTTGGGTGGATGCAACACCCTTGAGAGTCTAGTAGCCCCACCTTTTTGAGTGACTTTGAGGAGGAAGTATGCATAAGGGTAGGGGAAGGTGACATCCATATTTACATATTTATCACTTTTAAACATTTTTTCTTAGACACACATCTTGATATGACTTGATTTATATGTATTAAGACATGAGATACTATTATTACATTATGTTTTAGATAATGTATTTTATATGTGTGATGATGTTAGTTTACTTACATCATTTTCATTATGATTATTATTATATTTTAATACTAATGAAGATACTATTTATTAATCATATGATTGATTATATAGATGTTTTAGTTTAAGGTAAAAACAGGTTTTGAAGGGACCCTGAAACCCTAATATAAGGAAAGAAAGATGAAGCATTTACGACCACAGGCAAAACCAAAAACCTACTACAGATAAGTAGAAAAAATAGGTTTTATATGGACCTAAAACCACTTGAAAGGCCACAAGTCAAAACCCAGGTTTTACATAGACCTAGCTACACCATAGTCAAAAGATTACAAAAAACCACGAAACATGACCAGATAACACAACCAACTAGAACCAGACTATTCTTCTAGTTCCAAATCATTTTCACTACTTCCTTACCTTTCACAGCAGTATCTTGAATGTCAGTTGCCACCAACATGGCTCCCTCTTGCATAGCTTTCTTTCTTGAGCTCTGTCTCGTCCTTTTGCTAGGCCCCTCCAAGGATTTGATCTCCTCATTAGCTCTTTTTGCAATATTAACAGCTCCAGCACATATGTTAGATGTAACTTCCTCCATTTTCATTCTACTCTCCTTGATGAGTTCCCTTAGGTTGTTCTCATAGTCTTTGAGCTTAATGGGGATGTCTCTCATCTATTTTTCCATGTTGTTGATTTTGTTCCAAACTACCTTCTGGTTGTCTTCCATAATTTCCATTTTCCTTTTGAGATCCATTATCTCCTTAAACATCCATGAATCAAGTTGGAGGATAGCCTCTGCTTTGCAATTAACCCATCTCGTAGGTGTGTGCCTTTCATCGTTCTACCTTTTATTGTTGATTGATTATATAGATGTTGACATTATTGGCATGAACATATTACAATTGATATGTTTTACCTTTTATATGTTCATATGCATTTTGTATGGATTGATATTATTTGTGTTGTTTACAGTATGCATCTTGAGCTATGTATGGTAGTGCATTTTATCTATGAATTGATGTGTAGGTGATAAGGGAGACTATAGAAGGAAATGGGACCATGTTGAGAAAGAGTGAATAATTGGTATGGTGGTGTAATGACTACTTGACTTCTTGAAATCCAAACCCAATTCTAGTGTTGTATGTGGACCTAGTCATAAGTTATGAACCTTATTTACCCTCCTAATGCTATTCACCCATTTAACATTATTCATACTTATTGTTATAAAACTTGTGAGTTAGTTTAACCTAATTATCACTCAATAAAGTAATTTTTTAAACCATATAAGTGGTCCCATTCACCAAAACTCGGATGGGAACTTTCAACCAATATTCAAAGTGGCTATAAAGTGTTTTAGATGTAGATATTTATGTATTTAAGACCCCTATTGACTATAGGTTTATTATGAATTGTTTAGAGAGTGAAAAATACATAAGACAACCCACATGCCCATTTATGGCATGGGATAGTTGTAAAATTCAAGAGGTATGGACTTATATTTCTTGCCCACATGGGCTTGTAAGAGAGTTTAATACTTGTGTGGACTTTTCAAATAAGAACTAAAGAATGGGAAAGAGACACATGCCACCTTCACATCAACCAATAGATGAAAGTTATTTTCTTATATGAGGAAGAAATTCATTCACTGGAAGGATTTTATTTGGGACATTTTCAATTTGGGAAGTGGAAGGAGAGCTAGAGGAGAAAAGGAGAAGCTAAGGGAGTAATGAAGGTATCTTATCTTGTGAGGAGGTGAACAACCCAACTATTTTGAAGAGGAATTATCTTATGTCAAACTAAGGAAATAACATGAGGTAGGATTCCATATTTATTTGTATTATTTTATTTATGTTATTTATTTAGAAGAGAAGCTTCTCCCTTTTGTTTAGTTGTTTTAACGAGGTGTAGGGATACTTGGCCTACCCTTTTTTCACATTTGATTGCCATGGTTGTGATTATAGCCACCATGTGGATTTTATTTTCCACTTGGTATTTATAGATGCATCATCCCTCTTATTTTTATTGGTTGTTTTTAAAATATAATTATTTATTAATTTTGATGTCGTTAAGCTACATATTTGGCATCAAATTATTTGTCTTGTTTTCTCTTTTTACATAGTGGTAGTGGCTAGTGGAACAAGGTTCCCATGCCCTAGTATGTGGTTATTCTTTGTATAGTGGTAATGGATATTGGAAATAGGTTCTCATGCCCTCATATTTTGTTCTTTGGCATGGTTTAATAGGATAAGGTCCACCCATGGCTAAGATAAATGGCCAGGACAAGAGGGAAGCATCTCCATGTTCTCCTTATCAATTGGCAAGCTTGATTATGTTTGAACATTATTATGGCTACCCCTTATATTATTTATTTTTAAATAGTGTTTTAACATTATTTAATGTTTATATTTGGGTGATATAAGTATCTAATGGAATATGTGCTATTTATATTTCTAGTTGAGAGTTCTAGCCACCAACAAAATCTTGTCTTGTTAACCTTGACCTACGTCATACCCTTGATGTTAATTATGCTCATATATGAAAGTCCTAGGCTCTAGGGTATATAAGATAGTCATAATATGATGGAAATGGATGGGAGGTGAGCCCCTCTTTTGGTTTGATATGGGTTGCATGTGGATCATACTTGAAGACTTGTTATTTCAATGCTTTTGTAACAATTTGTAAAAATGTTATTGGATATTTTAAAATTCATCATAATATAATATTGAGTTATAATGATCATGAAAATATATTTGATGAAGTATAATGTAAAATTTATGAGTTTTTAGGCTTATTTCCATGTAATAGTTCTATTTGAAAGATAAATAAAACATAAAAATATATTTTGAAAGGAATTATAATGCATAAATATTGATGAAATTGAGTTATCATGAAATGTTAATCCATTATATATATTTAATTTTGTAAATGAATTTGAAAGTTACATTTATATGCTTCTATTACCTTATTCCTAGATATGCCCTAAAGAAGCTAGTTAGTAATTATAAAGTTTTCATAATCTTAACGTCTTAAAATCTTCCTAATGTTTATTTTGAATAGAATAAGGATATTTATGGAAACCACTATGATTCATGGTATAATTTTATGAGCTACTGGCCAAAAGATATGACATTCTTTTTCAAAATGACCAAAAAGAACCTTAAATATGTTACAATCTTATTTGAACTTCACTTAATTTTATTTTACATAAAATGGGCACAAGATGGCTTGGAATAATTTTAAATAAAAATTGTGATTTTCTAAGCCTATTTCCTTTAGTTTCATAATTTTTGGTGTTTCATTTTATTTGTGGTGATTTTTTAGATTTTAATACTTGTAGGGTAATTTTTAATATTGGCATGCCCTTTGGAAGGGCATTGTCCTTGTTTTGTACGGAAGATGGTTATTTAGATAGTAATTATCAATGTGACTACATAGTGGGGGTTACATTCCTAAGGGGATAGAACATAGTTTAGGTGGTTGGCCACCATATTTATGGGGCATGTAGTTGGGAGACTAAATGTCTTATAGCCATGTGGTTAAGCCTTTCTATACAAAATAATTGAAAATTAGAACTTTTTCAAATAGTTATAATTGATTTGAAAAGTTGATTACAGTGAACTAGAAACCTAGAGGCATGGGAACCCAAAATAGACCGCCCTCAGGTTTTCATGCTTTTATGCATAAGATATTTTTTATGGCTTAGAATGATATATGACCTCTTTCTCAAGTAGAGGTACTTTTTGACCTTGTTCGATAGTGTGGGTTCATAAAAGCCCCAAAATGGAACCCAACTAAATTTATGACTTCTATCATAATAAAACAAATTTTAATCTATAACTAAATTTTAATTTAAAAAAAAAAAAAATTCATTAATGGACATTGAGGAGCTTGAATTTCACAAATCATTTTTAAATAATTTTGGTATTTTTATACCAGTTAGATAATTTTCATCAATATAGGTACCTAAAAAATGAGCCCACACACCTTATATCATGTTAGAATTTCAAAAATTAAATAATTCTAATTATTCTAAAAGATTGGACACCCCATTAATGGTGGTCATCTAAGTTTGAGTAAGGTGGAGAAGGATGACAATGAATAATTTATTGATCAGTCCTTTGACACAACCAAAAATAAGAAATGGGTTTGTTAAGCCCCACCTCTCCTAAAAAAAGGATCTCATGAGGAAAATGCTTCCCCAAGGTATAAATATACCAAGTCTTGGTATGTTGGTATTCACTAACCTGGCTAATGTGAACTATTCCTTTTAAGGGGCCTATTTTAAAAATTAAGGTGTAGGTTGATTTGATTAATATAATCATAATGAGAATGTATACTTCCTTTAAAATAATTATAAGATTCATCCTCAGATAAAATTTAGGGTTTTCTAGACTTGCATATAAAAGGAATAATTGATTTCTCTACTAGTTTACCATATTCATAGATGTAACATTGCTACAATAGTGATAAACAAAACATTAAATAGTAACCAAGTTAAACATTCAATTTCATATAAATTTTATTGATATTAAATCCATAAGATAACACACCTTTAAAATAAAATACAAAATAGAAATTTTAAAAACAAAGAGACCCTATTACCATGAAGATCAAGCTGAGATGTCTAACTAAATGAGTTGCATTAAACCAATCTTTGGTCAAGTTAGACCTAGCATAACTCAAACTAAATATGGTGTAAGAGTCTAGGGAAGAGTGATTTTGAGAATAAAAGGGCATAAAAACCATATAATATGCATAGGAAAATTCCCACACACAATCCTAATAGTCTTCAAATATCAAATTTATATCAATAAATTTTAGAGATTGTACAATTAATCAATTAAAAACTTCACCTCAACAACAAAAAAACTCAAAAAAAAAGCAAAAAAGAAAAACTAATCTTGAAAAATGTAAATAATCTTAAAAATAAAGTGTATAGTTATCCATGTATCTCTTACAATTAATAAAGATCTAGACTCAAGAAAGGCTTTCAAACTCATACTTATAGGAAACCAAACAATTTTTTTTTTGAGATGCCAAGCTCTAACTACAAAAGTGCCTGAGTATTCAATGTGGATCCATAAATATAGTTGAGAATGTATTTAGGACACTATGATTTTATCAACATGGAAGTAAAATTTTTAGGCCAAAAATAGTTGGAAGTGGTTGGAAATGCCTTGGGACTACCATTTAGACTTATCCATACACATCCTTATAGTAGATAAAGCTCTTATTTAAGGTTGATTTATCCTTAGGACCTTTTTAACTTCTCCAAAATTTTCATTCCATGATTTTCATAAGTGTAAATATTTGAATTCACACTTGATTTGGCTATCTTTGTAAGTTCTAGTGACATTTTGTCTTTACATTTTTTCATTAGTAGCTACCTTATTTGATTCTTCATTTAATTTCACTTCTAATGGTTGGCACTTTTATTTTACATCTGACATATTAAATTTGAGTCATGTTTTTTTAAATTAGAATAAAATACCCACACCTACTCAATATTACACTCTTGTCTATTATGTGAGGCAAGAGCACCAAAATACTTTTGTAAATTTTGATGTTTTAGTTTTAAGAGGTCTAGTGAAGTTGTAACCAATAAAAAACTGTCATGCTTCATTGTACATCAAAGTTTTAAATATTATATGAAGGATGTATATTTAACTATATATATATATATATATATATATATATATATATATATATATATATATATATATATATATATATGTTTATTATTAATTAGGGTGTTCAATTATGTCTCTAAATCCTCATATTGATTTTCCCTCCAAAGAGCCAAATTTGAAAATTTAAATTATCTTCTAAGGGTTTGAAGGGCTATTATAAGTTTTAAAGGGTGTAAACCTTGTATTAAAGGTCATTAAGGATATATTACATGTTTTAAAGGTTAATTTAATATACATATAAATTTAAATCATTTTTAACACCTATTTAGAAGGAGATGCTACATTGGAAGAAGCTAAAGAGAGCATATTTGTTGAGATAAGAGTAAAGTGAGATTTTTTTTGGTCTTATTTAAAGACCAAAACTAAATAAGGACATATTATTACATAATATATGTTTTAATACACTAATTATGAGTTTAAAAATGAGTATGTACATGGATAGGATTAGAGGAATTTGAGATTAGGTTTCTAATAAAAAAAGAAGGTCTGCAAGGTCTATTCAAGAAGGTGGTAGAAGACTGTATGTATAAAATGGTAGAATGATGAATAAAGAGTATGGTAGAATGATGAATAAAATGGTCTGTTCATGATTTTCATGGATATTTATACTAAATATAAAGTTAAAGTTATATTTTTGATAATTATATGACCTTATTTCATGTTATTATGATGATTTGTACTATCATGAAGGTTAGTGATGGAGGAGGATGTATGTAGTATTTCTAGTATTGTATAACAAGGTATGATCAAGATAAATAAAGAAAGGATAATTTTTTGATATATTTGTCTCAATTATAGTTTAATATCTCATGTGAGGAAATACTTTTATTTTTATGAAAATCATCTCTTTACCTCTATATGGTCTTTATGCATGTGGCAGTTGTGATAATTTAGAACGGGGTTCTACATAGTGAGGGAAGTGAGTTGTTTTCAATATTTTAGATCTATTCTAAGTGTAAAATTTATTTAAAGGATAAAATGGATGTTAGGAAGGAATTTTAAAATATAAATAAGTCTAAAACAAAGGTTATAAAATTGAATTTAGTAAAAAATATTATGCTTGACATGAGAATACAATATACAATTGAGTTTGTCAAGGCAAAAAGGTATTTTATTACCCTCTAAGAGTTGTTAAAGTATAAAGAGTCATTTAAATAATATTAATAATACAAATACTTATTTATTTAATCAAAATTGAGCATAAAAATTCATTAATATTTGGAACTGATCTAAATCTTTGCCCTTAGGTTTGTACCCTTCTAAACTAGGTTTGAAGACAAATATAAAAATGCTCAAATTGTGTAATATGGTGAATGCAGGTATATATTAGATATTTTAAAAGGGTTAAAAAGTTTTAAATAACACATATGATAATTTTTAAAGAACTATATATGACATATTTGTATGATAATCTTTAAAAATAGGGTTCAAAGACCAAGAAACTTCCATATGCATAAAAAGAATGATCCAAATACATAAATAATTGATATATAGGTTTTAATGGTGGTTTAAATGAGATAAAATTATTATTTTTTACTTTATAACATTTTAAATATGATAAATTGAAGATTGTGTTCTAGTAGGTCCGTAGAGCCTAAGAAAACAATATTGACAACAAAATGGAAACTCAAATTTATCTTAGCTTACTTAACTAAATTTGTCTAAAATTTAGAATACAAGTCCCATATAAATAAAATAATAGGATCCAAGTGTATTTTATTGGTAAATATCATAAAATGTTTTTATTCATGTTTAAAGCCTATATGCTTGAATTAGGCCTAAATAGGGATTGTTGATCAATTTTGTCAAACCGAGTTATAAGAAGGTGTAGAATTGGTTCTTTGTATTATTAAACAAATTTATGAATGTATGTAAACATTTTTGAATCATAAATAATGAGTTTTGGGTTCATAAACACATAAAAGTGTATATTAGGGCTAAAAGGATAAGTGTATAGGACAAAGTTTTGTGTTCTTACTCAAGAGTAAGAAAAAAGGTGTTTATAAACAATGAGTTTGGGAATAGTCTCATTGGTCTTGTAAAGACAAATCTTAAAAAGATAATATGATTGAAGAGGATAATAAAATAATAAACCTTAAATATAATTTACAAATATTATATGAGTGGGATTAGTTTCAAACACCAAAGAGGCCTAATTAAATCATAATTGATCATAATGAGTAAATGCAAATAGGTCACTTGCACATTTGGTATTAAAGCTTAATAAGAGATCTTGAGAAATATTAATAAGTTTGTAAAAATTTATTATTCTAGTATTAATAATTTATATGTGATTAAAGTAATATTTTTATTGGAAACTTTGAATAAGTGAGTGGAAACAACGAATCCCTCTATATCATTGAGGCTTGGAAACTGAGAAAGAAAAGAGCAGATAAAATACAACAAATAAAAGGTACTAGTGATTTGTTGTTTTAAAGTTTATTTAAGTGTTATATTAAGAAGTTGTTACAAGCCATTGACTCAATTGAGAGGCTCATTGAATCCATTGGATAATTACTAAAATACTAAGGTATAAAAGACCTAGGTGAGGACTTAAGAAGCTCAAGAAACCAAGGTGAAAAAGACTTGGGTAAAGGTCATAGTGAAGGATCAATGGGGATATTGAGAAAAGAAAGGGATAGTAAGATGAAGGGATTAGTTGAATAAAATTTTCACAATAAGAGGAAATAATATACTAAAAATGAAGAGAAAATAATGACAAAAGAGGAAGTGGATATTGAGATAGTTGAGTTGAAAAGAAGGATGGCCAATATACAATTTGTAATAGAGAATTGGGAAGAGATTGAAAGTAAAGGAATGATGTTCAAAATAAAAAAGTTTAATTGGATAATAATGTGGATTAAATAAAATAGAAAGAGGATTGTTAGGAGAGAAAGGGAAAGATAAAATAAGTTATTATGTAAAAAAAAGTAAAAAAAATGAGAAGTATAAGATTAGTGTATAGTTGGAAGAAGAATAGGAGATAAAGGAAGTGATTTTTAAACAAATAATATGCCAAGGGGATATGTGGCCTTTTATTATTATTATCTAACATTACTTTTGATGTTAGGATTATAGTTGTCCTAGTGAGTGAAATTAAATTAATTGGGCCAATAAGTAGGCTCAATGATGAAGAAACTAAAGGAGTGTTGGTGGAGGATAAAAGAATATCTAATTTGACACATTTTGGAGATAACAATGAAAAATAATCTCATGAGAGATATTGAAATAATTGAATGCTAATGGATGAATCATGGATAATATTTGATAATAAAGATATGAAAAAGGAAGAGAAGTTGGTTGAAAAGCCAATTGAGCCTCAAAATTTTATTTTTAATAATAAGTTTGAGTATGTGATTATATATGATCATGATGATGAGATTATTTAGAAAAAAATCATTGAGGAGTCAAATTTTTTATACCTCATAGGAGACGAGTAAGAAATTAAAAGGGTAGAAGCTAAAATATTGAATGTTTTGAACCAAGACAAGAATGATTGTAAAAAAGATAAGGCAATAACTTTCAAGACAAAGGAGAAGATGTGTCTATAAAACACACCATAATTTGAATTTAATAATTTTTTGAGAAATGTATGTGAAATTAAAATCAATAAAGATTTTCAATCCATGAAGAGAGAAACTCTTGAAGGAACTCAAACAAAGAGTGCACAAGAGGACATTCTCATCTTGAAGAGTGAAGATAAGCAAATAAGAATTAGAAAGAATGAATAAAAGAAGGAGATGAATAATTATAATAAATGAAATAAAATATGAAACTATATTTGAGAAAGATCTAAAAGGGTTTTCCCACCTTGGGAGTTTAATGCAGGAGTATCAAAAGAATTTTGTAAATTTTGATGTTTTAGTTTTAGGATGTCTAGTGAAGTTGTAAGTAATAAGAATATATGTCATGCTTCATTATAAATAAAAATTTTCATGATTAGATTAAGGAAGTACATTTAGGTATAAATAGATTTTTACTAGTAATTAATGTGTTAAATTTGGTCTCTAAATCCTCATTAATTTTCCCTCTAAAAATCCAAATTTGAAAATTCAAATTATCTTGTAAGGGTTTGAAGGGATATTATAAGTTCCAAAGGGTGTGAACATTTTATAAAAGGTAATTAAGGATATTATATATGTTTTAAAGGTTATTTTAAGAGTGATGTAAATGTAAATCATTCTAAACTCTTATCTAAAAAGAGATGCTACATTAGACGAAGCTAAAGAGAGCATGTTTGTTGACATAAGAGTAAAGTGAGAAAATTTTGGTTTTATTTCAAAACTAAAACTAAATAAGGACATATTGATACATATAGATGAGTTTTAATACATTAAATAAGAGATAATAAAGGAGGATGGACATGAATAGGAGTAGATGAATTTGATAGTAAGTTTATAATAAATAAAGAAGGTATATAAGGTTTTAGTCATATAAAATGTAAAAATTGGTAACTTGAGAGTGAATTGTGACACCCATCCCATAGGTCCCTCATATTTTCTTTCATGATCCTTCTAGGTACCTTTTTTCTAATTCTCAGTCATCTATAAGATTTTAAGACCTCATTCTAGCTTATCCAAGATCCTTTTTCCATGATTATTCCATCCCCCCAGGTCCCATACCCTCTAGACAATAACACCCAACTTGGACTATAACATTGGACCCTAGGGTCTCCCCTTTCTATAACTCATGTCCAATCACATGTTGAGCCCAAATAAATATTTTTCCTCAATTCCTCTTCTTCATTATGATATCCTAGTATGATTACATTTAACCCATGACCAACATATCCCTATAAAATCCCATTCAAATTTCACTTAGAATGGGTTGGAAAATATCACAAAATCAAGCAATAATACAAGCAAGACTACTCAAGCATATTTCCCTATTATTTGAATTTAACCATCCAATACCATTTTCAGCTTATTCAAATCTTTACACCAATCCCTAGTCACATCAAGCACACTTAGTTTAGCATTTTTCATCTTCATATACACTATTTTACAAAGCACATCAAGTGGGAGAACTACATATGACTTAATCCCTCTTCGGATTATTAGTATATAGGCAATGTGCCCACACAAGGGGTATGGATACATGTTTAATTAATATTACACACACTAACCCCCCCTCTTTCTCAAAATTGGTCAAATCACAATAAAGTATAGGGTTTTAAGATAAAATCAGATCTACAAGGAGTTCCATAGACATCTAATAGTCAAAATTTCATAGGCAAAGTTTCACAGACACATCAAATAAAACCCAGAAAGCTCAAATCTCTTGGACAATGGTGGAAAAAGTGGACTATAACACTAGATTTCAAGGTGCCCTATTTTCAAAACTCTTATCCAATCATAAAATGAATCCTAGATCCTAATTTGTGATAATGTCTTAGTCATACATAATGAATTTCAGCTTTTGTCTCAGTCATATTAGTCAGTTTCCAACTAAGTCTTGTTTTCTTTCCCTTATTACTATTTTTAGAAAATTTCAAATTATAATCAAATTATAAAAACTAGTAGCTTAATTATTTCATATTTATTTACTGATTTTACTACTTAGACCCTTTAACTAAATTAGGAATAATATATAAATTTTCCCAAAATTGTTAAAACATTTAGTTAACTCAACTTACTTTGTGCACAAAAACCCTAGAAATCCTAGGGTAAATTTCCTACTATTTTTTCATATTTTTTTATAATATTTTACTTGCATTATAAAATTAGAAATTAGCATTAAATTTAAAAGAAAAATTAGTGATTTTAAAATAATTTTCTTTCAAACCCTAGTTGCCCATACAAGGTCCTGGTATTTCCCTAGTTATTTTCTTATAATTTTATAATTTTTTATTAGCTTATTTAAATGAGAAATACACTTCAAATTTAAAAATTAAATATTAATTTTCAAAATTAGTTATTTTTAAAAACCTTAGTTGCATCTACTAGGTCTCTTTAAATCACAAAATTTCCAATAAATGTTTGATTTTTTACTTGCATTTTTAACTCATAAATTCACATTAAATTTAAAAATTCAATAGTAATTTTTACAAATAATAATCTTTCAAACCCTAGTTGCATACATTAGGTCCTATTTATTTTGAGATATCACCTTACATTCTAAAATTAGATTTCAAAAATGGATCTCACTTATTTACAAATTTTTCTTACATTTCTTGTAAATAATAAGGAGACCATAATTGGTCCTATTATTTACACTAATGATGAAGTTTATCATATGTTAGTACAAAGCTTCATTATTTGCATTTAATTCTTAATATTTATAATAAAGGATGATATTACAACATTTATTTATAAAAATTCACAAGATTTCAATATTCCTTTTGCATACTCTCTCTCACTCATGCAGAATAATTTCCAATCCCATTTTGATAAACATATTACCAATGTTATGTTACATGTCAAAATTTTATATGCATTCATGCACCATTTCATGCTCTATATCCCTTACTTGCTATCTCTCCTATGGAATGATTATTATAGACATATTATTATACAACTCATCACTCACATTTCATGCATTTCATTCCACATTCATGATTTCTACCTAGATGCATATAACTCCTTAGTTACTTTTGAGTATCTCCCTATCACTACTAGACACAAGCAAACTCTAGTGGCTATTTATATCCCTCCTCCTTTCAAACTCGATACATCTAGCTCTTATCCCACACCTAATACCAATTTTATGCCTATATTATATCACATGGTACATGTTATCACCTAATTTTTGGAAGATAGGTAGGTTGATTACACCCATGGCTATAACTTTATCACTTAGGTTAACACCCCTTCCAATCTAGTTTTAGTTCTTGAAATCTTTTAGAGATTGAATGTTTACAAATATGTGTTATATTCAGCCCTTCATAATACTATAATTCCCATTTTTTTTGAACTAACTTATGTTGCATCTATCCTCAACACCATACAATGGACTGAAGAACATATTTCCTTTGAAAAAGAGGATTTACCCCTGCACCACATCATTGAACAACATCTACCTATGTATATTCAATTAAGAATTAATTATTTAGGGGTCAAAAGGGTATTAGTTGATAATGGTTTAGGACTCAACATTTCACCATTTATTTTATTAAACATCTTAATATACAACTTCAAGATCTAGACCATTTTGATATGAACATCAGATGTTTTGACAACATTCCATGGAAAGTCATGGGTCAAATAACACTCAATCTTACCTTAGGGCCTAAGACACTACCAACTACTTTCCAAGTCATGCCAAATGACATCAAATATAATTTATTATTTGGTCGATCTTGGATTCATGATATGCATGTAGTCCCTTCTACACTCCATGCATGTTTAAAATTTAGTCACAAAGGCTACATATACACATTCCCAATAGATAAAAAACGTTTTAAATACTTTTAGGTTGCTAAAAATCCATAAAATTATATTACACACTTTAATCTTGGTAATATACTGACATAACCTATTATTCATAGTGTACCTTTAGACCATGCAACACATCAACAAATTCCAAGTTCCATAATAACATCGACACTAAATCACTAGTTTACCTCTCCTTTAACACTTAAATGTCTCAATAAGATGGGATATAATGGCAAAGGTCTTAAAAATCATGAACAAAGAATCATCAATATTGTCGAGGCATCTACACAACATGGAACATAAGGGCTAGGATATCAGTTTACCCACTTTCATAATAAGACTTTTTCCACCACTTCAAAGCATATAAGGTTTTGTCCACCCACTAAAATGATAGATCACACTGTTAATCATACTTCAACATTATCATTTATCTATCCTGATCTCATTGATGTAGTTTCACTAGACATGCTCACATTAGATGAATTCTCCAATGATGAATCCTTCCTACAATTTATTGAAGCATATGAGTACCTTCCATCTTTCTATCATAAAAATATATTTCCTCATCACACAAATTCCCACACATACTTTAGGAGAAAGTCTAGATTCTCTAAAAGACATACTAGTTGATTCAAATGATACTCTTCCTACCACTCCCTACACACTTGATCATTCCACATTACTTAATGAAGAAATAATTAATTTCAATTTTGGAACTGATTAGGATCCTTGCATTCTTTTATTAGCTACTACCCTATAAAAATAATAAGATTTAGATATTCATCAAACCTTAACATATTTTACATAACTCTTTACTTGGTCTTACTCAGATATAACAAGAATTGATACATATATAACAATCCATCATATTCCCTTATACCTAGATGTCAAACCAATTAAGTAAAAAATTCACAAAATTCATCCTAAGGTGGCTCTGTTAGTCAAAGATGAGATATAATGCCTCTTAGATGTTGGCTTCATTAAACTAGTAGCATACCCTGAATGGATTTCCAACATAGTCCCTGTAGTAAAACCTAATGATAAAATGTGGTGTTGTTATGATTCCCAAAATTTAAATAAATCATTCCCAAATGATGATTTCCCCTTGCCTAATATTGACATGATCGTTGATTCCACAACTAGGTATGAAATGTTATCATTTAAGGATGGCTTTTCCAGATACAACTAGATTAAGATCACTAAATAAGATCAAGAGAAGACATCATTTATAACACCTTGGGTTGTATTTTGTTACATTGTCATACTTTTTTGATTAAAAAATGTTGAAGTCACATATCAACGTACCATGACACATATCTTTCATGATTTGATTCACCATACTACCAAGGATTATATCAATGATATATTAGCTAAATCCAAACAATTATAACATCATGCTATTAATTTATGAAATATATTTCAAAGACTTAGGCAATACAATGCCTGGCTCTATCCAAAGAAATGTGTGTTTAGAGTTACATCAGGCAAGCTCCTAGGTTTCATTATTTCTTAGTGTGGCATGGAGGTTGACCCTAACAAAGTCAAAGCAATTATTGATATGACACCTCCCATGAACTTAAAACAAATTTAATCCCTATAAAATAAGATCTAAGAAATATACCATTTTATAGCTCAACTTATCGATAAAACTCAGTTATTCACTTGGTTATTAAAGAAAGATACAAAGTTTCTCTAAGATCAAGCTTATCAAGAAAGATTTGATATAATCAAGCAATATCTTCTTAATCCACCTATTTTGGTATCAACTATCCATGATAATTATTTACTAATATATATCTTTGTAATAGATCACACATTAGGAGTACTCTTATTACAACACGATGATCAACATATCAAATGAGTAGTTTATTACATTAGTCGCACACTGGTTGATTATGAAAAAAATTACTCCATAATAGAAAAATTATGTCTAGCATTAGTTTTTTCTAAATAAAAACTTTGACATTACATGGTCAATAATGAGACTCAAGTCATTACAAAAGTAGAGCCTTTGAATTTTCTAATGGCAAAACCACATCATTCTGGTCATATCATAAAATGGGTTATGTTATTAAATTTTTTTGACTTAAATATTATCCTCCAAAAATAAATAATGGTCCAAATCATTCTAGACCATTTGGTAGTAGCATGACTCTTGGATACCAGCCTTATTAATGAGAATTTAGAGATTATTTTACTACCTATTCTACTCATTTGGACACCTAGACCATGTTCTTTGATGGCTCTTGATGGGCATCCAATGCAGGGGTAGGTATTGTCTTTATTGATCCTTTTGGTCACATAGTTCCTTTAACATACCAATTAAGTTTCTCTTTCACCAACAACACCACATAATATGAAGCACTTATCTTAGGTCTATTTTTCACCTAGTCCCTCCAAATTAAATCTATTCAAGTCTTCATTAATTCCCAACTTATGGTCAAGCAAGTTAATGATGTCTATCAAATAAAATAATAACATATTATGCAATATCAAAACATGGTACAATGTTTATCATCATAATTTGATTACTTTTCTATATAAAGTATACCAATAAAAGACAACTAACACATTGATGTAATGATAAGTGATGCATCTTTTACTCCTATCAACATTTATGATGATCAATCTATTTTCATAATTAAATGATTACAATCAGCATCTATATCTAATGTGGATTGGATTACACTATCCATCTTAGCCACTACACATAGTTCCACAACTCTAAAATGGTTCTTAGACATCTATAACTTTATAAACAAATTTATTACACTAGACACTTTTTCATGAAATGACAAGCACAAGTTACACAAACAAGCACTCTAGTATGTAATCATTGGTAGGGACCTTTTCAAACAATTCTTCGATGGATAATTACTTTGATGTTTGACTTCATCAAAATCCAACATTTCTCTTACATAGATACTTGAAAGTGAGTGTGGTGGTCACTTTAGTGGAATGGCCATATCACACAAATTACTTTGACAATGGTACCACTGGTCCACCATGGAAGATTAATGTCCACAATTTGCAAAGATATGTGATAAATGTCAATGATACAATCACCTACAATATGCACCATCATATAATTACAACCTATTGTATCTCCATGTCTATTTATGTCATAGAAATTTGATCTTATTGGAAAAATTAACCCCAAATCCATCAATGGACATAAGTTCATCATCATAGCTATATAATATTTTAGCAAATGGGTAGAAGCCATTCCACTCCAATCTACCATAGGGGAGGATATTTCCATCTTCCTCATGACTCATATTATTTTAGGTTTTGGCCTTCCTGTAGCCATCATTTTTGATAATGGAACATCATTCAAGAATAAAACTATCAAGAAAATTTTCACCAAATATAATATTAAACACACATTCTCCACTTCATATTACCCATAGGGAAATGGTCAAGTAGAGTATGACAATAAAACCATCAACAACATTTTGAGCAAAATAGTGACCAAATTTGGAGATGATTGGCATAATTAACTAGTCTTTGCATTATGGGCTTATCACATAAGTATCTACATGCCTAAAGGAACTACTCCTTATTCACTTGTTTACATCACAAAAGTAGTTTTACCATTAGAATTAGAAATTACATCTCTTCATGTCTCCCTTAAGGGTATTCTCAATGATGACCAATATCATGAAAAATGTTTGCACCAACTCAAACAGTTAGACCATACATGCATTCAAGTAGAAAAACATTTCAAAATGTACCAATAACATATACAACAATTCTACAACAAATGAGTTCACACCAAAGAGTTTGAAGTTAATGATCTTATGCTCAAAGAAAATCTTCACAATGTAAATGCCAAAGAAGAAATCAAAGGCAAATTCAAACCAAATTGGCTATGTCTATACATTATTACCAAAAATCTTATCCCTAAAGTGTATCATCTAGCCTCACTTGAAGGAAAAAATTCAAAAATCCAATGAATATTATGCATCTACGTAGATTCCATGTCTATCCTTTCATTTCACACATTGTAATTGTATACAACTTCTTTTCAAATTCTTGTACATAGTCTTCATGTGATTGATTTTACATAGCTTATATCAAAAATACAAAAATAATACAAAATATTGAAAACACAAAAACATTTAAATATATCAGAATTTCAAAAACATTCAAATATGTCAAAACACCAAAAACATTTCAATTATATGCATTATCCATGCTTTACATTTCTAATTCTATGCTAGATATACATTTGTTATTTTATGCTATCATTTGTCAATTTATCTACCTTATAACCATTCTTCTCTTGATCTCCTTTGAGTGTGTGTAATGACATCCAAATATTTAATTTCTTTAATATACCCATTGAGGGGGCATCTTACTTCTACATTCGAGACATCGATACATATACCCACTAGGGGCATCATCTACATGACTACACCATCTAGGTTATGTCATTCCTATACCACACACTCTAATTAACTTACATAGATTAATATATTGACATTTCACTAGTATATAGAACTTCTATATTTTTTAACATATACCTAGGCTTGTATTACCATGTCTTGCATACTTTCACATTTTTTACTTTGATTAGTTAGATGTGATTATATTTCCAATTTTTACATGCTTTCCTTTCTTGCTTTGCATAGCTAGATTGATTACATTCCTTAGTTCCTAATTTATATCTTGTAGGTGCCTTACGCTATTTGCCAATGTCCTTTGATATTCATGTGTGTGCCTTAAGACATTTCCAATTTCCTTTGCCTATAATATTCTATGTTATTGTGGCTTTCATGCCAAACTTGTTTGTTTTCAAATATCTGTGTCTGTGGCATTTGAACATGCCTTGTATGCTTACTTTCCAATTCCAGTGGCATGTACCCATGTCCCTTGTTTTATTGGCCCTTTAGCCTCTCTTGTATGTTTATTGTTTCTTACCTTGTGTGATTGTTTCTTATTTGATTCTCATTATTTGTAATGCTATGATCCACATCATACATTATCTTGCTAAATTGGATGCCATGATGGACATCATGATCCATCCCTCCTTACCAACTAATAACTAACAACTAACTAGACTTCCATTTCTAGTTTCAATTTAGTACATTGCACATACTATTACATTGTTATATCTATCTAGGTATACCCCTATTGATCTAACAATCTCCTTTACAAAATATGATAGAGCTTGAGATATCTTTCTGATTTTCATTGATATATCATGTATTTCATAGCATAACACACTTGTATAGATATTTATTCTGAGGGTAGTCATTGAAGGGTCTTCATTCTTACCCTCAAAAGAGGGGAAAAAAAACAAGGGTTTTACCACATAGATTAGAGCTCCTACCAATTGAAAAACTAGTTTCAAAATACTCAGAAGAAAAATTAAAGTCAACCCAGGTAGAACAAACAAAAAAATGATGATTATAAAATAGTTTTTAGTTTTAACAAAGGAAAACAGTGCCAGACATAGACAAAGGTGATGGACATTAGGGTGTCTTATTTCTAGCACTCTTATCCAAATAGTAGAAAAACTAGATTTTCTAGAAGTAGGTAGAAAAGTAGGTTTAGCTACAATTTTGCACATTCAAACTAGTTTAGAATCAATAGTTTTTAGTACACTTTTTCTCAAAGAATAAAAATATAGGGGGAATCATGTGTGACATGATGCATCTCACTTTTATTTTTAGATATGGTAGTTGGTATAACTTTTAGATTATAATCCATGTTCCAAACATTAGTGATTGGGGGTAATGTGTGTGGCACATTTATTTTATTTTCTTTCTAAGTTTAGCATATTACCCAGGTATTCTTAGATATTACATGCCTTACTCCATCTATATGTAGTTGGTATCACTTCTGAGTAGATTTCATACAAGACTAACCTCCACATTTTAGAATGGGTTTCATATAATCCTAGTGCCTAGTTTCAAAGAGGATTTGATACAAGCCTAATCTCCATATTTTAGAGTGGCCAAGAGTGACCTAGTTTCTAGCATGCATTCAAATTTCTATGCCAATATTATCAGACTATAGAACATTCATGGGATTTAAGAGCCATCTCATATGATAAACATTTCATACATGTATTAGTTTATAGCTTCACTTCATGGGGAAATGATGGAGCCAAAGGACTAGCTAGCCTTTGTATTCTTGAGCCACCTATTTAGATGGATTAGACACACAGTCTAAACATCAATTATCATATGCATGATCACATAGCTACACTTAGTGGGTGATGATGGAGCCAAAGGGTCAGCCTTTTACATTCTTGAGCCACTCTTAAGGAATTGAACACTCAGCTCCATTCATGATATTACTCTTGGTACAATATCATCTAGCATTACTTAGCATCATCCATTATTATTCAACATCACTCAGTATCACAATAGGTTTTGTATTAGTTTTCATACCCAATGAGGTGTATTAATTCCTTTCTCTTACTCTCTCTCTTACCTAGCTTTGTACATTCTTATTTTAGATATAGTGTATCTAGTAAGAATTTATCTACTCTTTAGTTTATATTATAGATTCACACTTCACAATGTGATTTCTCTATGCACACCTAACATCACAATATCTTCATGAGCTTTACCCTTATAGGTAAGTTTATGTATAGTTTCTATTTTTCCTTTATCCTAGTATTTTGATTTGCTGCATCACTAGAATAAAGGGGGGAAATGTAGTCATATAAAATGTGAAAATTGGTAACTTGAGTGTGACTTGTGACACCCATCCCATAAGTGCCTTCTTCTTGCTTTCATGACCCTTCTAAGCACCTTTTAATTGATTCCCAATCATCCGTATGCTTTCAAGACCTCATTCTAGCTTAGTTGAGACCCTTTTTCCATGATTATTCCATACCGTCAGGTTCTATACCCTCTAGATAATAGAACCCAACTTGGACTATAACATTGGAACCTAGGGTGTCCCCTTTTTAATGCTCTTATCCAATCATATTTTGAGCCCAAATTACCATTTTTACTTGATTCCTCTTCTTCATTATGTCATCCTAGAGAGATTTCATTTAACCCATGACTAATATATCCCTATAAAAGCCCATTCAAAGTTCACTTAGAATGGGTTGTTAAATATCACAAAACAAGCAAGAATATAAGCAATACTACTTAATCATATTTTCCTATTTTTTGCATACAACCATCCAATACCATTTCTAGATTATTCAAATCCTTAAACCAATTGCTAGTCACCTCAAGTACACTTAGTTTAGCATTTTTCATATTCTTATACATTATTTCATAAAGAACATCATGTGGGATAACTACATATGGCTTGATCCCTCTTCAGAGTATTAGTATGTAGGTAGCATGCCCACACAAGGGGTGTGGATACACATTAAGTAAATCTTACATAATCTAACCCCCCATATTTCTTAAAATTGGTCAAAGCAACATGGAGTATAGGGTTTTAAGACAAAATTAGATCTACAAGGAGTTTTTCAGACATCCACTAGTAAAAATTTCATAAGCAAGGTCTCATAGGCACAGTGAACAAAACCCAAAATGCTCAGGTCTCCTAGACAACAATGGTAGAAGTGGAATATAACACTATATCCTAAGGTGTCTTATTTTTTATTATCATATCCAATCATAAAATTAAGGATATATCCTAATTTGTGATAGTGTCTTAGTCTTGCCTAGTGAATTCTAGCCTCTGTCTTAGTCTATCAATTAGTTTCCAAGTAATTCTTGTTTTCTTTCCCTTATTACTATATTTAGAAAAGTTTAAACTATAATAAAATTATAAAAACTAGTAGATTAATTATTGAATGTGTATTTACTAATTTTACTACTCATACCATTTAACTAAATTAGGAATAATACACAAATATTCCCAATTTTTTTAAAACAATGGTTTGTTCAAGAAGGTGGAAGAAGACTGTATGTATCAAATGGTAGAATAATGAATAAAGAATGTATTTTAATGGATCCTAATACTGAATATGAAGTTTGATATATATATATATATATATAATTATATGACATTATATCATGTTACTATGATGACTTGTACTATCATGAAGGTTAGTGATGGAAGAGGATGTATGTAGGATTTATAGTATTGTATGACAAGGTATGAACAAGATAAATAAAGGATACTTTATTGATATATTTGTTTCAATTAAAATTGAATATATCATGTGAGGAAATGTTTTTATTGTTATGAAAATTATCTTTTACCATTGTATGGTCTTTATGCATGTGGAAATTATGAGAATTTAGAATATCATTTTGCATAGTTAGGGAAGTGAGTTGTTTTCAATATTTCAGATATATTCCAAGTATAAAAGTGATTTAAAGGATAAAAATGAATGTGAATAAGGTATTTTAAAATTATATATTTTTTGAAACAAAGGTTATAAATTTGAATTTATTTAAAAATATTACCCTCAACCTGAGATTACAGTATAGAGTTAAGTCTATCAAGGCTAAAAGGTACTTTTATTACCCTTTAAGAGTTTTTAAAGTATAAAGAATCACTAAAATAATTTATAAGGTACATATAACTTGATTTAGTAAAAATGGATCATAAAAATTCATTAAGATTTGAAATTGATCTAAATCTTTGATCTTGGGTCTATATCGTGTTAAAGTAGGGTTTGAAGACAAACACATTGATATATTGAAACTAAACCATAATAAAAATGCTCAAATTGTGTAATATGTTGCATGAAGGTATATATGAGGTATTATAGAAGGGTTAAATGTTTGAAATCATGTGTATGATAATTTATAAATAATTATGTATGATAGATTTGCATGATAGTCTTATAAAACATTGTTCAAAGAATAACAAACCTGAATATGCATAAAGATAATGATCCAAATCCGTAAAGAATTGGTATATAAGTTTTATAGGGTGGTTTAAAGAATATAAAAGTGATATGTTATCTTTATAACATTTGAAATAGGAGAAATTGAGGACTATGTTCTACAAAAATTTTAGAGGCCAAGAAAATAATATTTATAAAAAAATGGAAACTCAAATTTCTCTCAAATTACTTACATCATTTTGCATAATTTGATTTTTGGGTAAAATGTCATCCATAGATATAATATGAGGAAATTTGAAATCTAGGATTGAGTAGGAAGGATCAGGCTAGGAGGGAGAAGGTGGGTATGGTGATGAAGATGATGACAAGAGTTATAGGTGACTAGGGATGAAGTGATGGAGTAGATTTGGATGATTTTTGACAAATCAGGCCACTAGATATCCTTGTTAGGAGGAGTCCAAGGTTAATAACATAGACCCACTATCAGGAATGGATTATTAGGTACTCAAACATAGTTATTCCTACATCAAAATAAGATTTTGGGATTTTCAAAATGACATTGGCTCTTCTCTTTCCCTCCTTCAGTCGGTTGAAACCCTATGCTGGTTGCATTTGGATGATAGTTTGGTAGACATGCCATGATATTTTGGTCAAACAATCCACTTTATAAGATCTATAACTTTTCATATTTTGGCCTTGGTAAGATATATCCCCTTGTTATGGCTTTGGTGTCCCAACGATGGTGTGTCATTGGTGTTATGCTTCTTGGTGAGGTTTACTATGGTTTTTTGAATGGGCATGATTTCAATCAAATCGAGAGAGGCCATTGGTTTTCCTCTAGTTTTTTGGTCTTATTTGACATGGTTGTTTATTTTTGGTCCTTTGATGAGGTTGTTTATGGAGGATCCCATCCCACTTTTTTGTTATGGGGTATGATGGGTATTAGAGGAACCCACTCCTCTAGTTTGTTAAGTGGTATGGCTATTAGAGGAAGTCATGCTTTAACCCATATTGTTTTCTTGGAAAATGGATATTCTCATTTATTTTATTTGGGCATGGTAACTTTAGTATTTTTTAAAGTTATAATCTCAATGGTTGGACTTTTGATTAATACAAGAGGACCCTATTAATTTTTAGCCTCCCTTTTCTATTTAAGAGTGGATGTTATAGGAGTCCACCCTTGGTTTCATCTAGCTACAGGATCTCATGGATTCAAACTAGTTATGGATGAAGCCTTTATGGGGGTTATGTTTTACTCTATTAAATATTTTATTCTTAATGGGAGGAAATCCCACTCACTATGATTTGTCTATGTGGTGGTTGGGTGGAAGACTTAGGGGGTAGAAGATCCTCTTTCCAAGAGGGTCTTCAATCTGGTAGTATCCTCAGTAATGGTATGGAGAAGGGTGTCATCCCTATAAATTTAATTGTTTTGAAGAAAATTTGTGTTCTCAAGGTTAAAAGATCCTCAAAATCCCTAGTTTTGGGTACCTTAAAACCCTCATGTCTCATGTTTAATGGTTATGGGAGCCTTAAAAGCCCTTTGTACTTTGTTATGATTGTGAATCTTTGTGAAAAGTTTAGCCTAATTATTGTGACTCAGCTATGTAAAAGCTATGTAGACGACTTAGGAGGAAAAATACCTCCTCTTATAGTTTAATTTATGTTCTATAGGTTGCTTCTTTATATGTTTTACTAGGATATGAATAATAGAGGAAAGATAAACCCTTTTTTTGTAACTCTGTTATATGGAGGCTATGTGAAAGACCCTACTGGTGGAATACCTCCCTCTTTGGTGGATCTTCTAGTGTGTAGTGCCCTAAAAAAAACATGATAAAGGGATATCACCCTTCAATATTCACTTTTTAGCATATTTTTTGTGTACTATAGGTTACAGGACCCCAAAACCCCTAGTTGTGGGAACCCTTAAAACCCTCATGTTCTCTAGTTTCAAATTGGTCATGGGACCTTTAATCTACTTATTAAAGGTTGGGGAAGCCTTAAAACCCTCATTTTATTTAGTCTCACCTTGGTCATGGGACCTTTACTCCACTTGTTAAAGGTTGGGGGAGCCTTCAAACCCTTTTTAATATACTTTCAGGTTATGGGATCCTCAAAACCCCTAGTTGTTAAAATCCTTAAAACCCTCATGTTCCCTAGTCTCACCAAGGTTGTGGGTACCTTTAATTAACATTTTTAAGGTTGGGGGAGGATTAAAACCATATTTTATATTCTTGATATTTTAGAGTATCCTTTCCCTCTTTGTTGTGCCTAGATGTGGGTCCAGTTGTCAAAACCCTCACTTTTCAGTTCATAGCTCTGATTTTAAAAGCTTTTTACCCTATCAAATAAAATAAAATTGTCTAAAATTTTGAACACAAGTCCCATATAAGTAAAACACAAATATATAAGTGTTGGTTAATATTAAATATCTTCAAATATATTTTTTCATGTTTAAATCCTATATGCTTGAATTAGGCCTAAACAGGGCTTACTGATTAGTTTTGTCAACCCAAGTTATAATAAGGTGTATAATTGGTTCCTTTTCTTATGGAAAAAGTTTATGAATTCATGTAAAAATTTGGGAATCATAATAATAATTTTTGGGTTCATAAACACATAAAATTATATATCATGCCTAAAAGGATAAGTGTATAAGATAATGTTTTGTGTTCTTGCTCAAGAGTAATAAAAAAATGTTATTTTAAACAATGAGTTTGGGAATAGTCTCATTGGTCTTGTAAATACAAATATTAAGAATATAATTTAATTGAATGAGATAAAAAAATAATAAACCTTAAAGATAATTTAAAAATCCTAGATGAATGAGATTAGTTATAGATATCAAAGAGGCCTAATTAAATCAGGATTGATCATAATGAGTAAATGAAAGTAGGTAAATTACATAATTATGCCATTGTATCACTATGATTAATTACTATATCCATTATCAAATTGAAGGATGCATTAAATTCATCCATTTATTAAGTTGGTGAGAAACTAATTGTTCTCAACCTATGCTCTGAGACTTAAGAATAATGATTTTATCTAGTGTTTGAGCTAGTGTTTTACTTATGTCATTATTAGTGTGTCCTCTATTGATAGAGTCATAACATATGGATATTACACATTATTCCATTTCTAAAATAGGGATTGATATACACTAGTTATATTTTGGTCATGATAAATAACTATTTCACCACATGGAATCATCATGTCTACCTAGGACTCTAGTGTGTTTTGAGAGTGTATGAATCATCCTAGGCATCGAGTCATAAATATAATGCCACTTGAAATCATCCCACTTATATTCTCATCTTGAGGATATTTATATGTATAGTGTCACCTAGCATATTGGGTCATCATGATCATGCCATTTAGTAGCATCCCACTTATCTGTAGAGTTGGAAGCTTTTGTTGTGTATGGAATCACTTGAAGAAGTGGGTTGATGGGATCATGCCACATGGTAACATCATTATTATTTATAGAGCTGGAATTTTTTTCTATGTATGGAGTCACCTAGGGTAGCAAGTCACTTGGATCATGACACATGGAAACATCCACTTATATAAAGAGTCGGAGGCCTTTTCTATGTACAAAGTCACTTAGGATAGTAGGTCACATGATAATACCATGTGAAAAAATACTAATTATCCAAAAATTTGGAGGATATTATGTGAATTTAAATTACTAAAGTTCCACAAAATAGAGGAAAGGTGTCATGTAGGTTTAGGAAACAAATTGGGCACTTATAGGAAGAAAAGCAAAGGGACACAACATTTTCAATTTTTAAATCCAATAAATAATTTTTTAAAATAAAAATGACTAAGTTTTCAAAATAAAAGTAATAAGGAAGATACACTTAGCAAAGATAAATCCATTTTAAATGAATTCAAATCCATTTTCAAAATAGATTTTAACCATTTTTATAAAATTTACTAAACTAAAAGTTTAACATAAGCAAATGTCTATCCAATTTAGAGAATATTGAAGTAGAAATGGATAGAAAAGAGGGATAATTTACTAGAATAATGTATCCTCTCTTAGAACAACCTTGTTAGATTAAACTCATTTACTAAAAATAACTAATTTAAAATTGAAACAATCATAAGCACTCATCTAATTCTCATTGAAACAAAGAAGAAATGGGAAATATTGATAAGGGAAAGACTACATAAGGCTAAAAAAAAGTCATATAATTTACATATGTCTAGGTCATATTTTTCCCAAAAGGGGATTTTTCAATATTTTTTTTCAAAGGTGATTTTAAAAGGGTCAATATATTTAGACTTAGGCAAATTTAATAAAGGGGCCAAATAGGCAAACCACCCAAAACTCCCAAGGGATAAAAATCAGATAAGAAAAGAGGGTCCTCATCTTCAAAAGAAAATGGGGTGTGTTTTTTAAGAAACAACAATAGTGACTCCTGATGGGAGATACTCCTGATTATCTCAAGAATAAAAAATCTCTAGTTCTCATTTAAACACAAATATTAGATGGATGCCATCTTATAAATAAAAAATCAAAACATGAAGGTTCAAAATTTTGCTTTAGCACATGACTTATTAAACTAAAATTCTACCTAAATACCATCAGTGTGTGGGTTTATGTGATTAATCAATTATATTATAAGCACCCACAATAAATCAGATTCATCTAAATTATGGGAACTATTAAAAGGATGTAATTTGGATGGGGAAAATGGCAAGGGCATTACATTTCTACTAGCTATGAATTTATATCCTTGATATAGATACCTTTGGTCCCTTCCTAATGCCTTACTCCATTATCAAATAAACTATAATGCATGTGGTGGAGGTTGTCAATATCACCCTTTCAAGGATAATTTTTAGATTTTATATTTTTCACATTCCTTTTTGATAGAGGTAAATACCACTAAGAGGGGGGTGAATTAGTGGTTAACAATAATTCAATCCAATTCCCAACTCTTCAAGCTACTTATCCAATCACATCAATATGCAAGATAGATGAATCAAAGAACAAACACGAATTTAACCATTACACATAGTTTTATGTGGGAAACCCTCATGGGGAGAAAACCCACTCTCAATTATACAAAATAATGGACTACAATCTTATAATATGATTATAAACATGAGGCTTTAGTGAAACACCCACTTCACAAGGAGCACCAACCCCTAAAGATGACAAGCATCAACTTGCCTAAGATGTTGAGAACCAACACAACACCTATCAAATGAATAATTATTTAACTTTTATTACTCATCAATATAATAGAGAAACCTTTCAAGAACACTCTTCTCAAATTATATAACTCCACACAAGTCACCAACACCAAGTTATCTCTTCAACACAAGCAATAACCCCTTCATAAATATTTCACTCATATACAAATATGGACTCATAAATATAGTAAAAATAATCAAAATAATCATAAAATTATGATGAGTATAATGAAAATTTTCTCTAATTAATCTCATACAAAAAAATTTCACCAAGACCCCCAAAAACCTTTGCACAAGGTCTACAAATATCAACACACACACTTGCTTGTCTTAGCTTGATACCCTCTTAAAAAGGCATAAAACACTTTGTATATATACCATTATTAATTATGGTTGGAAATTTAACTTTATAAAAATTTATGAAAAATTATTTATGTCTCCCAAGGTCAGCCATGATCCTCTGCACAAGCTTTTTATACCATACCATGAGCTCATGCCACAAAACATCTCACAAATGAAGCATAACTCCACTTGTGTGACTATATTTGACTAATATAAGATTATTAAAACCTTAAAAATATTTTCATAATTAATTCAAGAAGTCCTCAACACTTTCCAATCCTTCATAATACTTGATCTAACAATCTACCCTACAAACAAACTCAATCATCTAAACTAGGTTCTTTTTGCTAACAAAAACATCATGGTCAACTATGAGTCAACCATTCACTCATCTCCAAGTGACTAGGAATAATAAAAATTTAATTAATAGAGGGAATAAATACCCTAAATAACCTCTAATATCTTACACCCATCCCTACTCATTTATTAGACGTTCCAATCACACTTCTCACTTTGATTGGTTATTCTCACTCATGGCACCCTTTCCTTCATATCAACTAGATAAATTTGAGGACATATAAATTTGACACAAAGAAATTAATATTCCTAAAAATTTCAAATAATGTTTTAATCAAGTTATAAGCTTCATCACACACCCATTTTTTCCCCTAGTTACTTTTAGAAATCTCTCACAATATCAAAAACACTATTAAGAAGAACTTTTATGTGGGACCCACAATCAGTCAAGACTAACCAAGCCCATCCTTAGAAGACTAGATGAGTCCTATAAAACCTTCAAACATAATTATATCCATATACCACATTATTAATCATCAATAAAAAATATCTTCAACATCGAGTCTAAGACTAGGAAGTTTACACATAAAAACTTGCTTACCTTCTTAGCAATCGTTCATAAGGAATAGGCACTTAATACATGAAATAATGCTTGTAAAAAATTATTATGAACCTTACCAAATATATCTAAAAGTATAAAATCCCCATTCAAAGTCTACATCAACTAAAGAATGTGATAACTTTCCTCTTGAGCTCAAAATACACCATTTGAGCACCCTCTAAAGCATATAAACTCATTTCTAAATTTATATCTCCTTCTCTAACCTAAAACCTCATAAAAATGCTTGTAAAAACTTTATTTACAATCTCCCATGTACATACAAGCTTCACCAACCTACAAACACCCTTTGACCCTTCACAAGGCCTCATAAGCCCACCTATGCCAACTAGGCCAAGAGCCAAACAAC
Source organism: Torreya grandis (assembly GCA_037957365.1). Taxonomy (NCBI): domain Eukaryota; kingdom Viridiplantae; phylum Streptophyta; class Pinopsida; order Cupressales; family Taxaceae; genus Torreya; species Torreya grandis. The sequence goes on along the minus strand of JARHVA010004230.1, from coordinate 1,415,286 downwards.
CTTGTAGACCAGTTGAAACCACTTGGAAGTCATATACCTAGCATATTTGATCCATAAACATGTATAACATGCATATGAAAATAATACTAAGCTCCATACCATGGCATATAAGCCATATGACTCAAAACCCTATAAACAACCATGCATGGTCAAACCTACTAGACTTTCATACTTCATGAGAACGTCATGAAATAAATCTAACCTAAATATAATATTCCAAGATCATGTATTTAAATACCATAACATGCTTCATTCCACCATACATTCATCTAAATAACCTTCATGCAAGTATCTCACTACACCAAACACACTAGACCACCATGCTCCATCTCATTGTACCTACTAGACCACTTTGTCAATGCACATGCATTACAGACATCAATGACAACACATACAATAAATATACCAATAATCTCCCCCTTTATCATTGATCAAAATGCTCCTTTTCTCTCTCCCCTTTACCAAAATGATAAAGTGGACTCCCTTCAACACTGGGCACCATAGAATCAACTAAGTAAGCTACAAGAAACACATGGAATCAATCTCACCTATAGGAATACATATGAAAGAGTATCATTCTAACCTCAAACAAGCACAACTCCCTCTTCGAAGATGCTCTCACTTAGAGACTACTCTTGAACCATTAAGATCCTTAGATCAATCACCAATTGTATGGTAACAAATCCCCCCCAGGACCCTGATCTACTTTAAAGACTCCCACTTAGTCTACATAACCCATGCACACCTATAAGACCTCCAATAATATCTATCATCACTTTAAACAGTAACAAGATCATCACAGTATCATGCAAACTCACTTATCATTACACTTGATGTACCATGTAGAACACCAAAGGAACTTCAATCACACCACCATACCTAAAACACACTTATATTGGAATAACATACTCATCTGGAACCAACAATGCCATCCTCCTTTGGAAAATTTTCTCAAAAATATTCATTTTCTTCACTAGGCCTACTTAGATTCCTTATAGACCTCTCTGGCCAATATATACCTCATAACTCTCTGCCCTAAGTACTTCAAACCCTAAATCTCCATACTTTAAGACCATTACCATGCCCCCTTAGGCATGCCAAAACTAAGCCTCCAACTCATCCTCCTTAGCATACTTCCTTAGCCTACTAGCCAATTAGGCCTCCTAGTGAGCTAAGACTTGAATAAAATGAAATATACTAACTTCTAGACTAATTTAAAACTTGATTCAAATACCCATTTGGTGCATTCAACTAATTTTAAATCTTTTCTCATTCAAATCCAAGTTTTGACCACTTTTTAAACATGCCCAAATAACTAGGGCTTTAAAACAAACACTTGGTAAAAAGTCAACCTCCAGTCAATGCTAACACCTAAGCTAGATACCACACCTAGAGACCATCAAAACTCACTTCTATGCCAAATTTAAATCCTCCACACCTTTGGGAACATTGACTTCCTCTAAGTCACCAAACACATGCTCTTGAGAAGAAGAGCTAGAGATCACTCAAAATGCTCCACCTAGCACAAAAAGATTCATCAACCTATGAAATCACCTAGAACATGTCTTAAACACATGCGTAGATCCTCCTAAGTGGGAAATTATTTATGACACATATTCATTATTTAAGTGACCCTTAAAACTAAGCAATCTATGCATACAAATCAGAATCTATAGCAGGCACCTTGACCAAATGGTTAAAACTATATCTGAACACCTTATGGAAATCATTAAACCTCCTATTCTAATTTGACATGTCAAAATCAACTTGAATCATCTATTTCCAATCTTCTAGCCTTCATAAATCTCCAAAAGAGTACCTTAGGTACCTTTTAGGTAGTCATCATTACCAAAATCGGTCAACTCTAACTTTTGACCACAAAACTCACATCTGAGATCATCAAGGACTCAGACCACATGGGAATGACTCATGAATATCTCCTCATGACCTCATATATACCACTTATTATTTTTACTTTAAATTACCACTCAACCAAAGTATCAAAAATTGATCAAAAATTCACTTTAGGACTAGGATACCTGAACATACTTCTTGAACAAACATTCTTGCTTCTTCACCTACATGAGTCTCTTATGAAGCATAGAAAGATACATCTAATACCTCAAGATTTCTCTAGAATAGTGTGAATATTGGAGTGGCCCACATCTTCTCATATTATTCTTCCTCTTTGGTCAACATAATCCTACTCTTCTTCTTCTTCTTTGACTTCCCTATGACCATCTTTTCTGACCTTGAAATTTTCTCCTCTTATTCCAGACTTGAATAGGCAACAAATGAGGATGCCACCATGTCTTGATATATATTATCAACTGAATTTACCTTTTTAAGGTCTAGTAGTTATTGATCTATATAAGAAACACTATTATCTATAATTATATAATGATTAACACTCATCTTGAGACTGTCTTTGTCTTCTTTCTTCAAATTTTCATTATTTTTTATCTCTTCATTGAAAACATGAGTAGATAATGAGAATTATTCAATGAAATAAACACTCTCTAGCTTAGTAAACACACTACTCTAATCTACAGACATATCAACTATCACTTTATTTTCTTCCTTTGGCTTGTATAAGACTTTGTTCTTCCTTTATTAAAAACTTGAAGTTTGATTGGTATTATCTTGATTAAGAGTCCCCTTTTGTTTACAAAATTTATCAATATGACCAAATACTTTGTAATTGAAGTAGACAATCCTTCTTTGATACTGACAAAATTTAGCTAAATGACTAGTTCTTTGATAATTGAAGAATGTTACATTCTTAAGAGCAGACTCACATTGCTTTATCTTCTTTGGACATTGATTAGCTAAATGTCCCATATCCAAACACTTGAAGCATTTTATGTCATTAGGATAACTAAATTTCTTGTTTTTAACCTTCATTTTACATTCAGTAGCTCTATGACCAAACTCATGATAGACATGATAGTATCCATTAAGGTTTAAATGCTTTATGGTATTAGGCTATCTTACCTTGTTAAAGCTAACATGAACATTTTGAGTATTTATCTTTGTAAGTTTATCCTTCTCCTTTTCAATGATTTTCTCCTTTGCTTGAGATACTACTGATGGGTTCTCAATGAAACCTAGACCTATTCTATCACTTGAAGACTTTTGATTCATCAATAGATTGTCAAGATCATTTGTGATTTTATCATACTTGGAAAAATACTTAGCCTTACTCAATTTTTTCTCTAATTCATCTTTTAAAAACTTGTTTTCTAAAATCAACTTGGAATATTATTCTTCCTTACCTTTTAGGCTTGAAGATATAGACTCCAATCTAGAATTTAAGAACATGATTATTCCATCATGTTACTTGTTATCTTCAATTATCTTAGCTTTAAAAATATTAAATTAAACTTTATAGTTTTTCAATTTGGCCTTCAAACCTTTACATAACTTTATTTCAATATTAAAATCTTCAAGAGAAATTTTTAGTTCACTTTCAGAATCTTGAGTGGCTTTCTCATCTTCCTCATCTAATTCACTCTAGTTTCCCTCAATTTGATATGAGCATTCACTTTCATCATCTGACATGATTTCCATGAAAAAAAATTCATCATCCTCAGCTTCACTCTCATCATGACTAAAATTAGATTGACTATCATAACTCACTTCTATGTCACTATCATCCTTTTTTGTGTATAAGCTCCTTTTGTCCTTATAGAACTTCTTTTTGTTATCAAACTTCCTAAATGATCTCTTGTTTTTATTAGAATTGAATCCTTTATTATCATCTATTTGATCCTCATTTTCATCCTTCTTATGTTTGTGAGGAAATTTGCTTGCAAACTGACCCACTTCACCATAGTCAAAACATTTAAAAGGAATATTACCTTTGTACTTACCTGATCTAATCTTCAACTTGCTTGTACATAAAGTAATTAAGTCATCATCAGATATATCATCTTTTCCTTGAGACCCATTACTTTGTGTCTTCTATTATTTATGCTTATTTTTTGCCTTGAAAGCAACACCTTCTTATGAGTCTTATCCTCATTTATCCTCATCTCATAAGTAGTGATAGATCCACAAAGATCACCATCTTCATTAGTGTAAGATCACGACTTTCCTCAATTGTAGATACCCTAGAGTTAAACCTATAAGATAGATATCTCAAGACCTTTTGAACAATAACATCCTCTTTTAGACCTTATCTAAGACCCCTGATCATATTGACCACATCATCCACTCTATTCAATAAGGATGCCACAAAATCCTCCTTCATTTTGAGGCTTTCAAACTATCTTCTAAAAGTTTGTAATTTTGCTAGCTTAACCTTTGAGTCTCCTTCATAGATTATCTTCAACTTAGTCCACATATCTTTAGCTATTTTATAGTGAATGACCTTTGATAACTTAGTCTCTGATAGACCACTAGAAATAGCATTCATATCCTTTGAATTATTTTCAAATAGTTTATTATCAGTAGCACTAGTAGGAGAACTAGTACGGACAACATATCCATCAACAACAATCTACCAAAAATCAAACCTTAGAGTCATGATAAAAGTTTTCATCCTTGAACTCCAAAATTCATAGTGAGAACCATTAAACAATAGAGCTTATTTGGAAAATAAACCACCTTACATTACTTAGCTTTCCATTGTACCTTAAACTCACCTTTAAAGCTATTCAGAATAAAAAAGGACCTAATATGATACCAATTGATAGAGGTACAAACCACTGAGAGGGGGGTGAATTAGTGGTTAACAATAATGCAATCCAATTCCCAACTCTTCAAGCTAATTAACCAATCACATCAATATGCAAGATAGATGAATCAAAGAACAAACATGAATGTAACCATTACACATAGATTTATGTGGGAAAACCTCATGGGGAGAAAATCCACTCTCAAATCTACAAAATAATGGACTAAAATCATATAAGATGATTACAAACATGAGGACTTAGTGAAGCACCCACTTCACAAGGAGCACAAACCCCTAAAGATGATAAGCACCAACTTGCCTAAGATATTGACCACCAACACAAAACCTATAAAATGAAAAATTATTGAACTCTGATTGATTCTCAATCTAATAGATAAACCCTTCAATAACACTCTTTTCCAAATCTACAACTCTACACAAGTCACCAACACCAAGCTATCTCTTTAGTACAAGCAATAACCCCTTCTTAAATATTTCACTCATATAAAAATGCACTCATAAATATAGTAAAAATAATCAATATAATCATAAAATTATTGAGTCTAATGAAATTTTTCTCTTCTCAATATCATATAAACATTGGTCACCAAGATCCCCAAAAACCTTTGCAAAAGGTCTACAAATATCAACACACACACTTGTTTGTCTTAGCTTGATACCCTCTTAAAAAGGCATAAAACACCTTATATACATATACCATTATTAATTATGGTTACACCTTTCACTTTAGAATAATTTAGAAAAAATTATTTATGTCTCCCAAGGTTGGCCATGATCCTCTACACAAGCTTTATATACCATACCATGAGCTCATGTCATAAAACACCTCAAAAATGAAGCATAACTCCACTTGTGTGACTATATTTGACTAATAAAAGATTATTAAAACCTTAAAAATATCTTAAAAATTAATTAAATTATTCCTCAACACTCTCCAATCCTCAACAGTACTTGATCTGACCATCTACCCTGCAAATAAACTTAATCATCCAAACCAAGTTCCTTTTGCTAGCAAAAACATCATGGTCAACTATGAGTCAACCATAAACTCATCTAAAAGTGAATATGAATAGTAAAAATTTTGTGAATAGAGGTAATTAATCCCATAAATCACCTTAAATATCTCATACCCATCTGCACTCATTGATTAGGCCTTCCAATTCCACTTCTCACTTTGACTAGTTATTCTCACTCATGACACCCTTTCCTTCATATCAACTAGAAAAATTTGAGGAAATATAAATTTGACATAGAGAAATTAATATTAATAAAAATTTTAATTAATTTTTTAATCAAGTTATAATCTTCATCACACACCCATTTGTTCCCCTGGTTACTTTTAGAAATCTCTCACAATATCAAAAACACTATTGAGAAACACTTTTCTATGGGACCCATAATCAGTCAATAATAACCAAGCCCATCATTATTTGCCTATAGGAGTCATATATAACCTTAAAACATCATTATATCCATCAAACACATTCTTAAGAATCAATAAGAATGATCTTCAACATCAGATCTAAGATTAGGAATTTTGCACATAAAAACCTGCTTACCTTCTTAACAATCATTCATAAAGAATAATCCTTTAATACATGAAATAATTCTTGAAAAAAATTATTAGGAATAATCCCCAATATATACAAAATTATCATATCCCAATTCAAATTCTACATGAATTAAAGAACGTGAGAACTTTCCTCTCGAGCTCAAAATGCACCATTCAAGCACCCTCTAAAGCACATGAAGTCATTTTTGAATTTATATCTCATTATCTAGCCTAAAACCTCATAGAAATGGTTTAATAAATTTTATTTACCATATCCCATTGAAAGATAGGGTTTACCAACCTGAAAACACCCTTTGACCCTTCACAAAACCTCGCAAGCCCACTTAAGCCAATTGGGCTAGGAGCCAAAAAACCTTATAGACCAATTTCAACCACTTATAAGTAATATAAATAGCCTCTTAGATCCATAAACATGTATAAAATGAATATTCCAATCATACTAAGCTCCATACCATGGCATACAAGCCATAGGACTCAAAACCTTATAGGCAACCATGCATGGTCAAGCCTACCAAACCTGCATACTTCATGAAAACATCATGAAATCACTCTAACCTAAATATAACATTCTAATATCATGTATTTAAATACCATAACATGATCCATGCCACCATACATTCATACAAATAACCTTCATGAAAGCATCTCACTACACCAAGCACATTAGACCACCATGCTCTATCTCACTATACCTACTAAACCACTTTGTCATTACACATGCCTTATAAACATCAATATCCCATAAATATCCCAATACTTTTTAAAGGATAATTTTATTTATTTTTTCTCCATAGAGGGTTCTAAACCAAGCCATGGGTTGAGTGATATTCATCAAGTTCATAGTCAACTAAATCAAAGGCTAAAAATTTAGATCATCATTATGCTTCATATTTTATACTATGTGCATTTGATGATATTTAAAAAATGAAAATGAGCCCTTATAAATTCATATGATTTATTTCAAATCATTGGACTTGAGCATTATAAACATATAATGAAAATGCAATAGTTCATGCAAGAAATTAAACAAGGTTTCAAACATTTTTTTGCATAAGAATTCCATTGGTGTTATTCACAAATAAGTTACCCATTCACTACTAGTAAACTAAGTAGTGGACTCCTTGAGTCAAAATATCAAGTTCAACTCAAAAAGAGATACAATGAGGCTAAAACAATGAAAAAATGCAACAAGCGTAAACCAAAATAGGGGATGGGAAGAAAAAAGATAACAAATTAAATAATATAAAAGAGAAATTATTTACAAGGATTTCCAAGCCAATCAGGTTTAGAAATAATACTTGAATAATTACCCATTGATCAGTAATGAGACATCCACTCTAGTATGACACCTTAGGTGGAATGCATTATCACCTAAAATTTTAGAGATTTAATAGGACCCAACCATAATTCATGTAATTTTTTATGTTATCTCTTTTGTTCATGAGCCTTATCCCATACAAGTACAAGGTTATAAATCCTAAATGCTTTCATTTTGGATCATTTGTCAAACCTTTATTTATTGACCTCTTTATGTCTACTAGAATGTAGAAAGTCTATGTCATGTTTTTCACCTAAGTGAATTAGATTCAATAAGTGAGCCTCTATTTGATCATCTACTTCCAAGTAATCCTTTATAAAAAGAAAGGTGGGGATCCTCAAGTTGACTCAAAAAATAGGGTCATGGCCATAAACTAGGTGGTAGAGGGAAGTCCCTAAAGTGGCTTTAGTTTTTGTCCTATCCTCCCATAATGAAAATATCAACTCATTATTCTAATTTTTAGGATTTTTTTCTAATGTATTTTTAATTATACTTATCAAATTATTATTTATATATTTACCTCACTTGTTTCCTTGAAGATAATAATTAGAGGATAATTTTAGGGTTACTTGATGATTATATGCCCATTCTAAGAATTACAAAGAGGAGGTGGGTCTATTGTCACATACCAAAATGCAAGGCATATAAAACCTTGTGATGTTGTACTCCACATATATTAAATGACTATGTTAGTTTTACATTTATTGAATGGTTGAGCCTCAACCTAATGAATGCAATACTTAGTTGTAGTAAAGATAAAATTATGACGTGCAAATGTATTTACATTGACTTCCCCCACAAAGTCTATTCCCCACTTTAAAAAAATGTCAAGATTTAATCACTAGTAATAGAGGAATTGTTGGGGTAAAATTATTATGTGTAATAACTTCATAAATATGGTATATATAGACATGTGCATGTGTATCTTTAAAAAGGTGCATTTAGTAATAGCCAACTCTCAATATTTGATGGGTAGTGGAATTTGATGCTCCATGCCCAACCCTATACTTTCTATGTAGGTATATAAACACAATAGCTACTTATTCCTTACTAAAACACCTTAAATAGATTCCTTTGTGGTTTTGCCTATAGAACACCCATGATTTGATCATAAAGTGGCTAATTTTCATGTGTAATGCTCTCTTCTACATAGAATTCAAATGTCTAGGAAACTAATTATTTAGTAGGTAGTGAACCACTTCCTTATACCAATAATTATTGGTAATGTCTTCAACTATGTAATGTTGATAAGTGAATGGATCTAATTCATCCATCATTTTTCTTAGCCCCTATCCTCAAAATTTTCATTGATTGAAGCTCATGGTCAAACTCTTGAAAGATGGTCATCCACTTGCCTCTTCACTCACCCAAATAATTCTATATTAACATGGATTTAACAATTGGGTTAAGAAAAATAATAAATATTTTAATGCATAGTATGTAATGCCATATTGAATCAATAATTAAATAGGCTCATTGTTCTCCCTCCTTATAGTAAAAAATGGTGATATAAGATAATAGGGTTAATGGGGAGTCTGAAATGTTCACAAACACCACTTATAACTTTGCCCAAGAAGTAATAGACCCATTAGGTATCCATAGCTTCCAATAATACATGGTTTCTCCTAAGGAGTATGGAAATAATCTCTAGGTAACATCCTTATGTTGAACCTACATTCTGATTAGTGCATCCTTAAAGGCTTGATTATGCTCCTCTACTATTTGGATGCCTCCAACTTTAAACTTAGAAAAAAAATCATCTAGATTTTTAGGCAGATCATGAGCACTATCTATGATAACCACATGGAAATAACCTACTTTACCAAGCTAAGCCATTGGATTGGCCATCGGTAAAATCTAGGAAAAAATAAATGGATTAACAAAAGGAGTAGTCATAGTTATTAGTGAATTATAGATTAATTGAATGGACTTAACCTTTTATTTTTATTTATTATCTCTTTGATTTGATATCCTCTTATCAATAATTTATAATACCTTAGAAATATCTCCATCATATTTTGATAGAGTATGTATCCTTCCATTTTCCATCTTAAGAGATAGTTTATCTCAATGGAATCAAAGGTCTCTAAAATGTCTTAGTTTAAACATTAGATAAAAATTCAAATTTTGGTTCATAGGCCCTCCTTTTAGTGATAATTATGTTGATCAATCCTTTGACAAAGCCAATAATAGGCAAGGGTTTGTTAAGCCTTGTCTCTCATGAAAAGAATAATATCCCATGAGTAAAATGCTTCCCTAAGGTCTAAATTTACCAGGTATTGGTATGTTGGTCTTCACTAAGTTTGTTAATGTGGAATATTATCTTTAAGGGGCCTATTTTATGAATTAAGGTTCAAGTTGATTTGATTAAGAAATTCAATAGGAGGCTGCATACTTTATTGACAATACTTACATGGTTTAACCTCAAATAGAAATCATGATTTCTTAGACTTGCTTATAAAAGGAACAACTGATTTCTTTATTGGTTTACCACATTCATAAATGTAATGATGCTATAATTTGGTGATAAATAAAACATGGAATATAAAACCAATATAACAATTTAATTAGAGATTGATTTTGTTGATACCAAGTCTCTAAGCTAACACACCTTTAAGAGAAAATACAAAAGAGCAAAGGTAAAGAGAAAGAGAGCCTATTTCCATAAAGATTAAGGTGAGATTTATGATTGAATAAGCTGAATTAAACCAATCCTTATTTGAGTTAGACCTATCATAACTCCAAATAATGATGGTGCCAAGGTATGGGGAAGAGTGACTATGAGAATGAAAGGGAACAACCACCACAAAACATGTGTAGGAAAATATCCACACACAATACCAATAATCTTCAAATATCAATATTTTATTTTTGATTAATAGATTTTAGAGCCCATATAACCATTCAACTAAAAACTTCACCTCAACAAAATAAAACTCAAAAAAAGATCAGAAAATCAAAACCAATCTATAAATCTATAAATAATCATAAAAATAAAGTGTTTTTTTAATCTATGTATCTCTTATAATTCACAAAGATCCAGGCTTAAGAAAGGCCTTCAAACTCATACTTATAGAAGACCAAACAAAAATACAAATTCTTGGACATCAAGATCTGACTATAGAAGTCTTGATTATTTAATGTGGATTCAAAAATGTAGTTGATAAATTTTTTAAGACACCATGATTATATAAAAATGGAATTAAATTCCATAGTCTAAATGCAACTGAAAGTGGCTTAAAATGAATTGTAACTAGTGTTCAGACTTGTCCATATGCATCCTTGAAATAGAGAAAACTCTTTTTTAAGGTGGATTTGTCCTTAGGGTCTTTTTGAATTATCCTAGATGTGCATGCCATGCTCTTCATAAGTGTAAATAGTTGAATTCACACTTGATTTGGCCACCTCTATTAGTTTTGGGTGACATTCTATCTTGAATTTTTTCCATTAGTAGCTACCTTGTAAATTCTACATTTAATTCCAATTCTGGTGGTTGGCACTTCTATTTTATATTTTATAGATTAAATCCAAGACATGGTTTTCATAGTTATAACCAAAACCCCATGCTTTCTCAAAATGATAATCTTGTCTATTACACCTTTATCACACTATGATTAATGCCTATATCCATTTTCACATTGAAGGTTGCATTAAATTTTTCCATATATTATGTTGGTGAGAAACTAAATATTCTTGCTCTATGCTCTCATACTTTAGTGATTTTTTGCCTTTAAAATTTTGGACAGTCAGATGGGCCATTAAATTTGTTCCATTATTTTGATGACATCATTACCAACATGTCCTATGTCAGCATGGTCATGCCACATGGATATTCCACATTCTTCCATTACTCTGTTAGGGCTTGATATGATCCAATTATATTTTGGATACAGTGAAGTGAGATTTCACCATGTGACATCATATTTTTCACACAACACTCTAATGTGTTTCAAGACTATATGGACCACCAAGGGAATCAGGGCACTAGGATCATGCCCCTTGGTAGCATCCCACTTATATAATCACCTAAAGGATTTTACTATATATGGATTCAATTGGGGTAATAATTCATTAGGATTACTCCACTTGGTAACATCTTGATTCTCTATAGAGTTGGAGGCTTTTTTTGTGTATAAAGTGTCCTAGGGTTGTTGGTCATTGAGATTATACCATGTGGTATAATCTTACTTTTTCATAGAGTTGGATGTTTTTTATATGTGTGGATTTGTCTAGGGTAGTTGGTCACTAAGATCATGCCATGTGGTATCATGCCACTTATCCATAGATTTAGAGGCTTTCACTATGTATGGGTATCATCCCACTTACCCATAGAGTTGGAGGCTTTTGCTATGTATGGGATCACCTTGAGTAGTGGGTCATCAAGATTATGCCATGTGGTAAAATCACACTTATTCATAGACTTGGGAGCTCCTGATTCAATTTTGATTTCTCAAGTCCCATGGAGTGGTGGAAAGACACTATGTGGCTTTGGGAAACAAAGTGGGCACATCTAGGTAGTAAAGTGAAGGAACACAGTCAACACTTTGAATTTTAAAAGCCAATGACTAAGTTTTTCAAATTAAAATGACTAAGTTTTTAAAATAAAGTAATAAGGTGGATAACATTAGTGAAGATAAATTCATTTTAAATGAGTTCAAATATATTTTCAAATTATATTTTAACCATTTTTATAAAATTTACTAAGGCAAAATTTGAACATAAGCAAACATTTAGCCAATTTAGAGAATATTGAAGTAAAAATGGATGAAAAGAGGGATAATTTAGTGGAATAAAGTATCCCATTTTATAATAACCTTATTAGATTAAGCTCGTTAATAAAAAATAACTAAATTTAAATTAAAACAATCATAAGCGCTTAGTTATATCTCATTAAAGCAAAACAAAAATGGGCTAGATTGTTAAGGGAAAGATTACAGAAGACTCTAAAAATAGTTAGATAATTTACGCAAGTCTAAGTCACATTTTCCCCAAAAGGTATTTTTTCAATATTTTTTTAAATGTGATTTTAAAAGGGTTAATATATTTAGACTTTGGAAAATTCAATAAAGGGCTCAAACAAGCAAATCACCCAAAGCTCCCAAGGGATAAAGATCATAAATGAAAAGAGGGTCCCCATATTTAGTTGAAAATGGGGTGTGTTATGTGAACAACAACATAAGTTATTCTCCAACACTTCCTCCCTTAGCTATGAAATGAGGGGTTAAAAACCTTTAAGGTAACCCATAAGCATTACTAAGGTTTTTACACCCTACCTTGATCTTACAATCGAAATTGATCATATCTGAGAGTGGAGATGGGTTAATCCATTATTAAGGGGATTAATTGAGATATTTTATAACCATTTAGAGGTTTTTGGGGACTATATGAATTTTTTTAGCACTTTCCTTGCCTTTAATTTATGTTAAAAATATATTTTAATTAGGACATAAGTTTAAACCAAGCCCTATGATTGGCCAAAATCACCCAAAGGTGTTTCTTAACACTGAAAATAGATAAATATAATTTTTTGATTTAGAGGTTTTTTAAAATCACCTCACATTAGTGGAACATCCTTTTTGGGCCTTGGAACCATGGGGCCTACTAGGCTAGGCTAGAGTATGTTAGGCTTGTTGACAACATGTAGGCTAATTTTAGAAAATGGGGCCAACATGGTTACATAAGCTACCATGTGACCACATGTGTATTAAAATTCATGACATTTAGGTATGCATGATTTTTTAATTGAAATTGTAAAAATGCCACTAGGTTTTAATAGAATAGGGTATTTAAAAAAAAAAATACTCATATTCATTTAATAGATTTCACCACATTGAAAACAAACTAAGTGATCTTTAAGTAAATGCATAATTTTTAGTTAACCCCACAAGGTTTATAGATAATTCATTTAGCTAATGATCACCATGATATGATATATCAAAACATGAACATTGTTAAATAAACAATAAAGGTTGCATTTATTCCATAGAAGTAATATTACAATTTCAGCTATGATTGATACATCATGACAATCACTATTGTAAATATAGAAATCAATAAATAGTATTGTTTAAAAAACAAAAACAACAAAAAAAACAAAAACAATAATAATACAATGATACAAATCTCTACAGAGCATGAGTCTCAATGAACTCAAGTATACATTGGTAATCTCAAGTGTAGTCTCTAGTGTAGTATTATTACAGGGAGGGAGAGAATCATCTGAGTGATTTTCCACACCAACCACATACCATCAATCACCTATAATATCTACCAATAAAGGATTGACCGTCCATTCATGGATGGGTAGATAATGATAATGCGAGAATCCAAAGTGACAAACTAGAACCTTTGTGTTGTAAGTGTTGAACAAATTTGACCCTGTAGGTTAAATTAGGACCCCTATAGGTAAAAAATTGATTTTTAGGTGTTTTATGGGTCTAATATATATGTATTAATTTTTTTATAGGTCATTTATTTTTATTCATGTTATATTAGCCTTGGTCATTAGTTATCTTAGTCTTTATATCATTTTGAGTCATTTTAGGGTCAAAATATGGCATCTAATGAGTTATACAACCTCCTAGGGAAGTGTGAAGGTGTAATAAGGGTGATGTAACATTATATGTGTCCTTCAAAAGAAGATTTAAATTGATGTAATAAGGGTGATGTAACATTATTCCTTAATCAACTATTCATAACTGAAAGTGATAAGTTTTTCAAAAGAAAGAGTAGTTTTCTTAGGAAAAGAGAAGAGTTTGGCACTTGTATGGCCTATGAGAGAGTTTTACTCATGGGAGAAGGTTTTAATATGAATATTAATATTAATAATAATAATATAATTGTTTTAAATTATTTTTAAGTGATAAAAATTGGCAAAACCATTCTACTCCTTTCTTTCCTTTCTAGACATGTAGAAGTGATTAACAAGTTCATGCTTGGTACAGTCAATAGGAGAAGTTTTTGGTCAAAAAAATTGGGAGATATTAGTACAATTAGATAGATAAATTTAAATAATAATATTTAAAATATTTATCAACCATGATTTATGAACCATCCTTTACAAGATGACTTTGTTTTTCTACATGTTAATTTGTGCACCCTATAGGTTTTGCTCCATTTTGGACAAGTCCATACAAACCAATTTATAAAGTTGATTCCAAATGAATTTTTATTCCTTTTTTAATTATCCATATGCTTTGTTTCAAATTTCAAGGTTTTTTCATGAGAAAATCACTTCAAGTTTGCAGACTATTCTCATTTAGGATGACAAGCCTATTTTCACCATTTTTAGATCTTCATGTTTTGAAAATGGATTAAAATGGTTTTTATAGGATTATTTACATGTTTTCAATGTTATATTTATTCCATTTAACCTTTAAATCTCATTATTCAAGTCAATGCTCTATGAAGGTGCAGTCATGAACACCATATAGTCAAATTTTTGCTCATTATTTACTTACAATCATGGTGAAGCACATGTATGGAGCCTATATAACATGTTCACAAAGGTATAATGAAGTTTATAAATATATGAAACATATTATTGTATCATGAGGTAGTGAACTGAGTTTCCAAGTGAGTAAGGGACTATGGCAGTCAGCCAACACATTCACTCACACCACCTTCGACCATTAACTACAACTACAGCTACCTACAAGAAAGTAAACATTGTCATGAGGAGTGTGATCTTATTTTAATCTATAAAACATCATAATTATTAATTTTAATGTGTAAAGGGGAAATAAATATATTATAAAGGTATATTCCATGAGTATGGTTCATATTTCATGTTCATTGCTTACAACTCAATACGCACCTACAAATTCATCTATAAAAACCAAATTTGTTGAAAGGATATTTTGAGAAGAGAAATGTTTTTGCAAATTAAAAGGGTGTATTTTAAACTCTTTTAAAAGGTAAAAACACCATTGAAACTCATAATATCATGCTTATTGATTGAAGGTGCCTTACTATTTACATTATGGAAATAACCACCTATAGGTGGCTTAATAGGGGACTAAGAGCTCTCAATGGAGGATTTATGACATGGTGAAACCTTATATGGATTATTAATATTTTTTATATATTAATAAAATAATTATTTAAGTGTTATATGGAACAAATTAGAGTGAAAACCTTGATCAAGGGCAGTGACTAGTTCAAGGATCAAATCCCTAAATAGTGAAAATAGAGGTCCAAGGGGTTTTGTGGATATCTTAAAACATGTTTGTAAAGGGTTTTAAATCATATAGATAGGTAGAATTTATTTCCTCTAGTATGGAAAATAAATATTCCAAGGATGGGGTCAACAAGAATGATGGAAAGCAATTTTTTGGGGTCCTAAATATGCCCTTAAAAACACTAAAATCTTGCATTCATATCTATAGGGTTTGATTTTTGGATGACCTTTAACATCTTAAACAACAAAAAAAGACATTATCATGTTGTAATGGTTAAATTTATTGAATATTTTGTAAATATTAATAAATATCATCATTATTATGTAGACGTATGGTATTCCAAGCTCCATGGACACCTATAGGTGTTCCTCTAATGGAAAATGAGTACCTATAGCTAAGTATGGAAATAATGATCAAAGATCAGGGTGTTTTGGTGGGTTTTTATCCATTAAAGGTAAATCCAATGTATATTAATATTTTATATGGCTCTCATCACTTATGGAAGGTATTTAAACACCATGACCAGGCTAAATTAAAGCTAATATGCACCTACAACTAAGTGTTGACTGTTATAGGTAGTAAGCATAAAGGAGTATGTCTAGGTGTTGGTAAAGCATGAAGATGAAGAAAATAAACATAAAACAATGAAAAATTACCCTAAGTTAATAATTGGATGTTTTATAATCTATTATAAATCCTAAAACATACAAGCATCCACTTACAGGTTCTCTTTCAAGGCAAAACACAGTCAAAGGAAGCAAATAATCTAGATTAGGTAGTGAGCAGGTTTAGGGATTATGAGTGTGAGAAGAGTATGTAGATGATAAAAATGAATAAAAACACTTAAAAATTACCTAATAATATTTTAATAGGTATAATTCAATGTTTCAAAGTTAATTTCAAGCTAAGAATATTTATAAGTGTCCCCTCCAAGGCAAGAAACATAGTGAGGAGTTTGTGCACACAATCTTGATTGAGAAAAGGTTATAAGGATTATTTTAAGAGTTGGATTTATAAATGGAAATGTAAAAATATTAATAATTATCATAATAATATATGTAAAATATAATAAATTATTTTAAATAGGTATGAAGAGATCTAAATAAGCAATATACAGTCTACACTAATAAACCTCGCACACAATACTTTTATACAATTTATCTTAGGTTTTTATGATTTTGGAAGGTCAATTAAAATTATAAAGGGATAAAAACTTGTATATAGTGTATTTTTAACTTATATAATATTTTAAATCATCTTGTTTGTGTGATAAAAGATGGGAAGTGTCCTCTATTTTGTATCAGATAGAGGGCACTCCCCTTAGGTGAAATTGGTAGTTTTGGGGAAAAGGTGATAGAAGGGTGGATCAAGAGTTGTTTAAAACTTTAAATAAGGTTTATTAACATAAAAAAAACCTACGTAAATCATGTAAACATATAATATATGGTATAATCCTTTCAGGATGGCCTAGACCCTTGAAATTGTAGTCAAGCCTATTTGGGCAGGATTAGGCCTAGAAGCCAAAAAGAGAGTTATGGTTACTTCCATCTTGAGAAGATAATTATAAAATATTGGAAATTTTTTATGGCGTAAATAAATGTGTTAAATCTGGTGGAATTTAGATAAACCCAATGGGATCACCTAGACCATAGGGGTTACAACAGGGCTATTAGGTAAGGTTCAAGCCTAGTGCCCAAATGAGAGGACATTTTCATTTATATATGTAGATGAGATTTAAAAACTATTTTAACATGTGTATAAGGTCATTTAATATGTTTAAAAGTCTAAAAATTTCATATAAATCATAAATAATCCATTTTTGGAGTCAAAACCAACTCAAGCTTGTGCAAATTGGATAAAGGAACTTAATAGGCGAGGTTGAAGTGCTCAAATATTTCATGAGACTTTTTATGTAGGAAAAAAAATTGATAGGTGTTATAAGGGGTCATAAAAAAACTTCTTGTGGGATTTTTTTTCAATTTGAATGTACCATGTTTATGAACAAAGCTTAAGAGGGTAAAACATACCTAAACCCTTGTAAAACCCTTGCTAGTGACTAGGTTAAAGAAATGGATATGGAAAGATAATATAATAGAATATTTTGCCTTGGATTATTATTTGAGGTTGTATAATAATTTCTTATAATAATTCCCATCAAGATGAGATGTATAGAATTGTATGAATAGGGTACAAAATAGGGTACTTTTAAATATTTTGTGTCGATTGAAGGTTCTATAAGGAGTATAAAGATGAAATAAAGTTTGGGAGTAAGATACATAATTTTAATAACTAATTATGGTCATTTAATTACTTTTAAAAAATCTTAAGTTTTAAAAAAATATCTCTCATCTTAGCTAGTCAAACCAAGCATAGTGGACAAACTAGTGAGAAGGGTGGAAATCTTCAAGTGAGCTGATTTTAAAGTGTGAATAATGCCTCTAAGGCCATGAAAGGTACTAAAACATGTAATCCACTTCAAAACATGGATTTTCACTAGAAACTAAATACAATTTTGAGGTCAAGTGTGTATGGTGCATGAAAGAAGTGTTATTTAGACTACATATAGTGATAGCTCATTTTAGGAAGATTCCAAATGACCATAACTACAACCAATGAGTATAGAGGCATGTATGCAATCCTTTACATTAATTACAATCATCATACCTTTCCATAATCAGTTTTTTGATGTTCCCATGAAGGTAAATTTTTGAGCTAGAATGGGAACTTTCATGCCACTTTTCATGAGTTGCATGCCTTGTATGGATTCTTGTACTTCCTAACCTTATATGGTTCATTTAAAATATTATTATAATTTATATGTAACTAATTATATTATATTTACAAGTGTCCTTATGACCCTAGGAATTCTCTCTTCTCCTATCTCTCTCAAGTTCTATAAGAATTAGCCATTTTGCCTTTGTAACTTATGCTCCACCTAAGTATGGAAAATACCTACTCATTTTCATACCATTTTATCAATAATACTACTGATTTTTACCTCTTCCATAAATATTCATAGTGTGATTAGTTTTATTATTGATTTTTCTTACTGATGACTTGTTATTTCCTTAGCATTGTTGTTTCATTCTCTAACCTATTTATAGTTAGAAAACTTCTTCTTGTAGGGCATGTGAAGTGTTATAGGAAGTGTCAAGGTTAAGTGAGTTAGTATATTTCCTAGTTCCATTCAAGTCATCTTGTCTAGTCCTCCTATCCTAAACATTCCTCCATAACCTCATAATGTAATATTGATGTGAGAAGATGTAGATTGGAAAAGTGTATGTTTGGTTAGTCTCTTGGTTTCATGTGTAACATGTAGATGGTTAAAAGTCATCAAATTATTTGGTGTATCACCTCCCTTAGGATATTTTACTTTTATTTTTCTCTCTCCCTTCCCCCACCCCAAAGTTTAGGTGTAGTAGTGATCCAAAGTGGTACATCAAGGGATTTAGAGATTCACCTCATTCATAGGCTATCCACAAGCCTAAAGGTGTTTCAATTATGCCACTTAGATGAGGAGAGATAAGACATCTCCTTAAAAGTTGCAAAACCAAGTGACAATAGTTTTTGGCACTCTCGATGGGACTCTTAGTCCAAGAGGTTGAAATACTTTTGGTGTTATCTTTCAACAATCAACTTTTGGATGCATCTATCCAAGCATCATTGATGACTCCAAAGTTACATCAACTAGTCAAGTAGTCCAAGTATTATTTTTAAATATTTTTGATAACCATTCCTTATGTTCTTACTTCCTAATGAATTCCCATGTTGACCTTAGTGTCAAATACTATTTTACACAAGTTGGTGAGGTATATCTAGCCTATGGCATTCCATATCAACCTTTTTATGATCCCTACCAATTTTAGTATGATTATTTACATCTCAAATATGGTACCTATCAACCTAGTCATGAAGTGTATCAGCCCTATAATCAACCTTCTCCATATCTTTCTCCTAGTCAGCCTAGTCACTTCTTAACTCATTCTATTTCAACCTTAAAAAAACACTTTTTAGATATGAGAAGTACATCTTTGATATTGACACACTAAGGGGACGTGGTAAATATATTCCTAGTCATTTCATTAATTAGGTGAGAGATGCATTATAGATAGTGAAAAAAGGGTGGGCACCTATTGAGAGAGCCAATTGGTAAAGGCTCACAAGTGAGATGTTAGATGTGAGTGACACAGTTTCATATTTGGAAGATAGGCTAAAAATTCATGAGAAGAAACCTCACCAAACCTATAATCCTTCATATTCACTTCCCAAATATTTTTATTAGTCCTACTTGACCCTTATTCATGAGCCCAATCAAGTTTATCAAGGCCATCCTTTTCCCAATTAGTTGGAAAAGAGAGTTGAAAAGAGAAATCTTATTTTTAAAGCATATCTTGATAGGTAGATTGAGTTGGATAATATGCATATGTAACAATACATGTCAACAAAAAAAATTAGAATAGAATCCCTCATTTTCCTCTCTAATTACATCCCCACCTCAAGAACTGACCTCTAGATACGAGATTCCAAGTTGGAGACAAGTTAAAGAATATAAGCCTAAGGAGATCCCAAGTTACTTAAAAACTTCATTAACTCCTCAAAGTACATCAATACCTCCCAAATAAACTCCTAATCCCAAAATTATAATATATAATAAAGTATTGGAATCATGGGGAAAGAAGGAGGAAAAAATCATAAATAAGGAGTGTGAAGTTGAGAAAGAGTTTGATTCTATGCAAGTCCCTCCCACCCTTCCTCAGGAAGATTATTGTGTTCTATGCCAACCCTGTTTTAATCCTCATCCTCATGAAGATTACTATGAACTTAAATAAATAATTTTCCAAGAGAACCTAGCTAATCAAATTGAAGAGTTAGAGTCAAGGATGAAATTGTTGAGTCATGGTGTGATGGAAGGTTTAGACCCAAAATAAGATCTTATGCCTAAACACACCCCATATAACCTCCCTCAAGAGAGTGATAAATTAAATCAGATTTAAATGAATTTATTTTTAAATTTAAGGAATAAAATAAAGCCATTTTATCCCAAGGTCTGCCTCCCCTTCCTCAAGAGCTTCCAAAAAAATTCCTTACACTTCACTCTCTATTTGATTTTGAGTTATATGTGCCACCTCCACCAACTAGTTCATCTTGTCCTCACACCATCACCATTTGAATTAATGGACCTATGGTATGGGATACTAAAGAGAAGAATTTTTTTGATAATAATTAAGAACTCTTGATTGAAGAAAACATACCTCTTTAGCAGCCTCATTGGGCTAGGTCACATGATTTCAAGATGCCTAGTCTTGGCATCACCAAGAAGGAAAAGGAGATGGAAGATATTACAGCCATTGAGAATTAAAGTTAGGTTATGAGAGTTTAGATTCACCTTGAGAGCCCTCAAAGGTCATAAATTTTTAAGAACACCAACTTGATGGCCTCATACATCAAGAAGAAAAGATTGAAGAGGTTACAATCCTAGAAAACTCTCTGGAGACCAAGGTGGATGTTGTTGTTCTTGAAGATGACCTAATACCTCAGCCTGATTTTTAACCACCCTTAAAGGGATTATAGATTTAATAAAACCAACTTGATGACATCATACATAAAGAAGATAATATTGAAGAGGTAGTGGTTCTAAATGATAAAGAGGACAAATATGATTAACAGCTTCAAATGAAACTCCTTCAATAACTTGAAGAGATTGATCAAGTTGAGATTAAAGTATATGACAAGGTGAATAAATATTATTTAATGAAGGATAATGACCAAGTTTTTTTATATTGTGAAAATCTCCTTGATGAGATAGAAGAACTTGCAGGTGAGAAGAAACCTGATTTTATTGAGAGCACTATGGAAATCAAGAAGGTATACCTTTTTGAACCACCATTAAAGGTTGTAATTGAGTACCCATATGAGAAATTTGAGGATATTTGGATGAAATAAGAGTTTATTTAAATATATAACCTATTTAGACATTCTTGGTTCTGATTGAACATCATGCCAATGAAACTAGCAAACATAATGAAAAAGTTAGAGGCATCAATGTCAAGGATTAAAAGACTATATGTCTCATTCATTCCTTCATGTCATGAAGCAAGAAGGATTTAAAAATTCCATTTTGATATATGAGGGAGTTTTAATCTTATTTTATTTAGTGTTTGATTTAGTTTTTTTAGTTTGGTGTGTGTGTTCCATAAGTGCTCTGAAGCACATGTGTGTTTGCTTTAAATTTGTGTGTGGTTTTTGTTTTGTGTGGTTGAGGTAGTCATTGGTCTTGTCTTGATAAAATATTATTGTAAAATTCCTATTTTTGTGTCTTATAATTTAAATGGATCCCTAATCCCAATTTACTAATAAGGCTATTGGTCTAGTTAGTATAACAACCATACTACCCCTATGAGTCAGCAATTTATTGACCAAATTTGACCCTATAGGTCAAATTGGGACCCCTATAGGTAAAAAATTGATTTTTAGGTTTTTTATGGATATAATTTATATGTATTAAGGTTTTTATAGTTAATTTAGTGTGATTTCATGTTATATTATCCTTGGTCATTAGTCATTTTAGGCTTTATATGATTTTGAGTCATTTTAGGGTTAAAATAGTGAATTTAATGAGTTGTACACCTCATAAATAAGTTTGAAGGTGTAATAAGGGTGATATATTGTGATATGTGTCATTATGCTTTAATAAACTTTTAATAACTAAAAGTGATGGGTTCTTCAGAAGAAAGAGAAATTTTCTTGTGAAAAGAGAAGAGTTTGGCACTTTTATGGCCTATGAGAGAGTTTTACACATGGAAGAAGGTTTTAATATGAATATTAATCTTCCTAAAACTAATATAAGTGTTTTAAATTATTTTTAAGTGCTAAAAAGGGACCAAAACCATTATGATCTTTTCTTGCCCTTCTTGACATGTAGAAGTGATCAACAAGTTCATGCTTGGTATGGTTAGTAGAAGTTTAAGGTCAAATTAATTTGGTATGTGATATTAAAATAAAATATATTAATTTTAATAATAAGAGTTCCAATATTGGTCAACCATGCTTTATGAACCATCCTTTACAAGCTGATTGTCTTTTTCTACCTGCTAATCTGTGCACCCTATAGGTTTTAATCCATTTTGGACAAGTCCATACAGAATAGTTGTTGAGGTTGATTTTATATGATTTTTGATTCCTTATATAATGATACCTATGATTTTTTTCATGTTTTTTTATGAGTAAATCACTTCAATTTTGTAGATTACTCTCATTTGGGTTGGCAGGCTTGTTTTCACCATTTTCAAAATTTCATGCTTTCAAAAAAGGATTTAAAGGGTTGTTATAGGTCTATTTACATTTTTTAAATGTGATATTTATTCTCATTTACCTTTAAATATCATTTTTTAAGGTAATTATCTATGAGGGTGCAATCATGAACACCATACAATCAACTTTTGGCTCACTGTTTACTTACAATCGTGATAAAGCACATGTATGGAGCCTATATAACATGTTCACAGAGGTATAATGAAGTTTAAAATTCTATGAAACATATTATTTTAACATGAGGTAATAAAATAAGTTTCCAAGTGAGTAAGGGATTGTGGTAGTCAACCAACACATTCACTCACACCACCTTCTGCCATTAACTGCAACTATAGTTGCTTATAAGAAAGTAAACATTGTCATGATGAGTGTGGTATTATATATATATATATATATATATATATATATATATATATATATATATATATATATATATATATATATATATATATATATATATATATATATATATATATATATATATATAACATCAATATTCTTAATTTTAATACATCAAGGTGAAATAAACTGATTATAAAGGTAGATTCCATGAGTATGGTTCATATTTCATGTTCACTACTTACATACAACTCAGTATGCACCTACAGGTGCCTCCATTGAAACCAAATATGATAAAAGGATATTTGGAGCTGAGAAAGGTTTTAATAGTGAAAAGGGTATATTTTAAAATCTTTTAAAATTTACAAAAACCATTTAAACTCACAATATCATGCTTACTGCTTGAAGGTGCCTTACTGTTTGCATTGTGTAAATAACCACCTACATGTGGCTTAGTAGGGAACTAAGAGCTCTTAGTGGAAGAATTTTGACATGGTGAAACATTATATTGAGTATAAATATTACTAATATATTATTAAATTCATGCTTGAAGTGTTATATGGATCAAATGAAAATGAAAACCTTGATCAAGGGCAAGTGACTAGTTTAGGGATGAAATCCCTAAACAGTGAAAATAAAGGTCTAGGGAGTTTTGTGGATATCTTAAAACATGTTTGCAAAGGGTTTTAAGGAATATAAATAGGTATAATTTATTGAATATAGTATGTATAATAACTATGCCAAGTATGGGGTCAAGAGGATTAATGAAAAGTGGTTTTTTGGGGTGCTAAAGATGCCCTTAAAAACACTAAAATCCTGCATTCATATCTACAGATTTTGAGTTTTGGATGACCTTTGACATATTAAATAGCAAAAAAACACATTATCATGTTTTAAAGGTTACATTTATTGAATAGTGTGAAAATAGGAATAAATATAATTATTATGGTGTTGATGTATGGTATTCCAAGATCCATGGGCACCTACAAGTGTCCCTCAAATGGAAAATGAGTACCTATAGCTAAGTATGAAAATAGTGATAAAAAAACAGGGTGTATTTGTGGTGTTTTAGCCATTAAAGGTAAATAAAATGTATAATAAGATGTTATATTTCTATGATGATTCATGTAATGCATTTAAACACCATGACCAGACTAAATTAAAGCTAATATGCACCTACAACCAAGTGTTGACTATTACAAAAAGTAAGCACAAAGGAGTATGTGTATGTGTTGGTAAAGCATGAAGATGAATAAAATAAACATAAAAAAATGAAAAATGACTCTAAGGTAATTATTTTAGGTTTGATACCCTATTATCAAGCCTAAAACATACAAGCATGCATAGACAGGTGCCCTTTCAAGGCAAAACACAGTCAAAGGAAGCAAATAGTCTAGACTACGTAGTGAGCAGGTTTAGGGATTGTGAGTGTGGGAAGTGTATGTAGATGATAAAATGGAATGAAAATAAAATAAAATGACATAATTATGTTTTAATATGTCTAAATAAATGTTAAAAATTTAATTTCAATCTAGGAATATTTACAGGTGTCCCCTCCAAGGCAGGAAACATAGTTAGGAGTTTGTGCACACAGTCTTGACTGAGAAAAGGTTATAAGGAGTATTTTAGGAGTTGGAGTAATAAATTGAGATGTAAAAATATTATTAATAATAATAATAATAATAATAATAATAATAATAATAATAATAATAATAATAATAATAATAATATAATGATACCATAATAATGTATTTTTAATAGGGAGGAAGAGCTCTAAATAAGTAACATACAGTCCACACCAAGAAACCCTACACAATACTTTTATACAGTCTATCTTAGATTTTTATGATTTTGGAAGGTCAATTGGAATAAAAAAGGGAAAAAAAATTATATAGTGTATTTTAAACTTAGATAATATTTTATATAATATGGTTTGTGTGATAAAATAGGGGAAGTGCCCTTTATTTTGTCTCAGACAAAGGGCATTCCCTTTAGGTGAAATTGGTAGTTTTAGGGAAGAGATGACATAAGGATGGATTAGGAGTTATTAAAAAAATTTAAGGAGGTGTATTAAGATATAAAATACCTATGTAAATAATTTAAATATATCATATAGGGGATAATCCTTATAGGATGGCCTAGAACCTCAAAGTTGCAGTCAAGCCTACTTGGGCAAGGTTAGGCCTAGAAGCCAAAAGGAGAGTAATGGTCACTTCCATATTGAGATGATAATTATAAATTATTGAAAATGGTTTATGGATTCACTAAATATGTGTTAAATATTTTTTAATTTATATAAACCCAATGGGATGTCCTATACCATAGGAGTTCCAACAAGCCTATTAGGCAAGGTTCAAGCTTAGTGCCCAAATGAAAGGTCATTTTCATTTCCAGATGTATATGAGAATTAAAACCTATTGGATCATTTTTATAAGGTAATTTAAGATTTTTAAAAGTCAAAAAAAATTATATAATGAAAAAATAATCCATTTTTGGACTCAACCAACTCAAGTCTATAAAAATTAGAGAAAGGAAGTTGATAGGCCAAGTTGAAGTGCTCACATATTTCATGAGAATTTACATGGAGGAAAAATACATTTATAGGTGTTATAATGGGTCATATACAACCTTATTGTGTGATTTTTTTTAAATTTTAACCTCCCATCTCTATGAATGAAGCTTAAGATGTTAAAATAGACCTAAACCCCTATTAAACCCTTGCTAGTGACTAGTTTAAAGAATGGAGATAGAAAGATACTATAATGGATTATTTTACCAAAGATGATTATTTAAGGTTGTATAATACTATATAAATATACTCACCATCAAGATGATTTGTATGGAATTGTATGGATAGGATACAAAATAGGGTACTTTTGACTATTTTATGTGTTTTATAGGTTTTAGAAGGAGTCTGAAGATGAAATAAAGTTTTGAAGGAAGATATAAAATTTTAATAACTCAATATGGTCATTTAATTCCTTTAATAATATCCTAAGTTTTCAAATAATAGCTCTTATCTCAACTAATCAAAATTGACATAGTGAACAAGCCAGTGAGAAGGGTGGAAAACTTCGTGTGAGCTAATTTTATGGTGTGACTAATGACTATAAGCCCATGGAAGGTCTTAAAACATGTAATAAACCCCCACCCCCCCATTAATTTTAATTATAAACTAAAGACAATTTTTATGCCAAGTGTTCAAGGTGCATGAAAGAAGAGTTTTTGGACTGTAGATGGTGGTAGCTCATTTTGGGAAGATTTCAGATGACTAAGATTGAAAATAATGCATGTATGAAATACTTAACCTTAATTATAATTATCATACCTATCCCTAATCATTTTTGTGATGTTAAAATAGAAGAGAATCATGAAGGTAGTTTTTTGAGCTAGAATGAGAACTTTCATGCCACATTTCATGAGTTTCATTCCTTGTATGGACACTTGTACTTCTTTACCTTGAATGGCTAATTTCACATATTATTCTCATTCATATGTAACTCCTATTATCTTTAAAAGTGTCCTTATGAAACTTGGAATTCTATCTTCTCCTCTCTCTCTCTCTCTCTCAAGTTCTATAAGAATTAGCCATTTTGGCCTTTGTAACTTATGCTCCACCTAAGTATGGAAAAGCCTTTCTCATTTGCATACCATTTGATCAATAATACTATTGATTTTTACCTCTTCCATAACTATTCATAGTGTGATTACTTGGATTATTTATTTTTATTAGTGATGACTTATTTTTTCTTTTACATTGTTGTTTTATTCTCTCACCTATTTGTGCTTGGAAAGCTTCTTCTTATAAGGCATGTGAAGTGTTTTAGGAAGTGTCAAGGTTGAGTGAGTTAGTATATTCACTAGTGCCATTAAATACCTATTTTATAATCCTCCTATCCTAAGCATTCATCTATAACCTCATAATGTAATATTGATGTGAGAAGAAGCATATTGGAGAAGTGTATGTATGGTTAGTCTCTTAGTTTCATGTGTAACATGCAATAGGTTGGAATTCATCAACTTATCTGGTGTATCACCACCCTTTGGATAGTTTTATTTTAGTTTTATCTCTCCTCCCCCCACAACATTTATGTGTATTAGTGATCCAAAGTGGTACATCAAGGGAGTTATCCCTATTTAGAGATTTACCTCATTCATAGGCTACCCACAAGGCTAGAGGTGTTTCAATTTTCCCACTTAGATGAGGAGAGTTAATACATCTCCTCAAAGGGTTAAAAACCAAGTGATAATAGTAAGATAATTAATAAATGATGTATATCATAAATAAATACATTCTAACATGATATTGTACAAACATGTAAACTATATAAAACACATGAATTGATAATGTTTAACTATAAACATTACTTTGGCCAAAGCTTTCAAATATTTATTGATCTCTAGGATTAGTAAATTTCATATACAACACTCAATTATATTAAACCTCATCATACATTAATGGCACTAACTAAGCTAGTGGAATCCATCATAGGACTTATTTACGGTCATGAATACAAAATTTAGTTAATTATATAATAATATAAAAACCAATAGATTAAAATGGAATATTCCCTATTATTAGATATAAAATATGCTAAGTATAGAAATATCAAATACATACATTTAGTCCATAAGATTTAATCTAATGAGTCTAAAATCATCTAATTTTTTTTAGACTAATAAATAGATTAATAATCAGCCCACATAAATATCATACCATCCAAGTAAGAAACATGTCATGGAATCTAGTTATAGAAGTGAAATATGAAATTATAAATGTTATTTCATCCATTTAATAACATTAAATCATATCTGGGCTGGGGGCTCACTTCTATGCAGCCCCCTCAAACCCTTCCTCACTTCTACGTGGCACTGTAATGTGAGATCTATTATTGCATGGAACTTTATTTTTCCCTCAGATTTTTGTATTGCAGATGGAACCTGGGTTGGATTTCTAGCCTGAGTTAGACTACCATCACGATCTGGTTTGAAATGGAAATAGTGAATGGATGGGGGGAAACTTTGTTTCCTCTGTGTCAGAGTGTATCATGAAGAAGGTGGATCTAGTGGTGGTTACAGGTGACCATGAATAACAACCAATGACACTTATCAAAGAGTGTAGGGGAAGGCAGCCACTATGCTGAACAAAACACTAACCTTTGTGGCCACCTTCTCAGCCTTTGGTGACCAGATCTAGTTATTTGCCATCACCTTCTATCAATTGGGGTCATGGCTCATGTTGATGTGCTTCTAGATGTCAGGGATTTATTTGATAATGTTTTGATTGCCATGGTGGTGAATCCTTTGAGCGTAGAGGGGGTGAATGGGTAGATGATCAGGTGGATGAAATGGGCACTGGCAGTGCTAGTTTTGGGGCTTATTTCTTTGATTGTGGTGCCATTTTTTGTAGGTAGTGCAATTTTAGAGTTTGAGGGCATGGTAGAGCACAAACTTTTTATTGATATGGAAATGGCCATCATTATTGTTGGATCTGATGGTGTCTCCATTAAATCAAAGGGACAGAGAAACTAAAGGTATTTTGCAAAATTTTAATGTCCTAGTAAATGCTTGTGTGTCGTTACTATTTAATGCAATGGCAACCTACATTTTTGGATAGGGTAGAATGCTATATATATATATATATATATATATATATATATAGCATTCTTTTCCCTATGCTGTAAGCTTTTTGAGGTTTTAGGTCCTTGTAAAACTTGGGTACTTTTATTGGATTATGTTTGTGGTTTCAGGTCCCTATAAAACTTGGTTTAGATGCTGCTCTTTAATAGGTTTCAAGACTGCTTGTCCTAGTGGTTGTTAATGCTTTATCTTTCTTGTTTATGTTAAAGGGTTTTGAGGTCCCTTAAAAACCTGATTTTACCATAATCTAAAACATTAAATCATATCTTGGTAACAACATACTAATAGTAAATTAAAAAGCTCATTTAACTACACAACGTTACAATGAATATTATTAAATCTCAAATACCTCATAGTTAAATGTTACCCAAAATAGTCAAATACACTCATAACTCAACCATGATTATCAAATACACCCATATATATATATTTTTCAAATCATGTAAAGATTATTAGCTGAGTATGTTTATATATATGATATACATGTAGAATTGAACCAAGTCATATATCTACATGTATCTTGTATATATATATATATATATATATATATTATACATATATTTAATTTTAAGTGAAATAAATAAGTCAACAATCACTCAAAAAGGATTTGAATATGATATACTCTAATTAGACAAAGTACTGCACATAAATTGGAGTATTACATATACCAATATATTACTCTAATCAATAACATTGATTTATTCACAATAGTAAACAAATTATACATAATCACTTTACTTATCTATTTATTGTTATTATACATAGTATTAATGCCTTTACAATAAAGTTACGTTATCCTAAATTCAATGATAGTAACAATAATACACAACACTGAATATGAAATACTCTTATAGGCTAGTAATTCCACCTTTTGTTTAAGAGTAATCCATATCCCCTAATCCTCTCAAGTTCTAATTTCATTTCCTATTTAAATATTAATATCCTAAAATCAACTATGTTTTATCCCATAAAACTTAATACTCCCTGGTTTGTACATTAAAACATATACAGACTTATTCAAGTTTATATATATATATATATATATATATATATATATATATATATATAATGGTTTTCAAGCATATAAGGAAATGCAAACATCTTAGTTTATGAATTAAGGATAAAATTGATAAGTAACCAAATTAGCATGAAATTCATTTTTAGTTCATCCTTATTTTTATATAATCACTATTATATAAGTGAGTGAATACATATAAACTAAACATGGTTATCTAACATAATAATGAAAACATATATTTTTGAACGCTCCTAGCGCGCGCATGCCCCCTGCTCCCTGCGCGCGCATGGAGAATTTGAATGCTGTGGGCACACAGGCATGAGTGCAAAATACCATCTCGGTCCAGTCTGCTATTGATCTAGCGGCTGACGTGGTAGAATCTTTACCAGTGAATGGGGATAGGATCCTGGTCGTGGAAGGGGGTTCTTCTCCAATCATGGATTCAGAAAATGGTTTCCCTATTTTTGGGTCTGTCCCTGGGTCTAAGGGAAGAACTTATGCAGACGTGGTTGCGTTTGAAGCTAAAATCCATGATGTGAAATGCCAGGCTTCTGTTGGGAGACTAAGCGAATCACCTGTAAGTGCTTTAAAACCTGTCAGGGTTAATCTTGATCCTGATACTGTTAAAGAAATCTTTGATCAGGCAGAGTACTTGTCAAAGTCTGCAGCTATTTGTAGATTTCATGGCTTATGGCCATCTCTTGCCAATTTACATGGTTAGATATCCTAGACATGGCTGCCACTAATTGATGGAAATGTTGAAATCTATCCTTGTGGTAAAGGTTTTTTTTAGCTTTGTTTCACATTGTTGAGGATAGGAAGACTATTCTCTCCAACAAAAATTTCTTCTGGCAGGGTAAATACCCTCTCTTTGCCAAATGGTGGCACATGGATTTCAATCTTGTAACGAAAACTTTCAACAAGATCCCTGTCTGGGTTCGGCTCCCTAATCTACCATTGCATCTATGGCATGAATCGGTGTTTAAAACCATCAGAAATGCTATAGGGGAATTTTTATTCATGGACGTAGAAACCAAGAGGTATTTCAGATCGACCTGTGCTCACCTTATGGTTGAGGTGGATGTCTCTAAGGGCCTTCCTGAGGCGATTTGTCTGGATTCCCCTAGGGGATCTTGGACGCAAATGTTAGACTTTGAAGGGCTACCTTTTCGATGTAGAAAGTGTCACCTGATGGTGCATGTTGCTACTCGGTGCACAATAAGGAAATCCAAACCCAGAAGATCACCTTCTTGGTGGGCTGAAGCTGATCATGATCACTATATTGCAGAATAACCTGAGGAAGCTTCGACTGATTCTGAGAATGAGAATGAAAAGAGTATCTTATCTGCTTTGACGGATCAGGAGTCTCAGCTGGAGACTGTTCCTATTGAAGGTTCAGTGGAGATTGGATTATGTAATCTTCCTGAACCAATTTCTGAGGAGGTGGTGGTTCCTCCACCTGTTTTGATGGATTCTCCTAGGAGTTAGTTGTTGGCTGGTTCTCCTAAGGTTTTGGCTGAGGTTTTGTTGCCTCCTGGGCTTCATGATTCTTGGTCATCTGAGGAATGGGTTGCTGAGGTAGCTAAGGTAGAGGATGGCTGGACTACTGTTAAGAGGAAAAAATCTAAGCCTCTGGTCCCTCCTCTAGATATGAAACTTTAGTCTTGTAAACAAAATAATAACTATTAGTTATTGTTTGTCTAGCTCTTGTCAGCTGTTTTCAGATTACTGGTTAATCTGGTTTTGCTTTTGTAGGTTCCAGGTTATTTCATTTCTTGGGTGTGCTTAAGGTTTATATCTTATCTGATGTAAAGGGTTTCAGGGCCCCTTCAAAACCTGTTTTTACCTTAATCTAAAACAATGAAAACATATAAATACAAATATTAAATTGAATACCTAGCCATATGTTTGACTCAGATAACTAGTTCAATATATATATATATATATATATATATATATATATATATATATATATATATATATATATATATATACAGAGGATGTACACATAAAATACATATACAATATAACTATCCTCTACATAAACATGAAGACCTCATAACAAACACCACAAATAGTTATACTTTATATAATTTTTTTCAGTTTTACAAATTTGAAACAAGCATAATCATATATCTTTCAAGGTATAACATGGTAAAAATCATACATCCCTATTTGTTTAACTTAGGGTTTTTTTGGGTTGTATGTAGGGTTTTGTGGATGGCCGAGCCATCCACAAGACCCTAAATTCAGCCTAATTTTTATAATTTGAATTTAATTAAAAATATTTAAACCCTTTTATAAATTCATTACCAAAATTAATCCAGACTATTAACTAGGAATTTTAAATACATCACCAACCTAAATGAGAAATTTATATGCCAAGGATTTGAATTTGTTTTCTCTTCTTAGTTCAAAATCACTTCTTTTTATTATACCTATTGTGCCATTTTAGGCCATCCCCTTCCATTCTCATTTCTTGCCACATGAATTTATCCTAATTATTTGACAAAAATAATGAATATAACTATGAATGTCAAAAATAAATCAATAGAACTAATAGTCCACCACCATTTTCTCATGTAGAAATCCTCCAAATTAAATAATGCTTCTGATCTCTCAAGTCAATATAATATTAACCCTAATCATCTTGAACATTTTAAATTCATAATAATAAAAAAAATTATACAATCCTTCAAAATATGCATGTTCATAGACTTCCCTAATATACCATGCATCAAATTTTATAAAAAGTCATCAACATTAAAATATTTACGGAAATTTTGACTATCATAAAGTCATTTAAAAAGACCTTTGACTATATAACAAGTCCATCATGCCATAGTCATAAAACTCATTGATTAACACTATGAATTCACTTAGTCATGAAAAAATATAATCATTATTTAATAATATGAATAATTCAATCTTAGTCAACACTAACTTAAATATAGTGATTTTTCCTTTTATCATTTATCAATGAAATTACCTATATTGACTTTGTATAGAATCATGTTTATTGCGTAGGCATAAAGGCTTATGACAATCATTAACCAATAATATTAATCTTATTACTACCATGCCAAATTAATGTCATCCATAAATGTTAAAAAAGAACTTCTAATTTATTAATAACTTAATATAGGTTATTTAACTTATTATAAACTCTAATAATAACCTTATAAGCATCAATATTCACTTGAAAATCGATCAAGTATTAGAATCCATATAATGCCTATATCTATGAATACTAAACTAAAAAATATTTATGAAACACTCATCTATATCTAAGACAATGGTAAGTCATAATAAAACATGTACAAATTCACTCAATCAACCAAGAAATAACATCAACAAATACTAATGTAGTAACATAACCATATAAGGTAAATCACAAAACTAATCAAGATGATCATCAAATATTAATCAAGATCACAATAGACATATATATCAAAAATCAAAGGCATACTACAGTTATCTAAATCAAACAATGAATAAAACATTTAATCTACTACTGGTATGTGTATGGGTTTCTAGTCTTTCCCTCTATCATCCCCCAATTCCTCCATCTACAATAGCCTCTTTGATCATGCCCTCCCTTTGTCACACTCCAAGGGATGGATTTGTCCTACATCCACCTCACAACAATGAAGGTAGTTATCCTTAAACACACACACACACACACACACACACACACA
The DNA here is from genome assembly GCA_037957365.1 of Torreya grandis. Taxonomy (NCBI): domain Eukaryota; kingdom Viridiplantae; phylum Streptophyta; class Pinopsida; order Cupressales; family Taxaceae; genus Torreya; species Torreya grandis. Next base: position 1,381,510 of record JARHVA010004230.1, on the reverse strand, counting down.
CACACACACACACACACACACACACACACACACACACACACACACACACACACACACACAATACTATTGTATAAACTAACAAACACGATCATCTTATATAAAATATGAAAGTAGAACTAACCTATAGCTAATCAATCATGTAAATTAAGTAACATATAACTATTCCATAATTGGCATATGAAATAAAGTTTAATCAAATAGTAGTTAATCAAATAATAACCATGAAAATACATGGATCAAAAGGTTATTAAGCTTGGAGAGAAATTGGGATGTGACATCCTTCCCCCCTAGAGTTGGTCATCGTCTTGATGCCACTTTTCAAACATAAGTTTTGAATTTAAAACATTATTTAGTAGAAAATAACATAATATACAAAAACAAATAAAGAAAATTAATGTGGAAACAAGTATTAAAACTCATCATAGTATTCCCAAGTGGTACTATCTTTTGAATATTGGTCCCACTAAACCTTACATTGTGACACTTCTCTATTATGAAAAGTAAGTTTGTGAATGTTGATTATTCTATTTGGTTATACTATGACCACCTCAATATCCAAAACTTGCAAAGCATTCCAATCTAACACATGTGAAGGATCAACAACATAATTTTTAAGATAAAATACATGGACTACATTATGCAAAAGAGCTAGAGATAGTGGCAATGCAAGACTATATGATACAAGATTGACCACTTCCAAAACCTTGAAGGGTCCCACATATATAGGTGAAAGTATAGCTAAATTTTGAAACTTAATCAAGAATTTAAGGCTTAACCTATACAAATACTTTATCACCTATAAAAAAATACCTTGTTATTTTTAGATCAACATAACTTTTTTTATCTATCATTGGCCTTGGCCAACCTCTACCTGATTGTCCTGACTTGCTCTTCCATTTCTATAAGCATCTCAGGTCCAAAGACTACCTTATCTTCTAACCTATCTTAATTGATTGGTTTTCTACACCTCCTTTTGTATAATTACTTAAACAAATCCATCTTCAATTATAATTGGTATGAATTATTATGAGCAAACTAAACCAATGGAAGGTATTCCTCCACTTGTATTTCTAATGCATTCTATACATATAAAGGAGATATTATAAAACTAGGTTAACTTTTTCTCTCTGGCCATCAAATTTTAGGTGATAAGCAGTGCTAAAATTCAAATGCATACTTAGAGTTGAATTCAGAGTCAACCAAAATCTAAAATTCATTCTTAGATATTGATCCAAAATGATCTTTTACATAAATCCATGCAATTGATACTCTTATTTCATGAATATCATCACAAGCATAGGTGTATCATCTATCAAGTTACCTAGTAAGAAGTGGGATACTATGGTTAGTTTTTTAACTACAACCAAGATCATATCATGTTAGTTTTATGATAATGAAAACACTTGGATAAATTACATGATAGAACTTACCACTTCCATTTTGATATAGCATGTAGATATAAAAATCCAACTAGATGCACATGATTAGATTTACATACCAACATTTAATACAATGAGACACAAAATTCATCACATCTTTCTTGATTCATTTTAAGAAATAGAGTGATATTAACTTATCTATGGTTTGGTTACATCTGAATGTCCTAAATATGGGGCATTATACAGTTCCTTTTGCATTGTGATCCTTAGATTTTCTCTATTAGGAACATACATCCTACCATTGTACTTCAAAATATCATCACTCTTTAACTTGAATCCTTTATACCTAAGATTTTGAGCATACTCAAACAATGATTTCTTGAATTGATCAAAGAATTCATCTCTTAGAAATAATTTGATTACTTGATCTTGAAAATCATTCTTGATGGTAGCCATGACTGCTATGTACCTTCTATAGCTCAAAGCATCAACAAATCTATTCTCCTTGCCTTTGATATAATTAATATCAAAATCATAATAAAACACTAATTCTAACCATAATTTCTTATGAGCATTTAGGTTCAGTTCGGTGAAGATGTACTTGAGTCCTAAGTTATTATTATTGAGCTTAAATGGCTTTCCTAATAGATAATGCCTCCAAAATTACAAGGCATTCACTATTGCAGTGAGTTTCAAATCATGAGGGGCATAACTTTCCTTGTATAGATTTAGATTTATAGACTCATATGTTATAACTAAGCCATCTTGCATAAGAAATCCTCCAAGTCCATCCCTAAATGCATATTTGATCACTAAGTATTGACCATTATGATCAGGAACTCTTGGCGCTAGTGTTGAAGTAAGCCTCATTTTCAACTCCTAAAAGGCTATCTCACACTTTTATAAATAGATAAAACTCTGATTCTTCCATAGAAGAGAGGTAAGAGGATTAGTTATTTTAGAGAAACTCAAAACAACTTTCCTATAATAGCTTGATAATTTCATGAAACTCCTTACCTCATGCACATTATTAGGCATCAGACATTCCATTATGGATCTTATCTTTATTGGATCCATTGAAATTCCATTCATAGAGATAATATGTCCCAAATATTGTACTTTATTCTGGAAAAATGCATGCTTGGATAACTTGTATAACCTGTAATTTCATAAATGCTACAAAACTAGTTCTAGATGTTGAAGATGTTCTTCCTCATTCTTGGAATATATGAGGATGTCATCTAGAAAGACCAACACAAAATGACCTAGATAATATCTAAACACATTGTTTATGAGATTCATAAATGCTACAAGAGCATTTATTAACCCCAAAGGTAACACTGTGAAATCATAGTGTCCATATCAAGTTTTGAACATTTTTTTTAGAATATACTCATGTATTCTCAATTAATGATACCCATATCTAGGATAAATATTATAAAATATGGTTTCCCCTCATATATGATCGAAGAGATCATCAATATGAGGTAGAATATATTTATTCTTGATCGTTGCCTTGTTCAACATCCTATAATCAATACACAGACAAAGAGTACCATCTTTTTTATTGATGAATACTATTGGTGGACCCTATGGTAACACACTTGGTTAATTCAGTCCTTTTGATAATAAATCTTGAAGTTGATCCTATAACTCAACCAATTTGGTGGTTGTTGTGAACACAGTATTGAAATAAGGGGAGATTAGTATAGTGTTAGTGCATGAAACAAAATCCAAAACAAAACACACCAATGCTAACACCTTAAACCTATCTCAAAATGGGGAGCATAACGAAAAAAACTAAATGAAAAACATAAATAGAATTCAAAAGACAAAGAACCTTTCACCTCCCTTGAATACTCCAAATATCTTGTTGAAGTGGTTTGTTTGACTTATGCATTAAATAGTCTTCATCAATGGAATTTACTTGGCTCCCTCTCTCTTTGGCACCTTTAGCTTGTGATGGATTTGGCTTGGATAAACAATTTATCATTATAACACTAATTACATGAAGTTTTTGGAAATATTTGTGCATAATAAATTTACACTATCCAAGCTTGAAATTCAATAGGCAAGGCCTCTTATTTATAGATTTTTCAAAATGATCAGAATGAACTTAAACCATCCATCTCAAGATGAAGATGTGTGGATTAGAATCCATTAAATTTTGGAGGCCAAATTCAATAAATTTTCTCATAAATATTTGTGATAGAGAGGCATTAAAGAGGCATGGAAGGGATTAATGAGGCATGAGAGGGATTAATGAGATATTTTATGCATTTATTGCCTAGGGATGCCTTACCAAGAAATGATGTCACTTGATGATGCATAAACTCATAATAAATTTTAAAAAATAAATATTTAAGAATATCCATGGAATTATTAATTAGGCTCATGATTTTAATTAATTATCTTTAAGTATGGTTAGTCAATTTTGTTACAAATCTTGGCAATTGGTGCATAAATTAATCAAACTAGTCAAAATGTCATATTATTGGCTCAAAATTTGATTGGATTTGAATTGGAAGGTGATGTTAGATGTGTTGGAACCATTAAAATATTTAGGATGTTTTTGAATCAAAATAACAAAGGCACATGTTTAATAAAATAAAATCGGTAGTCAAGAGCAATCTAGAGCACCCGGGTGTGAAAATGTCATTTTGACTCAAAATGATCTGATCAAAGTTAGCCATCTCATAAATTACATTACCCCATTTAATGATATTATAGCCAAAATTTGTAGATGCAAATGAAAAATTCACATTATTTAGTGTGGTTTAGTGTTTTTATCCCAAATTGTACATTTTGGTAGAAATTGGTCAAAATTCTAATTAGAGGTCATTGATGGCCACTTTTAGGTGTGTATAGTTTGCCCTTTTTTGAGAAGCCATTGTAAGATATAGGAATAGTAACATATTCTCAAATAATTAAAAGGTCTTATATGCCCACAAATTCAATGACAATGGATTAACTATATGATTCCCCTTTGAGGGAATGGTTGGCACAAGTAGGTTAACAAATAGTCCCTCAAAAAGAAAGAAGTGAAATGAGGGGACCAAAAGAAGGAATATTATGGGGTGAGAACATAATGAGTTTGAAATGTATTCAAAATCACTAAGAATGCAAGTGGGATGGTGTATAATGATTTACCCAAAGGCGGTTATAAGCATTGTACTGTGATAATGGCAACATGGTATGATAACACAATGATTTACCCAAAGATGATTATAATCATTAAGAAGATGGACCTACCCTAGTTAGGATAGACAAATAAGATAAAAACATGCCCCTGTATGTGTAAAATAAATTAAGTTTGATGAAAAAACAATGATTTGCCCAAAGGTGGTTAGAATCATTGAGAAATGTAAGTGGGATGGTGTACAATAATTTGCCCATATGTGGTTATAATCATTGAAGCCCAATTATGGAAAACATGATTGATTGGATGATGATGATAAATTGACATAGGGGTTAATGATGAATTAAAATAACCTACTAGTAGGGAGATGCTCATCTAAACTAATAAAGATTGAATTATTTTGTGGTTAATTACTCTATTTGGGATATGATTGGGATTAGATTAGGATGTCGGTGTCAAGGAGATGTTGATGCCTCTATTTTTTAGTAGACTTATTAAAGCTAATTTTTGTTGTAGCTTTTGATGGTAGGAATCATGATAGAACACCATGAAGACTTGCCCAAAATATGCATAAAGATTGACTCTCGAGATCAAATATTTAATGGAAAACAATACACCAATGATAAAAACCATGATGTAAATGTATATGTATGAATATGGATGGATTAAAGTGTAAATCTACAAGTAATCACATAATGAATACATATAAATTGAATTGAGGTGATAGTGCTAAAATAAAATAAATAGAAACACAAATAATAAAAAAATAAACAAACAAGCAAAGAGACAAATAAAAGTTAGTCCTACTATTAGTATAAACAATGAGATAAATATTACCTCTTGAAAATAGGTGACAACTTAAAAAATAAACATGAATTGGGGAATAGAAGAAAAGGAAGGGGGTGGTCGAGCTATCTCCATATGGGCTAGGCAAGTGGACACTACCTAGATAGTTTTGTGGATGATATATCCAACAAAAAACTTTAGGCCAAATGTAATTATTTCAAGAAATTGGAAAAAAATGATAATTAATGAAAACAAACATGATATATGAGATAGGATAATATGAATAAACTCAAAAAATGGTTAGTAATGGGATAAAAAGCCAAAAAGGATGGGGAAACTAAATGACAAGTGATTTGCTTGTAACTTAGTAAGGGTTTCCAAAATCCTTAAAGAAAAGAAGTGGTCAATGTTTTTATTTTTATAAATGGTTTTCAAATGTTTTTAGAGTTATGTAGAATCTCAACTCAATTGAGAATGATGAGACACTAAATGGTCCAAACTCTCAAAATGGTGATAGTGTTGTTTAAGTTTCTTGTAAAATGGTAAGAGTGTGGCTTAGGTTACTCATAAAATGGTGAGAGTGTGGCTTAGGTTGCTCACAAAATGGAGAGAGCATGGCTTAGGTTGCTCTTAAAATGGTGAGAGCATGGGAGAAAAAGCTTAAAAAGATGGGGAAACCAAATGACAAGTGACTTTATTATAACTTAGTAAGGGTTCCCAAAATCCTTAAGGCAAAGAAGTGGTCAATGTTTTTGTTTTAAAAAAAAAATTCAAATATTTTTAGAATTGTACAGAATCTTAACTCAATTGAGAATGACAAGACACTAAATAATCCAAGTTCACAAAATATTGAGAGTTAATTAAGTTGATCAAAAAATAGTGAGAGTGTGGCTTAGGTTGTTTACAAAATTGTGAGAGCATGGTTTAGGTTGCTCACAAAATGGTGAGAGTGTGTCTTAGGTTGCTCATAAAATGGTGAGAGTGTGGATTAGGTTTCTCAAAAAATGGTGAGAGTGGGGCTTAGGGTGATTGAATTGAACTCAATAAGTATCAAACACTACCTACATAGTCCTTAGATGGGACCTCAAGTCACTATAGTTCTAATTTATAGTGGAGGAATTTGACTATTACAGTAGCCAATTCAAATAAAACATTCCTAGTTAGCATAAAGGCATAATGTGGCATAGGAAATGGCTAGTTAGTATGTCATGGCATGATAAACAAGTGTTTCCCCTAGTTTTCCCATAAGTAGTTATAACTAGGATACAACAACATAGGTCAATTATACTAATTTACTTATAAGTTGTTATAATTAGTAACAAGAATGATGAGACATTGATTTACCCATAATCAGTTATAATTAGGAACACTTGGTAGAGAGAATAGAGCTTGTAGTGGTACATCTAGGATCTTTACCTCCTCTACCTTTTACTCAACTTCTCATCATTCTTGACTAGTTCATGATCACTCTCTATGTGGCCTAAGTGTTAGACTCACTATTAGTGGTCTGAGTTCCCTCTTATCTCATGGGTCCCTCACATGCCAAGCCCATTGGTCAAGCATCAGTATCAATGTCACCATATGAGGTAGGCCCATCTATCTTGGCACATATACCATTAGATGTGGCTCTTTCTACCACATATAGTGTCTAATCACCTCTTTCCTCTCTAGTGCTAGTGAAATTATGTGCCATCTCACCCATTTATATGTTATGTGCCCATACCACTACCACATGATGTCTGCACATCTCACTAACTGTAGCACTGGCACATGGGGCACAACCCATGCTACTTGGCCATCTTTGCACTCAAGGTGGCCCATTTAGCCTTTCATTCCCTCACCATCTTATCCTTGTTTGGTCTTAAATATCTCTTTTATCTCTTTCACAATTCAAAATGAAAAATGAATTATGTTTTTCCCTATTTAGAACCACTTTTTAGCAACTCAATTCTTTCATTTATTTTAAGGCAAATTTCTTGTTTTATGTCTATCTTTGTTTTTGGTCATCCATTTTTCAAACCATAAAATGCCTTAGAATCATGATGATGTGGAATAATTTTTCACTATCAATGTTTATCTTTCAATTTTTTTGATTTTTGGCTAGTTTTTGCACCAACTTCTATAAGTTTACCTAGTGTACCCTACATTGGACATCTCCATATTTCCTATAGTCTACTTCTTTATCTATAGCCCTAAGGTAAGCTAAAGATATGTGTTTTTCAATTTATAACTTTCATTTATCTTATTTTATGCTTACCACACCATACTTAGCATCAACATTGTGTGTTATCATGTTTTCTTTTGAAGCACCATCCTATGTTGCACTTATGTGACACATGATGAGCTTCGACTGGGGAATATGTATAAACATAATATTTTCAAATTTTATTGACTATTGACACTTTTTATCTTGTATGAACTTCTTAAATGTCAATATCTCCAAGTATATTCCATAAGGGATGCACCAAGAAAGGGGTGATTAGACCATCGATGCTTCACAATATTGTTGTTCCTTTTGCCACTTTCCATCCACACTCTAGCTTCTTGAAACCATTGAACTCAAGATTATTATTCTTAGTTCAACCTATTCATATCACTTGCCTATGTTTTATCCTTTTTGACCTATCAATTGTGCTAGGTTGACCAAGTTGACCTAGTATAGTTTAGGGAGTTTTTCTCTCTTTTGGTTTGTTGACCTCTTGGTAGACCTAGCATAGACCTATAGAATTAGCCTTGAAAACATGCTAGGTTGACTACGTTGACCTAGCGCAGTCACTGTTTTAGAAAATTTTTAGGGTAAGATACTATGATATATATAAGGTCATTCCTTATCATTTGATAAGAGTGAATAATTAAGCAAATAAGTATGGATGAACATCTACCTATTGACTATTCTACTTGGGGAATAAAGCTTTAGGGTTCAATAATTTATTTAGAGATTTGATCTCATCTCATGGATAAGTCTTTTGTATTCTTGGATAGGCTGTGTAGCCTAGAGATAATTTATCTTAGTTATCTTTACATACCATGATAATATCTTACGAAGCACCTTAGCCAAAGGGGAGATTGAGGCTCAGTGGGTTCATTTTCAAAGGTAAGTATTCCTAACTTTATTCTTCCTTTATAAGAGTATATAGATAGTGTATTTGTATTCTTCTCTTTCATGTATTAAGATTTCATAGACATTGACGTGAGTATATGTCTCCTATACATGTTTAGTTTAGTTTTTTATTTGTTTTACTTCTAACCTCCGCTTTTTTCCATAAGCTTTGGTGTGCACTAGATTAGATTTACTTTTCTTATTATTAGATTAGTGAAATATTAAATCATAGGAATCTTTTAGGGTTATTATGTGATTGTGTTAGACTATAGAATTTGGAACCCTACCTCACATAGTGTGTTTTGATAAGTGATCCCCTAATTGGGTGTAGTATATCCTCACATTAGTCATGATCCCAATTAACAATTGTATGCCTCCCAATTAGAAGTGTAGGTGTACTCTATCCCATCTGATCCAGGATCGATTTATGGACATGATGCATTTATAATTACATATATATTATGATTGGATGAGGTAAGATTTATGATTATTTTGTTATTAAGGGATCACTTGATTAAAAAACCTTTATTAATGATCTCCTTAAAATTATGTACACACTATAGTTCTAGATGATAGGATATCTCACTTTGTAAATTTTTGGTAAACATGACTAATTATTTATCTGGTAAACTATGGATGAATTAACTTGTAATGGCTCTCCATCAATATAGATAAATTTAAAAACTCTCACCATATTTTTTTAAGCTTATGTCAAGTTGACCAAAGAAATCTCATGTTCAAGATTGTATTAAAAGTAATGCACAAACTTGTTTGAAAGATCATCAAAATCAGTTACTAAATTCTTGGAAAACTTCAAAAACCACTCCAAGACTTGTCTTGACAGACATATTAGGAATAATAGAAAAAATTATATGTCACTATATGCCACTGTCTGGCATATAATAAAGAACTTGATCAAATGAGCCTTGGGGTCACCTTTTCCCTTGTATTTGTCAAATTTTGGTGGTTTGTATCCTGGAGTAAATGGTATCTTCAAGTAATCCATGTTGAATGGATAAGAAAATATGTCATCTAGCTTAAATTTTTTGGTTTGTTTCCCAGCTTGGATGGTATCAATTACGTCCTTCATCTATTACAATTCTTGGACTAGGAAACTAGAGGGAACATTGGCTTGAGGTAGAATATTGACCTAGGTAGATAGTTAAGCAGTCACAAGTGGAGTAATTTGATTAGGGTATGATAGAGGTAGTTTATAGGGTATGTTGGTTTAGTTGGGAATAGACCAAGAATACCCATTCATGGATTAGGGTTTGATTATTGAATTTTCATGTATTATAGTGTGATATTTTGGTTTGGGTTAGGTAAGTAGGTCTGGATTTAGGGATTTTGAGGTTGGGATGAAAGGATATGGATATAATATGATTGATGGGGTTGAATATGGACCTAATGTTGACTAATCAAACCTTGTTTCTAATGGGGTACTTGTAAACTAAGACCCTATTTTTGAACTAGTTGCACATTCTACACAAAAGGCAAAGGTTCCCTAATCGATACTTGAGGAACATTAGAACCTCTATGTTGCATGAATCCTTATTGGGAAGTGGATGCATGTTAGAGAATTGGCATTTTTCACTGACCAATAGTTTCATGATATTTATTAGACATCATTTGTATTTGAATTGGTATATGGGTCTATGAGGAAAGAGGTATGTTCACTATTACTTGATGAGGTAGAACATTAGTTACCCCCTATTGAGGTGGAAATATGTTATGCATTTGTTGCATTGGTATATTAGATTATGATTTCTATCATGTGATATTACTCATTTAATATTGAGTAAGATTCATCACATTTTGTTGTTGAGGCATGACATTGGTCATTGGTTCATTACCTAATCTTATTGGTTGAGTGCTTGAAGAAGCAGTTGGTTGAGGATTAGTGTTAGTAGTTAGTTGAGGCTAGGACATAGAAAATCCTACTCCCTAATTTTGATAACCACTCATGGTGTTAACTAAAGGTGCACTTGTTTGTGAACTAATTATTTGTGTACTTACACCACTTTGGTTTGGATTGGATATTGATCACACATTATCCATTGTGTTTTGTCCACCATTACGCATAGAAGTAGAAGACACTTATCTGATGGTTGGGGTATGAAACAAGATATTGATCAAAGTGTTTTGTGAAAATGGGTTTATACCTTGATTGTCTTGACTATTCAATTATATTAACACTCTTATTGAAGGAACTGAATCTATGAGAGGATTATTTGACAAGGTCATCTAATTAAAATTACATGCTAAGTTCAAGCAGGTTTGATATGCTATTTACATCAATACAAAGTGATCCTCCATGGGGTCCTTTCCTTTGATAAGCATAATAGTGTCCTGATACATCATTTATACTAGAGATAAAGGGTTTCTAGAAGAAACATGTTGACTATATAGTATGTTATGAGGGATTCTTACTAGACTTAACAAATTCTCATGGGGTAATTTTGCCATAAATTTAGCCCTTACTTATATACATCTAACCAAAATATTATCTTTGTTTTATAATAAGTGATGCTAAAATAGATAAGGATCATATGTGGATGGTGTATTAACATAGTATGATTGTTGAGGAAATGGTTCTTTAACTGTACATATCATAGCTAGGTATTTCTTTTTTTATTGATCCTATTCTGAGTATGGAAGTGTTTTAACCAAATAATGAACCAATGGGTCTTGGTTTTGTGCCCCTATTTAAGTGTTATAAGATGGATAAGGATCTATCTCATAAGTAAATAATTTTCATAGGGGTCTTGAACCATTTATTTTTATGCAACTACATTACTAAATCCTAGATTATACTTGAGGACACTATGAGTGTAGGCAGACATGTTGGGATCCATAGTAAATTTTTCATGACTAAAAGGAAAAGAGTTATACAAACTCTAAAAAATCAATGTCTAAAAAGAGGTTCAAACTTGGTCTAACCTAGTCAAAAGGATGGATATGTATATCTAGAAAAGGTTGATGCAATGACTTGTGATAAAAAATATAACATTAATTGTCCAACCTCACACATCTCACACAAAAAGGTCAAGTAAAATGACCAAAAATAAAAATGTTAAATTTTAGTTCAAAGTGTTTCAAATGAGTCTAATCTAGGAAAAACAAAGGTTGCTAGGACTTTTGGCCATATGTAGTGCCAAAATCTAGGCTCAAACAAAGTTACATGACAGGAATTTTAGTTAAACAACATCAAAATCTAGAATTTGAAACAAAGATGAGATATTTAATTTAACATATTTGAAACACTTCTAACAAAAACTAGGCATATGACTCTTGGACATAAACTTGATTAATAAGTATGAGTTATGAAATAAAAGGCACTTGGGTAGATTTTATTTTCTCCAAAATAATGACTCAAACTAGACTCTTTTGATTGAAGAGATAGACAAAAATGAATGATGTAGTTGTGTTAGACAAAGGCTTATAATAAAAACTCAAATTGGTTGGAAGGTTGGAAAAACTTTGACCCTATGTGAATAGGCCTATGAAATAAGTTTTAAAATAATTTGAGTAGCATAACAACCCTAAAATTCTCAAAAGCTATGATAAATATTTTTTTCAAGACTCTAAGACAAAATGGTCTAACACAATTTTGGCAGTGTAACACTACTTTCCTCAACTCAAATGATACACACACAAAAAGTTTGACAAATCTGTGAGGCAAAAGTGTGTTTATCAAATGGACCCAAAGACAAATAATAAAATAGAATGGGTAGTATAAAGTGTATCCTAGTACTCAAAATGTGAGTGATACACAAGATGAATCGAATCCTACCAAATGATGATAATGATCATGAGTTTAAAAACAACCCTTAACTCAAATTGGGAATTGAACTCAAGTTAAAATAAGTTAAGTGCAAAGTGGTAAACCTGATTTAAGATATCAACCTTTAAAACTTGGAAGAGTCCAATTTCAAATTTAAACTATCAATGAGGGACTTAAAAAAAGTGGAAAATGGTCTTGACTCAAATGGGTAGCATAACTACACCAAAAATGGATGATATGACACAAAGTGTATGATGATGAATTTGAATAAGGAAAAAATATGTTTTTTATTTGGGCAACATAATGATTCATACTTAAAATAAATTTGGGGGCAATGTGTTTGGTTATGTCATTTTTGGTAACACCAAGTTTTGATTCCAATCAAGACCAAGTAATCTAAGACAAATACAATTTAACTAACTAATCATCTTAAGCCCTAAATTGACAAGGTATGACAAAGTGGGGTTAACTAAACTAACAAATTTTTGAATGTTTGTAGATGGATCAAATGAATAAGACATTTACATCAAAATTAAAGAGAAGAAACATGTCAATTGGGTCCATGATACTTGTCTTGTTCTAAAAAGGTCTTGCCCTTTTTACAACCACTACATCCTTCACTCTCTTAATATAGTGAGATGTCCAATGTGCTCAAATTTCCTAGGATTACCCCCAATGATATAATATGGTTTAACCACTCAAACCACCATCTTAATGGGGTCATCCCAATTTATATATCCCTCCCCCATGGAGAGGGGTTGAAGATGATGTTAGGAAATGAAACCCTAGGTCAAAGCTTCCCTAAAAAATTTATGGGAGGTGATGAAATCACCCTCACAAGCCAATATGCAATGAAAATAAAACCAAGTAAAAGAGATTTAAAGTTTTGTCTAGGTCAGCCAAGCCATGCAAGTCTTGGGGTTCACAACATCTTTTCTATGCTTTTGGACTAAAGCACTTTGCAATGAAGCTGGCACTTTTGATCCCAAAATCTCCCTGTATGGGATGGGGGAGAGCATACATGCACAACTCCGTATTTTATCAATCAAAACTAACTAAAGAAACAATGATAAACAACTTAAAAAAACTTGAAGTGTGTTCAGTTTTAAAGTACTAAAAAAAATGTGTGGTGGTGTTATTTAACACCTTGGATTTAAGATGTAAAAACTTGTAAAAAAAATTACAAACTATTCAAGTAAACATCTAAATGTTTTTTTAAGCACCAAATGTAATGTTAGAAACTTATTTCATGCATAAATTTATCACTTTTCCATACACATCCTACAAGTTTTAGAGTATTTTTGAGATTTGTGAAATATTTATGTAGATTGAAGGTAAACTGATTGCATATTCTAAAAATTTAGGGAAAAACATGTTTTAAAAAAAATCATAAAAAATGGAGTCCATATGACCTTAAATGAAGCTCTAAAAGATGGCTTAGTCTGCACACTATAATATCATGACTCTATAGTGTAAAACCATGATTGATTCAATCATGATATTATAATATCATGACTATATAGTCATGGGATTATGATATCATGATTTAAAAGTTGTGAGATTTTAATATCATGACTATGCCAATTGCAATATTACAAAATCATGACTGTAGAGTCACATGATTACAATACTATGACAGTGTCAGTTGAAAGATTACATAATCATGACTATATAGTCACATGATTTAAATATCATGACTATATAGTCACATTATTTAAATATCATTACTATGTCAGTTTTAGGATTAAAATATTATGACAATAGAGTCACGATATTGCAATATCATGACTAAAAATGATGATATTGCAACTTACAAAATCATGATATTGCAATATCACTACTAGCGAGTAACAGTATTGTAATATCACTATTGGATCTATAGATAGAGACAAATTTAGTTTGTAAACATAAAATCATGACTAAAATGACAAAACTTTGACTATGTCAGTTGAGGGATTGTAGTCCAGAGGACAATATCACAATTACACAGAGATAAAACTATGACTTTTAGGAAAATTGGTTTTTGCTCAAAGTCTTCACTCCTTTTTCTCCCACACTCTAAGATACTACATGAAAATGGTTAGGATGTTGATTTGAGATGGTATTTGACCAAATTTATGAAGCTAGGTCTTACTAGCCATGCCATTTGTGAACATATGATTACAATAAGGGGAGATTAGTATAGTGTTGGTGCATTAAACCAAATCTAAAATAAAACACACTAATGATAACACCTTAAACCTATCTCAATGGGGGGAGAATAATGAACAAAAATATATGAAAAAAAAACTGGAATGCAAAATACAAAGAATCTTTCACCTCCCTTGAATGCTCCAAATAGCTTGTTAAAGTGGCTTGTTCAATTTGTGTATCAAAGAGTCTTCATCAATGGAGTTTGCTTGGCTCCCTCTCTCCTTGGCACCTTTAGATTATTATGGATTTGTCTTAGATAAATAATTGGTAATAATAACACTAATTTAATGAGGCTTTGGAATGATTTGTGAATAATAAATTTATACTATCCAAGCTTAAAATTCAATAGGCAAGGCCTCTTATTTATAAATTTTTCAAAATGATTAGAATAAACCTGAACCATCGATCTCAAGATGAAGATGTGTGGCTAAGAATCAATTCAATTTTGGAGGCAAAATTCAATAAATTCCCTCATAAATATTTGGGATAGAGAGGCATTAAAGAGGCATGTAAGGGCTTAATAAGGCATGGGAGGGCTTAATGAGATATTTTATCCATTTATGACCTAGGGATGCCTTCCCAAGAAATGATGTCACTTGATGATGTAGAAACTCATAATAAATTTCCAAAAATAAATATTCAAAAAGATCCATGGAATTATTAATTAGGATCATGATTTGAATTAATTAGATTTAATCATGATTGGTTAATTTTGGTGCAAATCTTGGCAATTGGTGCACAAATTAATCAAATAGGTCAAAATGTCATATTATTGGCTTTAAATTTGACTAGATTAGAATTAGAGGATGATTTTAGATGCATTGGAACCATCATCCTATTTAGGATGTTTTAAACACAAAATAACAAAGACACTATCTCATGCAAGAAAATTGGTATAAAAGAGCAATTTAGAGCATCCAAGTGTAAAAATGTCATTTTGACTTGAAATGCTCTGATCAAAGTTAGCCATCTCATAAATTGTATTACCCTATTTAGTGATACTCTAGCCAAAATCAGCATTTTCATATGAAAAATTCACATCATTTAGCATGTTTTAGTGTTTTTAGCCTAAATTATGCATTTTGGTAGAAATTGGTCAAAAGCCTAGTTAGAGGTCATTGGTGGCCACTTTTAGGTGTCTATAGTTGTCATCTTGTATGGTGCCTTACATTGTGGTTTTGATCTAAGTATGATATCAATTGAGAAATAAAACTCATTTGTGTGGAAATCCAAACAATTCTTTGGAAACAGATCCTAAAAGTTTCTTAGAAAAGGATACTCCATAGATGGTTCCTTAGATTCCTCCATCTCTTTTATCTTAATGATAAATTCTAGGCATCCCTTCCTATGGTATTTCTTGAGTTGAATTACATAAATATTCATAATATTTATCTCTTTTCTCACTCTAAAGTTATGTTTAATTTCCAAAATTATCTTGACACTCAACCTTCTTCAGATAACAATCAACTTTAGCTTTATCTTCACAAGCCAGTTGACTCTTATGATCACATCATAGGACCCTAATGATGCAACATACAAATCCACTATAGTACTTAATTATGAAAACCTAATCATTGCTTTAACTGAACACTTGTCAACTTTCACCTTTAACTCATTCCCATACTATACTGACCATGCATTTTCCATAACTCTAGATTTTATAGATAATTTAATAAGCATTATAGGAAAAATGAAACATTTTGTAGGTCCCATGTCAATATAAATAGAAACTAAATGATCAAATATAATACCTAACAATTCTATGGGTAAATCTTGATACTCATCCTAATGATTATCAATAGTAGCATGAATCCACTTTAAAATGTTCCTTACTGAGAAGTAGAACCCTTTTTCTTTTACTTGTCCTGAGTACACTTTCAAGCATAATGGTCACCTCCACAAATGAAGCAACCTCTAGGTGGTCCTTTCCTATCAGACTATTAGTTTCCCTTGAAATCTCCCTTGAAACTATTACCAAGTTTCCTATTCCTTGAACCACTACTAACTTGGCATTCTAGATCTTGAACTTACTCTAGAAGTCTCCACTCCTCTGCTTCCAATTTGTCTTTTTGAAAGTTGGTTTAGTACTTCCAAACTTTTTGAAATTATCTCTGACTTGGATAAGAGATTTTAGTTTATGTTCCTACTTGACTACCTTTTCAAAAACTTGATCCATTTTATAGGGCCCATGCACATATACTTCACAACTAATTTGGGGTTTTAATCCTATAATGAATTTTTTGATCCTGAACCTCTCATCTACCTGATATTGAGGTACATACTTTAGGATCTTGGAGAATTTATCCCAATATTCATTCATAGATAGGTATCATTACTTAAGATTATAAAAATATGTAAACTTTTAGTCAAAATATAGTTGTGGAAGCCATCATGACCTAATTAATGTCATAAATTATTCCCAAGTGGTGTTGGTAGAGTCGAGGTTCATCTTGAGCTTCTTGTTTTCCCACTAAGTTATTGCTTCACCAAAAAGTTGATATTATCCCCAAATTGATTTGGTGATTTTAGAGTAATTTTGAATCTCAAAATATTTCTCCATCTTTATCATCCATACTTCAATTCCATCTCTAAATATAGTTCCATCAAACTTGGGTGGATTCACCTTTTTCATGCCCTATGCCAACTCTATAGCTACTCAATCTCTCACATCTTGTGGCACTTCCTCATGCCTCTAGTATTGAGGATGTTACTAATTAGTAGGATTATATTCAAGTTATTCCAAATAATTTTCCTCTACATGCCCATGTACTTATTTCTCTAGGGTCATGATTCAATACCTAGTCTCTTACATGGTTACAAGGATTTGATCCAACTTCACAGCTTGCTCAGCAGTAAGCTAATTTAGATCAATAATGGGATTGGTATTTAAATTACCCTCACCTCTTGGTCTAGCACATACCATTATTATTTATAATTAATATAAGAATAAATTTGTTAGTGAACACATTAAGTCCTAGATTTTGAGCCTCAGCTCTGATACTACAATGTAACAACCCCATTAAGTTTTACTAGATTAGGGGTTTAAAAAAATAAATTAATCATATTCATCTAAAAAATTTCACCATAATGAAAACTAACTAAGTGATCTTTAACTAAATTTATTATTTTTAGTTAACCCCATAAGGTTTATAACTAATCCATTTAGCTAATGATCACTATGATATGATATATCAAAACATGAATAATGATGAATACAAAATAAAGGATGCATTTATTCCATTTAAGTAATATTAAAATTTTAGCCACAACTAATAAATCATTATAAACACTACTATAAATGTACAAATAAATAAATAGTATAGTTTCAAAAATAATATCACAATAATAATTAATGAACTTATTAGGCAAAGTTTCTGAAAATAATAACTTGTATTGAATGACTTGAAATAATTACAACCCAATACATGATTAAATAATCCTCAACTTATAATTAGAGCTAACATGAAAAATCTTGATAAAAAACTAAAATTTTTAAAAAAATGTCTATTTTTAGTAGTTGTTATTTATAGTAAGTTTTACATACAAGTGCGCACAAATCTAAAAATATCCCAAAATATCTTAAATGCTAAAATTATCCTATCAGACAAGATTCAATTTAAGTTGGCATTTGATCCTAAAAATATACAATTTATAAAAATAAAAAATTCTAAAAAAATTATTAAATGATAATTTTGGACACCCAGATGATCACGTATGGTCTCCAAAAAATATTGAAACCAGCTCTAAGTGGATAGGGTGGCTTATGGTAGTAGACAAATTTTTTGATAAGGTCATTTTGGCATGTTGAAGAGATCAAATGGAGCTATGGGTCAAAATTTATGGCCTCTAAAAGATTGGCCTTTTTTTCAGCATCATTCTTCTCTGGTTAAAAATAACTCAACTCCTGAGAGTTGCCCTAATTGTACTACTACCATTTTTATTTATCAATATTCTTCAGCACCTATTTTCTAATCCAAGTGTTTTATTATTACTACAATCCTTCCCAATACATGGAATACCTATTATAATTACATTGCCTTGTGCTCATTGTCTTCATATCCAAAACCTGCACTATCTTTTCTTTCTTCTTTGAAACCTATTGCTCCCAATTTACTTCTCCATCTTCATCACCTTCAACATATTCTACGTGGAATTCATATAAATATGAAACATTAGATACTATATATATATATATATATATATATATATATATATATATATATATATATATATATATATATATATATATATATATATATTCTATGGTAAACTCACCTCATAAGCATTATCATTGATTTTCTTCACAATTTTGCATGGTCCAATTTTTTTATATTTACTTCCTCAAGTAAACCATTACCAAATCTCATTAAAATATCTTGGATCTTATTTTAAAATCTAATACTACTTTATATTTCTCATTATTTTCCTACACCTTTCTTCTTACTCCTTGCAATTATTGCATATGCTCTACAAATTCTTCTACATCATCACTAATTCAATCTGCAATCAGTAATTGTACCAAATATAAAATACCCATAGGAATAAACAATTTGAAATGGTGACTTTACTATTGATCTATTTACTAAACTATTATATGCAAACTTAGCTTGTGGTAAATCTAAGTCCCATTATTAGGTTTTCTCTCCCACTATGCATCTCAACAAATTTCCCAAGTTTCTATTCACAAAGTCTATCTATCCAGCTATTTTTGGGTGATATGCACTAAATTTTTTTAGATTATTACCCATCTTCTTCCACAAATTTCTCTAAAAATGACTTTGAAATTTTGTGTTCCTATTTTAAGTAATAGTTTTTGGAACACTATGCAATCTCACAATATCCTTAAAAAATAATTTTGCAACTCTAGTGGCATCATTGGTTTTCTTACATGCAATGAAATGAACCATTTTATAAAATCTATCTACAACAATAAAAATTGAATCATTACCTCTCTTTGTGTTTGGTAATCCCAATATAAAATCCATACTTAAATCTATCCATGGTCCTCTTAGAATCAGTAATAGAATGTATAGTCCAATATTTTATGCATATTCTTTAGCCACCTGACATATCCTACACATTACAACATACCTTATCATGTCCTTCTTCATCTTTGGCCAAAATAATTTTCCTCCAAATATATTGTCTTTGTCTTACTAAAATCTCTATCCAAACTACCACTATGTAATTCTCTTATTATATTATCTCGTAGAGACCTAATTGGAATGCATAATTGTTTCCCTTTGAAGAGATAAACTTCTTGTATAAGATACTCATCATTAATAACATCTATCTCACCTATTAATATATTCCTACACTACTCAACTATCTTTCCAAAATATGGATCAATATCATATAATTCTTTGATAGCTTCAAATCTAACTACTCCACTCACCATAGTAGTTAATAACACCACTCTCCTACTCAATGCATCAGCCACCTGATTCTATTTTCTTGATTTCTGTTTCAACACAAAAGTATACCCCTGCAAGAAATATACCTACTTTGCATGCCTACTATTCAACTTCTTTTGTGTATTCACATACTTTAAAGCTTCATGATCTATAAATAGGATACAATATTTAGGCACCAAATAATGCCTCTAATGTCTTAATGCTTTTACAATTGCATAAAGTTCAACATCATAGGTAGAATACTTTGTTCTTACCTCATTCAATTTATCACTAACATATGTTATTGGCTTTCCTTCTTGACTCAACAAAACACCAATTCCCATAAATTGAGAATCAAAATCAACCTCAAACACTTTGTTAAAATATAGTAATGCTAAAATTGGCCTTTCTATAATCTTCTTCTTAAAAAATTCAAAGCTTTCTATGACTACTCTAGTTTATGAAAATTCTTTCCCTCTCATGAAATTTGTTATTGGTGCCACAATACTACTAAATTTTTTAATAAATTTTCTATAAAAAGTTGCTAAACCATAGAAACTTATTTCCTCTATAATGCTTTTTGTAATAGGCCACTCAACAATTTCCTTTATCTTTTCTTCATCCATTTTTACACCATTTGCTAAAACTACAAATCCTAAAAATACTAAATTGTTCTGCATAAACATGCACTTCTTTAAATTTATATACAAATTCTCCTTAACAAATTTAGTACCATTCTAAAATGTTGCAAGTGTCCTTTAGTCTTACTTAATATCAAAATATCATAAAAATAAGAAACCATAAAATTATCAATATATTTTCATAGCACTTTATTTATCACCTTCATAAATGTGTTAGGTACATTAAATTATCTGAATGGCATCACCATCCACTCATATAATCCATCCCTAGTCTTGAATGCAATTTTACACTCATCTCCTTCATGAATTTGAATCTGATAATAACCACTCCTTGGAACAATATTGGTAAAATATTTTTCTATTGCAAGTACAGTCATCATATCATTTAAATGAGGTATATGAAACCTATACTTGATTATAATTTTATTAATTGCTCTACTATCCACACACATTATCCATCCTCCATCTTTTTTGGAGTTAGTAAAGTTGATGTTACACATGGAATATACTTTCCCTTATCACCTTTTTTCTATCACTTTATTAATTTTTTTATCTAATTTTGCATGTTCTATTGGACTCATCCTATAAATTTCTTGATTGAGTAAAGCTTTTCCTAAAATCAAATCAATATGATGTTGAATATCTCTCTTCGATGGTAAACCATCTGGTAACTCATCAAGCATAACATATGCATATTATTTCAACACTCTTGTTGCTTTTGTTGGTATTTGTACCATTTTCACGTCTTCATTATTTTATACTAATATATAACAATAACTTACTACCTTTAAATCTTGGATAAATTTTTTAGTAAAGAGCATACTTTCTATCTTCTCGTCCTCTTTAAGTGGTTTCAAAACTAAATTTGTACCACATTTTAAAAAAGTGTATGTGTTCTTTACTCCATCATTAATTAATTTTCTATCAAATTACCATAATATTATTAATAACACATGACATGCATCCATTAGAATAACATCACACCATATTTCATCATTATAACTTTTTCCTATAGAAAACATGATCAAGCACCTTTTATCTACTGTAACCTCATTCCCTTTCTTAAACCATGAAATATGATAAGGATTAGGATGATTTTCACATTGTATATTTATTTTCTCTATCATTTCTTTAGAAACCATATTTTCACAACTACCACCATATATAATTACTTTGCATACCTTTCCACCTAAAGTACATCTTGTTTGAAAAATATTTGATTGCAGTCATGTGTCACCACCTTATTTATTTTGCACTTTTTCCTTCATTAGAGTGATCATGGTTCTTCTCATCCTGAGATTATTTCTAATATTTATATGTATAACTTCAGTATTTTTCTCCTCTATCTCAGCCTTAACTAGATTCACTCTTGGGTGATCTTCTTGCCTCCTTTTCTGATCTTGATAGTGTGGGCACTCAAATGCTCTATGTAGTTCTTATCCACATCTATAAAAAACATAATAACTACATTGATTCATAAACCATCCTCTAAAACCACCACAACCTTATCCTCTCTAAAATCCTCTTCTTCTTTATTGGTATTGAAACCCTTGCTTGTTGTCATCTTGATTTTATGTACCATATGATGATTCATCTCTATTGGTATTAGACCCACCTATAGTGGTATTAAACCCAAATCATCCCTTATTTTGAGGGGATCTACATCTTATAGGATCAAGAGACATTATTATGAAATTTTATCTATTTTATTTTTTTCTTCCTTCAAAACTAATTGATAAGTCTCTTGTATGCAAAGTATTCTATGCATGCTTTATTCATCTTGAATAGAAAATTTCAAACTATTTACATGCCTTGAAACCATATACTCTTTTTTTTTATCATGTTCTACTCATATTGAAATCTTATAAAACTCATATGTATACTCTTGTATATTGTGATATTTTTACCTGAAATTTTAAAATCTTCTATATAAGGTTTATGCATAATCTACAAGAAGAAACTTCTCCCTCTGGTTCTTCTCCATATTTTTCCATGAATTAATATTCTCTTTTCATTTACTTTATCTCTCTTTTTATAGGTTATACCACCATATCATTGCATGACCTTTCAACTTTGTGCATGCAAATTTTACCTTATTGTATTCTCTCATAGTCTTCCACTCAAAGAATTTCTCCATGTTATTCATCCAATCTATCAACTCGTCTAGTTTTAATATCAAACTTGATTCCTTCATTTCTTCCTTTTAAATCTTGAACCATCTTCTCTTCCTTCGATGCTGGTTTCTCTTGCTATTATTCTTCTTGCTAAACTTCTTCATCATGATCTGTGTCCTCATCACCACCTTGTATTCTTATTTTGTTAGTGCTAACCTCTACTAATTATTGTAGTTACCTATGTACCTATTATATAGTCTATTTCAAATGCACAATATCTCCTCATCCTCTCACCATTTTTTACTCCTCCAAGATTCAAACGTGCTATGATACCAAATAATGAACCCAAAAACTATCAAGACAATAAATTATCAATAAGAAAATCTTCTAAAAATAATAAATTATAGTGATTCATATTGAATGAATTAAAATAATCAAAACCCAAACCATACTTAAATAATCCTCAACTCATAATTAGAGTTGACATGCAAAAATTCAAAAAAAACTAAAATCTAAAAATGATGTTTATTTTTAATAGCTACTATTTATACTAAGTTTTGCATGCAAGTATACATATCTCTAAAACTCCCCCAAAATATCATAAATTCTAAAATTAGCCTATCAAATGAAATTCAATTAACGTTTATGTCCCGTCTTAAAAATATATAATTTTTAAAAGTAGAAATTTTTTGAAAAAACCATTAAATAGTAATTTTAGACCCTTAGATGATCATGTATGGCCTCTAAAAAATATCTAAATCAAATCTAAGAGGATAGGGTAGCTTAGGTAAGCAACTAAATTTTTGGTATCATCATTTTAGTGTATGGAATATCTCAAACATAGATACATGTTAAAAGTTATGGCCTCTAGAAGGTTGGCCTATTTTTTTTGCATCAATAATAATAATAATAATAATAATAATAATAATAATAATAATAATAAGTTCCATAGAACATGAGTCTTAATGAACTCAAGTATCAATCAGTAATCTCAAGTGTAGTACTATTGTATGGAAGAAGAACATCATTCGATTGCTTTTCTACACCAACTACAAACCATCGATCCCCTACATTATCTTCCAATAATGGAATGACCCTCCCTTCATATATGGGTAGATAATGATGGTGTGGGAATCTATAGCTATAAACTAGAACCCATGTGCTATAAGATAACTAATACATGATGTATACCATAAATAAATCCATTCTAACATGATTTATTAAAAACATGTAAACCATATCAAACACATGAAATTAAAATATTTAACTATAAATATTACTATGGCTAAAGTTTTCAAATAGTTCTTGATCTCTAGGATCAGTCAATTTTAAACACACTACTCAATTGGATTACACCTCATCTTTCATTAATGGTGCTAATTAGTCTATTGGAATCCATCACACCACTTATTTAGGTCATGAATGTGAGATTTGGTTAATTATATAATAATATAAAAAATAATAGAATCAAAAATAATATTCCCTAATATAAAATATGCTAAGTATGAAAATATCAAATACATACATTTAGTCCATCAAATGTAATGCAATGAATCTAAAATAATCTAATTTATTTTAGAATAATAAATAAATTCATAATCAGTTCACATAAGTATCGTACCATACAAGTAAGAAACATGTCATGGCATTTAGCTATAGAAGTGCAATATGTAACTATAAATGTTATTTCATCCACCTAATAACATTAAATCATAGCTTGATAACAGCATACTAATAGTACATTAATAAGTTCATTTAACTACACAACATTTAAATCACTAGTATTAAATCTCAAATACCTCATATTTAAAATGTTTCCCAAAATAGTCAAATACACTCAGAACTTAACCATGATTACCAAATACACCCATATATATGTATTTGTAAAATCATGTAAAGTTTATTAGCCTAGTATGTTTATATATATGATATACATGTGGAATTGAACCAAGTTAACTATTTACATGTATCCTCCATATATATATATATATATATAAAATTTAGTTTTAAGTAAAATAAATAAGTCAACAATCACTCAAAAAGGATTTTTATATGATATAATCCAATTAGACAAAATATTGTCCATAAACCAGAGTATTGCATATACCAATATATTAATCTAATAAATAACATTTATTTATTCACAAAAGTAAACAACTTCTACAAAAGCACTTTACTCATTTATTTATTGTCATTATACATAGTATTCAGGCCTTCACAATAAAGTTATATTGTCCTAAATTCATTGATAGTAACAATAATATACAACATTGAATATGAAATACTCTTACGGGATAATAATTTCACATTTTGTTTAAGAGTAATTTGTATCCCCTAATCCATCTTAGGTTTTCAATTCATTTCCCATTTAAATAGTACTATCCTAAAATCAATTATGTTTTATCCCATAAAACTTAATACTCCCTTGTTTGTACATTGAAACATATACAGACTTATTCAAGTTCAGCCAACTATATATATATACTATATTTTTCAAGCATATAAGGAAATGGAAACATCTTAGTTTATGTCTCAAGGATAAACTCGATAGGTAACCAAATTAGCATGAAATTCATTTTTAGTTTGTCTTTATGTTTCTATAATCACTTTTATATAAGTGAGCGAATCCCTATAAATTAAATAGGGATATCCCACATAACAATGAAAACATATAAATACAAGTCTTAAATTGAATACCCACCCATATGTTCAACTTAGTCAACTGTTTCAATATATATATATATATATATAGAGGATCTAAACATAAAATTTGTATACAATAGAACTATCTTATATACAAAATTTAATACCTCATAACAAATGCCATAATCATCTTTAATACACATACACAAATATATACATACCCTAGGTCACTAAAGTCCTGTAAGGCATATATACATATCCTATATATATTTCTATCATTTATATAAACATATAAATGAAATATTCCAATTTCATTCTATTTCTCCAAGCAACTTATATACATAGTCAAATCCTTGCCCAAGTTTGTATAGTTAAAACCCAAAATAAAATACATAAATCGATTGCCTTATATGAAAAATAAAGGCTTCAAAATTTATTACTAAGCCTGGGTTAAGAACCCCCAATTTTACCTTTATACCCTATATGGGTTCCAGATTTAATCCTATGCATTAATGTTTATATATCCAAACTAGTTTGACATGAAATACAAAGTCCAAGAATCTACTAAGTCTAGGTAAAAGTAATCATTTTAATGAAATATTTATACTTTGTATGGTTTACAAATTTGAAACAACCATAATCACATAGATTTTAATGTATAACATGGAAAAAATCATACATCCCTAGCCATTCCACTTAGGGTTTTTATGGGTTATATGTAGGGTTCTGAAGAAGGTTGAGTCATCCATAGGGCCCTACATTCAACCCAATTTTTATAATTTAAATTTAACTAAAACTATCTAAACCCTTTTATAAATTCATTACCATAATTCATCTAAACTATTAACTAGGAATTTTAAATACATCACCAACTTGAAAGAGAGAATTTTATGCCAAGGAATCAAATTTGTTTTCTCTTCTTAGCTTGAAATCCCTTCTTTCTCTTCTACCTTATATTTCATTATATGTTATCCCCTCATAATCCTCTCTCTCCTTTATTTTATTCTCTTCCATTCTCCTTTCTTTCCACATGAATTTCTCCAAATTCCTTGGCAGAAATAATGACTAAAACTATGCATGTCATATATAACTCAATAGAACTAACAATCCACCATCATTTTCTCATGCAAAAAACATCCAAATCAAACAATGGTTTTTCTATCTAAATTCAATTGCATATTAACACTAATCATCCTAAACATTCTCAATTAATAATAAAATAATAATTATATGATCCTTCAAAATATGCATGTTCATAGACTTCCCTAATTTACCATGCATCAACTTTTATAAAAATTCATCAACATTGAAATATTTATGGAAATTTCTAGTATCATAAATTCATTTATAAATACCTTTGACTATATAACAAGTCCATCATACCATAGTCATAAAACACATTGCTTAACACTATGACTTTGCCTAGTCATGCAAACAATATAATCATTGTTTAATAATATGAATAATTTAACCTTAGTCATCAATAAGTTAAATATAATTATGTTTCCTTTTATCATTTATCAATGAAACTAATCATATTGACTTTGCATAGAATCATGTTTATTACCTAGGCACAAAGGCTTATGGTAATCATTAGTCAATATTATAAATCTCATTATTACCATGCCAAACTAATGTCATCCATAAATGTTAAAAAATAATTTTTAATTTATTAAATACTTAATAAAATTTATTTAATTCATTATAAATGATAATAATAACCATTTGAGCATCAATATTCACTTGAAAACTAATCAAACAAAGAATTACAATCCATCTAATACCTATAGTTATGAATACCAATTAAAACACTATTTACAAAACACTTAGCCATATCCAAGATAGTGGTAAGTCACAATAAGACATGTATATATTCACTCAATCCACCAAGAAATAACATCAAAAAATATTAATGTAGTAACACAACCATATTAGTGCAATCACACAACTAATCACCATGATAATCAAATAATAATCAAGATCACAATAGGCATATATATCAGAAATCATAGACATACTACAACTATCCAAATTAAGTAACGAATTAAAAATTTAATATACTTGTGGTGTGTGTGTGGGTTTATAGTCTTTCCTTCTATCATCCCCCAATGCCTCCATCTACACCACTATCTCTAATGATGCCCTCCTTCCATCACACTTTCAGGGATGGATCTATCTTATATCCACCTCACAAAAATGTAGTTAGCCTAAAACATATATATTGATAAAATATTGTTGTATTAACTAACAATCATGATCATCATATATAAAATATGAAAGTATAACTAACCCATAGCTAATCAATCATGTAAATTAAGGAACATATAATTATCACATAATTAGTATATGAAATAAAGCTTAATCAAACACTAGTTAATCAAATAATAACCATGAAAATCCATGGATCAAAATGTTATTAATATTAGAGACAAATCAATGTGACACCAATACTTGTCTTGTTCTAAGTAGTTGGAAATTTTTTGGCAATGCAGGTGAGTAAAATGTGTTTTAGAAATTCTAAGAAAATAGTTTGTATTTATGCACTTTTAGTCATATTTATTTTTGGGGTATGGAATATTATTTTTCTACATATAATTTTGATACAAAAATTATATAAACTATTTTTATAAACTTAATTATTATAATAAGTAAAAGATTGAAATATATAAATAATAGAAAATATAGAATTTAACATTGAAATAATTTAATTGTGAAAAAACAAATCAATTATTATTCTTAGTGCCCATATAAAATCATCACATGTTGCACATTACTTGTGTCAAAAAACATGCCATTATGAGGTTAGGATAGTTTTACCACCTTAAGATTAAAAAATTGGACACCATCACATTATTAATAAATAAAATTGTAGATAAAAACTATATTGTTATCTTTGATAAATCCAAATTTTATTAAAGATTAAAATAATAAAGTAATGGGGTATAAAATACATTTTTCATACATTTTTAGGCATAATAACAAAAGAAAGTGCCTGAAAGTGCCTTCCATTTTGATTAAAAATCATATGAGAAACTATGTCAAGGGAGACAAACAATCATCTTTATTTCTTCTATGTTAATATGGATTGGTATTAGCTTCCCAGTATGAAAAAAAAAAGAAAAATAATGCATGAACCCCAAGAAAAAAGTTGAAATAATCATCATATCATTAGATTTCCATACTCTTATTGAAATAATCATAGGAAATATAATATAGGTTCATCAAAATCATAGAATTTTTTTGTTTTGGTATATTCTACATGGCCTTATAGATAATGCAAGATGATATAATTAAAGTTTAAATTTGGTTTATCTTTTGAACATTATTTAGAAAAAAATTTAGTTTAAATAATTTGGTTGTTTAAACCCATGATTTTTTTTTTTTAAGTTTAATATATTTAAGGATTTCATAGTCCATTATTAGTATAAAAATCTCCTTGACAACAAAAAAATATTATGGAGTTTGGAAATCTTATTAAGTATGGAAATTCCAAATTTGAGTAACTATGGTGAGTGCCATGGATTGAGAAGGAAAATGCTCCCAATTCTCATTGAAGAACAAAAAATGGGATAATGTTAAGTAGTTGAGTGATGCACAACCTAAACCAAACTAACCCATATAAATAATCTAAACTAATCTTGAAACTAAAATATGAAAGGTGAACGCCACATATTAGGCTCATAGAGTAATGCTAGACCATTGAAAAATGAATAAAATCAAATGTACTACTCAATTAAAACATGAATCAACTACTATAAATGAACTTATAATTTCAATATTTCTATATAATATAAATATTCTTTAAATATAGCAATTTGAATAATGTAAATGTCTATGAAAAAAAATTCACATCCTATAATATGAATTTATCGGTGCTAATAATGGTAAACATTGCAAATATTATGCATGAAATAACTCTCATGCCCCATAATTTGAACATCTTGATGTTAATCAAATATAGAAAGCTATACATTTATATGATATGTGTGTTTCATATCTATTTTTTTAAATATGTAACTCATATGCTATGAAATGAGGACACATTCCCCTAAATGTATATAAATGTACATATATTTAGAAACCATGTAATTCATGTCTTGTGAAATGAATGCATATGCCTCCATGTAACTAAATTATGTATATAAATATCCTAATTTCATATCTAAACCACTCTTAAATATTTGTAATCTATATAATTTGTGTCAAAATTTGTAATATATGCTCATGGAGGCCTAATTATGTATGGTAAGCCCACTAATATGTCCCCATTTTGAGGTTAAGGATGCATCCTATGAGTTACTCATCTCAAAATGATGAGTTAAATGTATCCTGATATTTAAAAAAAATGTAATCATGTTAATCATGTTAATCATGTTAATCATATGAACATGTGGAGAATATGCCATCATAGTATTGAATATGTCATCAAATAATATATAAAACATATATAATGAAAGGGCATGTATATATTTATATATAAATTAGGCACACAATAAGAAACATAACTAATAACTATATTGAATTAGACTATGTGAGATAGGTGCATGATATGGATCATGGGACTTGAAAAAAAAGCAATCACAATAAGAATTAAAAAAAATGTCACACAATATAAGTACACATAATAGAACACAATATGACACGTAATTACAAGGGGTTGCATACAAGGCAAAATAATTTTTGCACAAACAAATACAAGGAGACACAATCAAGGGGAAATAAAATTCAAAATAAACAAGGCCAAATAGCCAAAGACATGGGGAAATAAATTCTTCACAAATAAGGATAAGGAGCCACAAACATGGGCCAATGGGATATATTTAATAGATAATAAATGATTACCCTATTAAAAAATAAAACAACATCAAAGAATCATAGAACATACAAAGTATTCTATATCAACCAAATATGTAAATGTCATAACATATCCATGTAACACTATATGAGAGATATCAAGGAATATGTATGAAATAAAAGTAGCTAAATATGGTAATTAGAAATGACATTTAAATATATAGCATGTAATATTACTTAAGGTTACATAAATGAATTAAATTTTATTCCACTATTTTTGAGTGGTCACATTATGTGCTTGTAGTTATCCTTGAATATTTTAATTTTTGGTGGGCATAATCTATATCATGTTGAATTCTAATTGTATCCCAGTCATGTAAGTATATGATGAACTTATTTTTCTTATCCATTATGGATTGTATGGGATATAAAAAATCATGTCCCAAGATAAACATGAACTGGGTAGTATAGGGTGTCACCCATATGTGATAATTGAAAAGCTTTAGCCTATAAGAAATTGGTAAAGTGATGCATTCAAGGAATGTAACTCGATATGGATTTTATTGTAAATTTTTGATATTATATATAAACTATCATAATAATGAAAAACTCCACATGTTTGGGAGTTTATCTTCATCAATCATGATTTTATGTCAATAAGCACCTTCTATATATGTTTTAATTATATAATGTCTTGTCATGGACACTTATGACCTTTGCATGTTGTATTTTTATTTTGAGTCCTATTATAAATGAGTGATGAATGATCTTGCAACAATGAAAAAACCTTAATTACCCAAACACTCTTATACTTTTGATTTTGTTGTTGTAATTATATACAACTATCTGTTCCATGCCCTGTGATTCTATGATAATCAAAATATTATCAACCTTGCTAAAGTGATAAACATATCATAGTTATATCTCTAGTAGTTGGGAGAGTGATCAAGAAATTTTCAAGTGACATTCATAAAATAATTCTTGGTTTGTTTGGAATAATTATTACTTGTATTTTATTAGTATGATTTTTATTTCAATTTTCCACATTTTTCACTATATTATGCCCAAAATATTTTATAAAATTATATATATATATATATATATATATATATATATATATATATATATTTATATAATATCTCTTGTTCTTGCATCATACTCAATTTTAAGAAAATTTAATGGTGTTTTTATCAAATGAGAACCATGGTGTATAATAACATTATAACTAATATTGGAATTTTAATTAATCTAATGATCTGACATTGGTGCTTTTACTTTATCTACTATAAGTTGTGATTGAGAAGAAAGTTATGATTTATTATTTTTCATGGTATATGAATTATATCAATAGTATCCAAGACTAATAGGTCTAAACATATTATAATATAAGTATTCATCTAATTAATAAGATTTAAATTTAGCTTATACAACTCATTATTTTATATATTTTACATATCATTATCATCATCATTGTCATACCATTATGTCACTTTGAAATTAGGATTTTATAATTTACTAAAAGAGGGAGATTTGAAATTATATCTTTTTCTTGATAATAAATTATGGTTTTGCCTTTGCATCTTCTTATATTTATATAACCAGGGCCTTGTCCTTTACATGGATTTAATCACTCACCTCATATGTACACATTTGATCTAATGAGATGGGTTGTGATGGTGGAACTATATAACAATCCCCAAAATTTGATTAACTATGAGTAGTAGACTGTGTCATCTTACAATATATAAAAATGATTGTCATCTTCAAGAAATGTATACACATAGCCATCATGAGTGAATTTTATGCATTGGTTTAGTGTATATGATATTGCTTCAATTTTATTTATTTAAGGCCACCCCAAAATTAAATTGAAATGTAGAGGATTAAGCTTAACTTAAATTGTAGTGGACACTATATTAGGTCCTAGTTTGACATCCAATGATATTGAACCAAGGATTTATCATGGAATACTATCAAATCCACTTATTGTTTAATTTGATTTTTTAATACTATTCATATTAATTCCCTATTATTGTAATAAATTTATACCACAAATATTCATTCCTAAATCATTATTTATCAATATACATTTAACTTCTTTGGTATGAACTTGAATTTGAGTAAATGATGTTAGATA
This sequence comes from Torreya grandis, assembly GCA_037957365.1. NCBI lineage: Eukaryota > Viridiplantae > Streptophyta > Pinopsida > Cupressales > Taxaceae > Torreya > Torreya grandis. The sequence continues at coordinate 1,349,407 of JARHVA010004230.1, read as the reverse complement.
CCTCTTTATTACATGTTGTGGAGCTAACTCCTTTTAAAAGGAAATAAATTTGTATATATACTTTAAAGTGTTTAGTATAAATAAAAGGATGTTGGTTTAGTATTACAAGGAGGATTAGTGTCACACAATGCTTCATATAATATGTCCTTATACATAGGTGATTGATTTAATAATTCAAGGATATAAAATTTAGCATTGGTATTATTTATTTTATCAATTATCCCATATCCTTGGGATTGATTAACTTTTCTCATGGGAGATGGAGGGGGTTGAGGAGGAACATGTTTATTACCTCTTCTATTACACAAGGTGTGGCACCCTACCTCTACTAATAGTGACAAAATTTACCACATAATCCAATATAAACCATGGGAGAATAATGGGGGTGGGATGGTCACTTAGAAAAATTGGAGGTTTAGGTGGAGGGGGGGGGGGAAGGATTCATACTTTTATTTTGGCATCTAGTAAAGACAAGAAAAACCTCAAATTAAATATTAAAATTGAATAAATTAATAAAGAATTGAGATTGTTAATTAGCTATTTAATCCTTATTAATGTATTAATATTTGATTCATGTAATTAAATGTTCATTTCATATTTTGCATATCAAAGGAAAAAAACATGTAATAATTACAATCATATATTGAGTAAAGAAATAAAAATTATGTGCATCCATTATATCCATATATGTAATATGTGTATTAGGAAAATTTTGACTGTCAAAATTAAAATTTAATATATATATACATAAACATAAAAACTTAAGAATGGAAGAATAAACCCTAAGGGAAACCTAGGTTCTAGAAATGATTGTTATAATATTTGGGTTCACTAATTTTTTTTTACCCTATTTTGGTTAATGAACCATAATTAGGATAAAAACTACTTGAAATCAATATGGATAATAAGACACACAAAATATAAAAATATGAACATAAATTCTTGCAATTGATTTGAAATTATAATTTACTATCTATGGAAAGTACAATAAAGTGTTAAGATACTTAGCAATGAAATCCTTTATGGAAGACTTAGACTATGGGCATGAAGGTCACTTGAATTGAGATATGGATATTTATGTGTGATTGAATGATATCATCAACCTCGGTTGGTATCAATAGATAGTATATTCAAGATCTAATAGTTTCATTTATGTGTACTTTGAAATTATATTTGATATAGATAGGTGCACTTACTTCTCATCAAGATTTGTGTGTTAAAACCACTGTAGGTTTGATTACATGAAAACATGTAATTTTTTTTTAAAGATAATTAAATTGCAACATTTATAGATAGATCTTATCATTGTGTTACACCTCACACTATATAAAATTGAATGTAATAAGATGAAAATAAAATTACAACACTAATAAATTCTAATTAATCCAATGATTAAGCATAATAAATCTCATGTAAGTAATACCTCATATGAGGAGTATATAGTGCACAAAATATAAACATATGTTACAGATATAATATACCAATAAGTATTATTTTTAAATAAACTAGATATGAAATACATAATATTATCCATTAATGAATTCTACAACCATTGTTGTATCAAATAATAAATATAAAATTACCGGTGTATACCACTACCCATACAATAGTAATACAATGTAACTTTATACAACTTATTAGTTTATATAATAGCTATGAGTAATAACATAATTATCCAGATGTAGTTGTATGGAGGGAGAGTATCATCTAGTTTTTTTCCTCCAACCATAGATTGATGGTCCCTTACACACCTCACCACTAGGAGTGACCCTTACCTTCATGGAGGGGTATATAAGAGCAATGTGAATATAGAGAACTCATATCACTATTACATGCAACAATCATCTAGTCCATGAAAAAAATCCTCTATCTAATATGAATTTACACGTACATGTAAATTATGATAATAGGAATCTAATAATGGAGGTTATTATAGTGTTATTTCAAGAAATAAAACTCAAATAAACACATTAACATTTACACTCCTAGGCTAGATACTAGGGAGAGATTAGTAATCAAAACTAAATGAAAGCACAACAAAAACATAAAAGATAATAAATATTTTACCTTCCTTGGGAGCTCTAAATATATTTTTTGAGTGGCTTGCTCAGCTTGTGAAATAAGAAGTCTTTGACAATGGAGGTTGTGTAACTCCTTCTCTCCTTGGCACCATGGCTTCGATGTGGCTTGGCTTAAGATTTTGGCATTATGACACTATTGTCATTAGTCTCATAGATTAAATCTTGAATAATAACTCTATAATATCCAAGTTATTTGAATATATTTATGCATAATAAATTTGTACCAAAATAGATTATGGTTCAATAGGAAATGCCTTGTATTTATAGCCTTAGGAATTAACTCTCACCCAAGGTGAGTTAAGGTTGAATTTAGGCTTGGAATGGGTTCAGACTAAACCTAGGTGAGTTAAATATAAATATGTTAGAGTTAATAATTATCAAGTAATAATGATTTTAAATTAATAGGCATCATTCTCAAAATTAGATATTTGAGGATATTTTCAAAGAGCTTGAAAACTCATAAAGGCAATGATGAAAGGCTGGGATATTTTGAATTTTTGAATTTCCTTTTTTATATATTCATTAATTTCAAATGGAGAATTCAAATAGGAATTTAATCTTGTTTATCTTTTTAATTTATATTTATTATCCCTTTGTCATTTCCAAGATTTAATTAAGTGTGCAAGTGCCCCACGTAATAGGTCCATAGGCTAAATTGATAATTGTTATGTTTCAGGGTAATTAATGATGAATCTATGAGAGGTTATTATTGAATATGATATAATAACTCATTTATGGATATCTTAACACAATTTTGAGTTTTGATTAATGATACACAAAAAATTTTTGGACATTTAGTGATTTTTAGGCTTAATTTGAAATAATTGGTAGGAATCAGTCTAAAGTCTAGTCGAAAGCTAGTTGTGGCTAGTTTTAGTTGTCTACACAAACTAGATAGCATAATGGACATAAAGTGTATAAATATATAAAATTTATTTGGCCAAATTTTTTATTATAGTTTATACTTCAAATGAAGTTGGGTCTTGTTCACTATAACCACACTTTCTACTAAATGCATAAATTCCTTATCCTTCATGCTAACCAATGACAAGTGATGTTTAGAAGGGGATTTTTTTTATATTAATAGCAATATATTAACATGAGGGATAACTAAATTGCACAAAAATAACTATATTTGGTTTGTTTAAGGTTCTTAGAAGCATAAAAAAGTAAAAAATAAGTTTTCAATTTCATGCATAGCTATAATTGGTAAAATCAACATTATTAACTCATAATAATTATGTTAACATATTTTAAATAATATCAATATTTTGTTTCCATAATTTTCTACCCATAATAATTATATGATATTCACACATTTTTACCAACATATACAAGAAGTTTCATAATTATCTAAGTTTAATTCATTTGATTGGGAGAGTACAATTATACATAACAAAGAAAGATTAACTTTTAACAAGTCAAGATATATTATAATGGTTCAAACCAAACTTTAAATTATTTCATTTCATTTATAGTACATAATCATAATCCATATTGGAAAAAAAGGTAACAATACCATTTTCACACCATATATTATGAATTCACTATTTAATATGATTATACCATATAAAACTTATTTAAATCTACCAATACCAAATAAATTATTTCATTAATTTCCAAGACATATTTTTAAGGAATTTAACCAAAATATTATCCAATTAGTTTCCAAAATAATGTTAATCTAAAATGATAGAATTTGGTTATATTGGGTAAACAGGCCTATAGGTGGTCATTAACCACATATAGGTATGTTTATGGACCAATTCACAAAGGAAGGAATGATTATAAAAAACACAATAATATTGGTTTAAACAATCAAACGCATGCTATATAAAAAAAACCACCACATAATATGGAATTAAAATCAATAAGTGAAGATTTAATATCACACTCATATATAATTCAACAAGTAATAATCGTCAATGAAAAACCATGTTTTAAAAGTAGTTTCTCTAATCATTAAATTTGATTACAAACTCCATATAAAAAATAATAACCAAGCATGAACACTATACTTACTAAAGTGATTTTAATAAATAATAACCAATCTATGAATACCAAAAATACCATGTTCCCAAAAGTGGTCTTGATAAGTAATAACCAAATCATGATTACCACCATACAAGGTGGTTCTTAATTAAAATAATTTTTAGGCCTTTAGGTGGTCCCTAACCACCTATAAGTCTATAATTGACCTTTATTATTTTTTAAATAAACTAATAACTTGTTTATCTATAATAAAAAAATAATAATTTGTGGGCCAAAAGTACTACATCTTAAAATGGTTTATAAAAAATAAAAATAACCCATAATAACCATGTTGAAAAATAATTTTCAAATCACCCAAAATAAATTATAACACTACGCCAAAATGGGTTTCAAATAAATTAAGTCAATCTATGTTACAATGTCATAATTTGGCTTCTAAACAAACATTTAAAATCTATATTACATCTATATAATGTGATTTTAAACCAAATAAATCCAACACTACACCAAAATGGGGTTGAAATAAATTAAGTCAATCTATGTTACCATGCCATAATGTGGCTTCTAAACAAGAATTTAAACTATATATTACATCTAAATAATGTTATTTTAAATCAAATAAATCCATTTATAAATACCACTTGCATAGTGGTTTTTAATGACAAAATACAATACTATAGGTGTTCGTTTATTTTCCTACAGGTCTATATTTTGTCCTCTTTTTTGTGTTTATTTTAAATAATATATGAATAACTATGGTTTTGTGCAACATAGGAAAGGAAGGATTACTTTTAGGCCAATATAGGAGGCAAATAAATATATCTCAAAGATTTCATTTTCATTTAAATCCCTTCAACTTCAAACAAATACAAAAAATCACTATTGTTTACAAATATGCAAAAAACCATAACCATATTTGAGCATATAATGTTTTATCCATATAAGGATTTCTTTTAAATAAAAATGAAAGCAAATTTCCTAGTTAAAATTAAAATCTAATCTAATTCCACAATAATAAACTACAAGTCCAATTACTTGGATTATCAACTAGATTTACAATAATTCTTTTCACTTTTTCTTCCTTTGCTAACCAAGCTTCTCCCTTCCTTCACTGCCAATGTTGTTTTCCATTTTTTTCCTTTTTCTTCTTCTTATCCCTTTTCCCATTATTCGTTTCAACTTCCATGCCAATATTTTTGTTAAATTTATAGTTTGAATCTATATATACCATAAAAAATGTGAACTACTCACCTAAATCTCAAGTAGAATTCATTGCATTTAGTTTCTACTAAACCTTCCTTGCCATAGTTTCCTTAAAAAATGCCACATAACTAGTATTTCACCCCCCGATTTTATCTTCTAGCAACTCAAAATCCAAAAATGCAATCCACCTATGCAAATTTGATACCTTATAAAATCCATCAAATGGTTGACCTAACAAAAATAATCCCCAAAAAAATCAATTTTTTATTCAAACATAATAAATAATTTTAATTTATAACATAATTATAAGTTTTAATAATTTACCAATCAAAGTCAAAAATGGGGTATAATACATTCAAAGAATAATTATAACCTAATGACCTCATCAAGATTTCCAATAGTTTTATTAAAATAAATATGTGTCGTTGCAACCCCCAAACAAAGTTTTTATTATGCTAATTGAGACCTATTTTTATTTAATGTATGATTTAAAACAAGAGTATGCAATCATTATTTACTTTATGTCAAAGACTATTAAAAGATTAAGTATTATAAATAATGATACTGATATACAACTAAACAACAACAAAAGCCTTGAACATCATCAACACATTAGTTTCTAATGCATCAAAGAACAATTTAGTATATATTTCCAAACAATACATCAAATCAAAATTTAATACAAATAGTAATTTGATCTCAAACAAGATAGTTTCAACAAGAATCTCAAAATGAACAAAATCATACCAAATAATGCCAATTATAAATGAAATAATCACCCCATATAACTAAAAAAGACACACATCTTTTATATATATATATATATATATATATATATATATATATATATATATATATATAGTGTGTGTGTGTGTGTGTGTGTGTGTGGGTTGTTATGGATTATTATTATCTATCCACATAATGACCTCTGTCTACCTCTTATTCCCCTATGATCTCCCTCTTTAATATTTGGTGAGGATAATAAATGCCCTGCATCAACCTCAAGCCAAAACAAATATTTAATCCATTAATTCATTTGAAACATGACATAAATAACACATATATCACTATATACAACATATATAAGTAAAGAAAAACATTATAACTCTTTTTTGTCAAACACACACACACACACATCCACACCCACACACACACACACACACACATGTACTCAAATAAATTATGTAGAACATAAAAGTTATACATCATATTAAATAAATCAACCTAATATGTCCATATTATTAGGAAAAATTAGTCTCACATATAATTTGGGTTAATATTGTAAAGTGAATAATTAAATGAGTAATAATTCACTAGTTGTTATTTGGGTTAGTTAGAATATTATAATTGAGATTCATATTGTTATGTGTAATAAAAATATTATGTAATAGATTTGTTATGGTTAGTGGTATCATTGAGAGTTATAACAATACTACATAAATAGGTTTATGAGTGATCATAGGGATATGATGAGATATTGATGGAGATATGAACTCCATAAATATAGGAATGAATCTTATATAATTATATTGCCTTGAATGACTATTTAATATAGAAAACAACATCATATATTATGTTTTATATTACTGATTTATAGTTTTACAATAGTCAAATATATAATGAAATCACCCAATTCCTATCAATGGTATCAGAGTGGTGTTTTTTTAGGGATGAGCTTGTGAGAACTTGTGAAGGGCAGCCATTATTTTTCAATTACTTTGATTAATGGTGTTTGGAATAATATGTCTTTAATTCTTTATATATTAAAGTATGTTTTGTAGTTTATATTAGGTTGAGATTTTGTAGTATTGTGTCATATTACAATTTATCTATAGTGCTTCCACCTAATAGCATGCATTGTAAAGAGGCATCCAAGGTTTGAGAAGTTCCTTTACAAAGACATTATGATAATAATGATAAGAGCATTCAATATATAAGTGCATAAATCTATTCATATAAAGTGGAGTTTTTTCACTCTTCTTCCTTGTGTATCTATTTTTGAATATACAAATGTGAAATTTAAGGAGGGTATATGCCAAGGGACATTTTGAGTGCTAGTACTTGAAACTAGATTCAATACAAATTTGTTCTGATCTTACATTTTTTAATTATTTATCTTCTATGAAGATTATAGAATATGTATTTCATTGATTAATGATTTTGCTATTCCATCTCAAAACTTTATCACATTCTTAAAAAATTTCTTGGAAGCATCACCTGCTAGATTGTTGGCTTGGCCATGAAGTAATATCATGACTTTATATATGGATTTGTATCTTCTATGAGTCTCCTACATGAATTTATATGGAATCACCAACACACACACACACACACACACACACACACACACACACACACACACACACACACACACACACACACACACACACACACACACACACACACACAAACACACACACACACACACACACACACACACACACACACACACACACACACACACACACACACACACACACACACACACACACACACACACACACACACACACACACACACACACACACACACACACACACATGCATCTATTTTATGTCTTGGTATATTATGGCATACAATATTTTCTATGATATAAAAGTATGATCTATTTTGATCATGTTTTGTACCATGAATACTATGGATTGATTCCTCCCTTGAATTCCTTGGTAACATTTTGAGTTCATATATTCCAAATAGTTCGACATGGACAAAACTATTATCATTGTAGTGCTTCCAAGATATTACAACACACATGGATTGATCATTTGTATACAAGCTTTAACATCTTCTTAGTTCTCATGTTTGACACATATGAGGTTATATTGTGTTGAATTTTAATATCATGGATAAATATTATGTGTGGGATGAAGGAATTCATCAATTTATTGTTGGATATGTGCCCTTAAAACACATTTGTGCACTACCTAGACACATATAAATCTTGCAAAAACCCATGTTCCTTTATCATCTATTAAGCCATGTGTGTCATTATTTTTTCTCATTAAGCCACCTAATATGCATAAGAAGGTCTAATGAGGTCATATTTTGTTTGTTTTAATTATTTTTGGATTGTCAAGATATATAAGTCTATGTTTAGAAAGTATGTTATTTATGATCAATATAATTTGAGTCTCATATTAATTAAGTTTATTAGCAAAATTTTATTAGTAAAGTATCAATTAAATTAAATTATAAATTGAGTTGTAAGTTATATTTAAGAGTCTCTTTTACATCAAAAAAATATGTCATTTTTATGACAAAAGAGTCAAATCAAAACATTCACTTATTTATATGGATGCATTTTCAAGCAACCCTAACATCCAATTTTTAATGAATGTGTTAATTTTTTGGGGAAGTCTTGTCATTAAATATTACATGTAAAGGTTGAGCCTCAATTAAAAAATTTATAAGTATAAAATGAAGGAGGTTAGATGCATTGGAGGTTGGAGTATTTTTAGCATCCTCTCATTAGTCACTAATGATAGGGATGCACATCTGGATTAATGGAAAAATAGTTGTGAATAAACCACTATGTTGAGGATGATCACTAGTGGTAGTGGTGACTATATACATTATACAATATTTAGTGGAAAATATCATGTGTAGAGGCTAAAAAAGTGATAATGAGGATTTAATCCTCATTTTAGTTTTTTCATGTATTTCAAATTTTTAGCACTAGTTTGTATGTGTTATAAATAAGAGATGTATTTTCTATTTTCTCAAATGATGTACTACATAAAAAAAATTAGGATTTGAAAGAGTGAAATATGAATAGATGGTGAGTTCTTGATCGAGTTCCCACATTGACTGGGTCAAATTTGTTCCCTATAGTAAATGGTTGATAAGTAGATTGCTCCTATTTCTGGTTCCCAAATTGGTTCAATCAAATAAGTTCCTGGTAGTGGATGGTCAATAATATATTGAAACCTTACCTCTCTAATTTCATTAAGTACTATTAAACACAATTACCATTTAAGTACTAAGGTGGGGAATGTCAGGGAAAATAAATCTCACATGTAATCTGGGTTAATATTGTAAAATGGATAAAATTACATGATTAATAATTTACTAGTTGTTATTTGGGTTAATTGTTAAAATATTATATTTTAGAGTCATATTGGTGTGTGTAATAATATTATTGCATAATAGGCTTGTTATATTTAGTGTTATTGTTGAGAGTTAAAAAAATACTACGTAAATAGGTTTATGAGTAATCATAGGGATATGAGGAGATATTGATAGAGATATGAACTCCATAAACATAGAAATGACTTTCCTATATAATTATATTGTACCAAATGAATATATAATAAAGAATACAACATAATATATTGTGTGTTATGTTATTGATTTCTAGTTTTAGTAGAGTCAAATCTCTGATCAACTCACCCACTTCCTATCACATATATCCATATGATTTATAAGGCCAACTAATCACTAGTTAACTATTTATAAACAATATCACATGTTTTTTGATAAGGATTGGATAACACTGTCTATGATCTTAAGGTTTGATAATGTGTGAAACTCATATAAATATGTATCTTTTACTTGAAACCCTAATTTCACCTATTTTGATATAATTATTCCTATAAAAGGAGAATAAAGGTGGGTTTATCTAACCCTAACTACTCCCCATTGACTAGTTGAGCACTACTTACATATCCAATACTCTAAAGAGGGAAGTCAAAATACATGTAGTTACACAGTCTATAAAGTGAATGTGTGCAATAGTGTTCATTGAATGTATGAAACCTATGATTTAGTTCTTGATACTTGACCACTGATAATCTTGACTTGTCTCTTGAGCATTTTATAATTGGTAAGGACCCAATTTTTATGACTAATTAGAAAATTTAGAGAAGTAAGGTAGTCATATTTAATGTGCAAGTGTTTGAATATGATTGATAAGTGATGGTAGATAGGTAATAGGTTTGTGTGTATTTTATATTTATAGGTATATCATTAGGTACTTCCTCAAAACATTGGCATGAAAAATGTAAGTGCAAACCCATAGTAAGGATTTGAATTTGAATTATAACTATTGTTTAACATAATATAGAACTTTTAGACTCACACAATATCATTAGATGGTATGTTTTGATTCTAGCATTAATGTTTGGGAGGTAGGAAGATTAATATGATGATGTAAGATTAATATAATGATGTACAGATATATAAGTAAGGTAAATAACTTGTTTGATATAAATTTTAGGGTTTTTTTGTAGGTGACTAAGAGAAATTTGGGAAGGTTAAGACCCACATAAGGCATGCATATGTGAGACAATGGTGAATGCAAGTCATTTTTTAAGCACAAGTAATTTAGGGTGAATTTATGTTAAATATAATTTATTCAAGTATCAATTACTATATTTTAGTGTCTAATAACCATTATATTAAATCTAATAACCTATTTACTATTTTTTTCCATGTCTTTATTTACATTGATATTTTTTTCAAATAAATTTGATTAAAAATGAAGAAGATATACATTCATAAGACATGGGATTACTTTAATTTTGAGACCCTTTGAAAATTAATTTAACGTGTTTAACATATTTAATTCTTGAATCATAGGGGCCACTCTAAGGGGTTGGAAGGGAAGTAGTGATAAAATGTGTTGAAATAACATTATTGTTTGAAGAAAGAAATAGAGAGAGATTGTGAATAAGAGATGAGAGTTGAGAAACATGTTGAGTTGGATAAGTATTTTTAGAATAAAAAATTAAAGGACTTTTAATAATTATTTAATAATTGAAATCATTTTGAAAAAAAAAATTAACATTAACAAGAATAGAAACAATAATAATAGTAAGAATTGTTTCAAAAGAAAGTTAGGAAATGATTAGATTATTAGGAATGGAATGGAACTTATAGGTGTTTCATTCATTATTTACATTCAAATATCCATTATTTATTATGTAAAATATTATTAATTTTTATATTTATATTTAAAAAAATGGGTATAATAATATTTAGAAGAATTATTGTATGGGATAGAAATAAAATAAACTTCAAGATTAAGAGATTAGTTATTCTTATATTTAAAATATTATAATCTTTGTTAGGGTGAAAATGGAGATGAAGAAAAAAATGTATAAAATAAAATGAAGGTGATACACTAGAATAGTATAATACCTTATCCTGATCAAAATAAAATATGCATAAAATAGTGTTACATCTCTAAATGAATCACTTTAGAATTTGATTGCAATATGTAAAAATTACATAGACATAAAATGAGGACATAAATGAACTAAAAAACATTTGTAAACACTGAATAAAATTATATAATTTTAATTTTAAAAAATATTTAAAATTAATATAATAATAAAAATACAACCAAATCTAAAGAAATATATTTATAATGAAAACTCTCATAAAGATATGGAATAAAAATTCCATAATGAAAGGCTCTAAAAATAGGGAGACTCCCTATTTATTAAAAAAAGGAATAATGAAAAGGAAAAAACAATCTTAATAATACACACTTATAATTAGATATTTTTACTCACTTCAATGTAAAAATCTACCAAAATATCTACACTTCTCAATATTTGTTTTTAATAATAAATATTCCCATACATTCAAATATGATTTAACTAGCAAAGGAAAAATCCTTAAATTCCACCATTTTAACTTAAATGGAAAGCCAAGGATTTAATATTTATATTCCAAATAACCTAAAATAGCTTCCCCATATTGTAGCATTCCATTTCCATGGATTTCATTTAAAACTATAAAAGCAAAATCTTAAAGATTTTAAAGCTAGAATGGATTAAAAATATAAATCGTAAAATATATTTTAAAAAGGTTGCTTTGGATTTAATAAAATCCTTTTTAGATAATATGACAAGCTTGTTTTATTTAATTAAAGGTGGACTAATGCATAAAAATAAAACCAAGGGTTGGTGTCAATAGCTATTATGAAAAAAGATATTACAAACATCTTAGGGAGAGGAATTTTGAAATAGAACCTGGAGTTGGTGTAAATAGCCATTATGGAAAAAAATATTACAAACATTTTGGGGAGAGGAATTTTGAAACAAGTATACTTGTTAGTTTAGTTGAATTTTTTCACTTATAATTTGGTATTAGATATATTTCAACACATAATTTTGTATTTTTTATATTTAAGATTATTTTGAATGTATTTTTTAAATATTCCAAATCTTTCATTTCTATTAATTTTATCATGACGATGAATATAAAAAAAATTATCATTTTAAGATTCGTTCATAATATAATCATTCAAATATATTTTAACATCATTTTCAATAGAACATGTGAAAATAAAAAGAACATCAACATCATTGAGAAATGCTATTTTATTTTTCAAATAAACTAAACCAAAGGACTTTCAATAAATCAATATTATTGTAATTTGGATTAGCACTTTTTCTAGTGGTGATCTAAGATATAATAAATTTAGGTGGAGTAATGTGGAACCATATGGAACATGTAAATAATTTAGTGTTTGAATGATAATATAATCACAACAAAATAAAATTTTAAATAGAACACAAAAATGCTAAGATTAATTATTTTACACAAAGAATAAGTCTTATAAAAATAATATATACCATAATAAAATAAAATCTATCCCTACTGAATGTAAAATAATACGATTTCATCAATTATGTAATAATAAAAGTGGTTTTAATTAAAAATTCAACACATTCTCATAAACCATACAACTAAGTCTAATTAAATTTTTAAAAATAAAATAGAAAAATCAAACCTTATTTTAATAAATAATATTATAGAATAATTATAAAAATGAAAAGAGAGTTGTATATATAAATATATGTTTTTTCACAAATATGGGGACATATTGTAAAAATAAATAATATACAATAAGTATTTAAGGCAAGATGAACAAAACCTAAAAAATTTAGGATGAATAAAGAATTATTTTTGAAGTATCAAAAGTAGGAGAAATTTTTCAGAAGCATTTATATGATTTTGGTAAATTTTTAATTTTATAACTATTTTTTCATGCCCATATTAACCTATTTTTAGGACTTTGAAATCCCTACTCACTTTTTTTGAATTACGTGTAGCTCTCCATGCAACCGATTTTCTTATTTACAACCTTGACAACTAATCACATACCAATAAAAATTAGGGAATAAATAAGATTTTGTATCATTTATTTATTATTTAATTCATCTCATAATATAAAAAATATATTATAAAATAACACTCAATGTACCTCATAAAGATATTTAAGGATATAAACCCTAATTCTATATGAATTTTTGTGTTAGTAAGAGATAGTGGTATAATACGATAAAGAATTCAAAATATGTTTTAAATGCTGAAATTATAATTTAATATATATTTTTTACTCTATCTTTCAATTTTTATCTTACATATTATCATTTCATGTTTCATTCACTTTTCCTATATACACATATATATTTATAGACTTATTAAATTAAAATTAATATGAAATCAGTGCATACCCTGACACATATTGGGAAGGATAGTCCTAAAAAAATGATAAAAAATCATGGGTGACCCCAAAAATGGGTCAAAAGGGCCCACACAATAACCATACATTCTACACTTTTCTTGACCTAAAACCATACAATGTACATGCATCCAGTACAAAATTTTAAAGAAAAAGTAGGGAGAAAAGAGAAAGAGAAGGGAAAAAGGGGAACAAGTAAGAAAGGAAAAATAAGGATATGGTATAAGAAGTAAATGTGCCAATAATATTTTAATATGTAATAATAATTAAAAAACACATTAATACTCCAAAATAATAAAATTTGACAAGTAAAAGTATCCTTGGACTTAAATTGGGTATCTATAATTTGTTTTGAAACTCCCTTTTGTATATTTCATTATCTCTCTCTTCTTTTTTTTTTTTTTTGTGTGTGTGTGTGTGTGTGTGTGTGTTTGTGTTTGTGTGGGGATATAGATCTTGAATTTTATGTAGGTTAAGATGTTTCTTATATTCCCATTTTTTTAGAATGATTTTTACATTATATTTTAATTAGAAAAATTATTGAACATAATGAATATCTACCATTAAAATGAAGGTATCCTAACTAGATTATAGATAATAATCATCACATAAAAATGCTCATGATAATTTTGATGTTAAAATTTATACCACTATCCTCTGGTATCAATATGATTCTTTCTATAATACTTTAGAAAATTCATGATTCACAATTCATATAAAAAGTAGAGTTTCAAAAAACTTGCACCCACTAAATCTCTCTTCCTACCACCAATCTCTGTTCCTACCACTATTTTGCATATAAAACACATGTAGGCAATAAAATATAACAAAATTCCTTTTATATTGTACAAAATGACACTTTATTTTATTATATAGATGAGAAAATATGAATATTTTTTTAAGATCAAACCTTGGAAAAATGACAGATTTATAGTTTCAAAGGTCAAATTTTAATGGCTACAATTTTCTCAATATTTATTAGAGAATTTAGTTAGATAACATTTTGTAAAAATACTTAAAATATATTTATTATGGTGTAGGAGTAATTTGAATAAAAAATAAGGAAAAAAAAACTTTTGGATATTTATCCCTACTTTTGTATTGAGAACATTACCAAAAATCAAAATTTTAAGATCAACTTTACACATCCATATATCCCTTGATATTGCTTATAATCATTAGTGTAACCACTTTATATAAAACTATCTAAAATATATTTATGATGGTGTAATATTTTTATGAATAAAATACATTAATATGAGAAGCCATATTTTTTAATTTAACTATTTTCTTAATTCTATACCAAAAAATTTACTAAAAAATCAAATTTGCAAATATAATGTTTAGATGATCATATCTCCCTCATTTATTTGAAGAATATCTAATATAACCACTTTTCATAAATCATTAAAAAACATGTTTCAAACCACACAATAACCACCTAAATTAGAGACGTGTTAGGATAATAACCTTTTGGAATAGATTACACTTTTTTTTTAAAAGTACATTATTATATAATTTTCTCCAAAAATAATTTTCTTAATTATTCTAAAATCATTGTTTTGATACCATTAAATAAATATAATAAATAAATAATGTATAACATAACTTAAACTAGATGCAAAAGAGAATTTTGATAAACCAATTTTACCTAGTATTTATTATATTTAAAAATAGGAATAAAAATACTCTTGACTCAATAAGAAAATTTGATACAAAATTATTTAAAGAAGGAATCACTCTATAATAATTGCCATTTTGAAAGTATCATTTTGAAAGAAATAAATTACAATATCTCATTTTACATAAATGATTTTATTTCTTGATTCCAAATGAATAATGTCACTCCCTATTTATAATATATAATTTAAAAATATTAAAGTATGAGTAAATTATTAACCTACATAATATCTAATATAAGTGATTGTTATATCCCAATACAATGAACCATTAGTTATATGTAATCCATTTTAACATCTCCATAAACTCCATACATATAATAATAGCATGAGCCTAAGTGAATAACATTTAATCCCATTTATTAAATAACAATTTCATCTCTACACTTGTAATCCTCTATAAGTTGATCTTTTGAGAATCAAGGTTTTTTATCATGAAGAAAGTGTTATAAGTTTACTTCTTTGTTATATTAAAAACCATCCTCTAATTTATATTTTGTATTGATATCATATCCATTTAAAAGGAATTGAATCACATCCCTCATTTTAAATGTTAGGAGTTTCAATTAAAATTGTGTGACTTTTGCATCGACTTACAGGAGCATTTAGTTCCATTGGGAGGGCCATTGTCAATGTAATAAGACTTTCCAATATGATTTTTTCATTCTAATTAAGGAGGTTCATACTCCTCATGTGAGTTTTCATGGATTACTTTTTTTTTTCAAAATTTTTACCTCTACAATGATAGCTACTCTTACCTTCAGAGCGGACCAATCTACCTGAATGAAATTGTATTTTACATTAAAAAGTGATTCTTATTTGAAGAAAATATGTAATATTAAGGCTCTTGAAAAAATTTCATTAATTTGATTTATCTATTTCATTTTAAACTCCTCTTAGATTTGAATTTCATTCCTCTTTAATATAACTTTTTCCTCCAAACATTAAAATTCCCTAATTTATTTTATGTATTCATTTCTTCCTTGTCTTTCGTGATTTCTCATAGATGATGATTTGATACTACACATTACTAGCTGAAATATGTTATTTTTTATTTCTTCATATCACTACCCATGTATTTTTCAAACTCGACACACATCAAATAGGGTCAAAATAGACAATCTTTTTTTATAATGAGATACAAGAATACTAGTCTCAACATCATTATCCTATATTGATCTAATACCATTCATATATAGTCTTGGTTAAGTAACATGGTTGACACCAAAAAATTGATTGTAATGTCTACACAACACCCAAGTCATAAACTATTGTATTGGACTACCTAAATAAACTAAATGGCTCAATGATTTAAATAATCTAAATACACTTAATAACCCAATGACCTAAGTTACTTAGAAATCCAAAATAACTCAATGGTTTACTGACCTAAATGACTTATTAATCCAAATGATTAATTAACTAATGAATCAAATTAATAATTGACTCATATGGAAAAAAATGGAAAAAAATAATCCATCTACCTAAATGAACTTTGTCCAAGAAGAATGGAACACACATCTTCCAAAAACTTTAAAGTGATAATAAGAGAGTAATGAAAACACAAAGATCCTTAAAATCACAAAGCTAACACAACACAAAGTTCAGATGAGTCTACACACAAATAAGGTCCAACACACATAATAACTACCTAGGCACTATGAAAGGACCTAAGTCATCAAGTGATTAAAATGTGATATTCACTTTTAAAAAAATGTTATAAGTCACATTAGAATTCAAAGGTCACATAAAGCACAAGATAGTAATATAAAATATTTTCAATTTTCAATGATGTAACTTAAAGTGGAACCCCATTTTCTCATGACTTTCTTAGTCCATAACAAAGCTTGGCACATTCAGAAACTAAAATATAGGAATTGATACTTGAAATTGTTAATTTAGACTTACTTTCACCTCCCATGAATTGTGCATGCAAACATGACTCTCATTGTCCATTATCTCACATCCAAATGCCTTCTAAAATTTTTAACCTTTCCAAAATACTCTCTGTCACTTAATGGAAATCCCACCACCCACCCACCCACACACACACACACACACACGTGTGTGTGTGTGTGGGTGGGTGGTGGGATTTCCATGTGTGTGTGTGTGTGTGTGTGTGTGTGTGTAGATATACTCAAACATTTGCATATCATCATACTAGTCTTTCTACCTTTTGAATAGTAATGCCAAATTCAAAATATTTAATCCAATAGTATTGTATGAGTTTGATAGGTCTATTCCACCCCAATAAATGGTTAAAAAACAAATTCAAATCTTTTATATGGGTCAACCCATATGTTTGACATGTTGGTGGTATGAGAAAGTACCCATAGAGTCACCTATAAATATAAAATAGGCATAGACCTATTACCTATCTAGTAAGCACTTATTAAACATATTCAAACATTTACACATTCGATAAGACTACTCTATCTATCTTAATTTTATAACAAATCACTAAAATTAGGTCCTTTCCAAGTTTGAAGCACTCAAGAACCAAGTCAAGATTGTCAAATTTTAAGTATAAAAAGTTATATCATAGGTTGCATACATTCAATGAACACTATTATACACATTCACCTAACAAGGAGAACTATATGTGATTTGACTTCCCTCTTCATACTATTAGATATGTAGGCAACACTCAAATAGTCAACATGGAGTGATTGTGGTTAGCTCAACTCACCTTCCTTTCCATTTTATAGTAATAATTCCATCATTATAGGTGGACCTAGGGCTTTAAGTGAAAGAGAGATTTCTATAAGTTAAGTTCATTATCAAACTTAGGGATTACACACAACTGAAAGATAAGTAAGTGCACTAACATGTATCAATAAAATAGAGAAATATACACATACGAAAAAGTCATATTTGTAATAAACTATCTAAAGATATTAAATGAAGTTAATGATATCATTTGAAAATACCTAAATCTCTAAATCCTGATTTGAATGACTTGTAATTTGGTTTTTATCCTTCATTCTACTTACCTATAATCTCAATCTTCCACAAAACAATTAACTACTCATTATCTTAATCTTTTATTATATTTTTCTATAATTAATAAATTAAATTATCAAATCAAATACAGAAATTTACATTTTATTTTTTATATTTAATATATCCTATAATATAAATTAATTTCAAGTAATTTTTATCCTAATTAAAATTCATTAACTAAAATAAGACAAAACAACATGCTTCCATATCTTATGTTATATCATTAATTTCATTTATTTTTATATTAAATTATTGCATGTCATAAAAGTAAAATCCATATGGCCTATCCTTAAGTAGTGGGGTTTGCATTAATTTTTCATTATCATGTTTTACATCTTTTTAATGTTGGTTTAAGGAAATGGATTTCAAGGCCTTCACATAGATGGTCCTTTTTAAAAATAAAATAAAGAATTATACTAATGGTATTTATAATTTTTTATCTTTAAAATGTTAAGTTAAAGGAAAAAGGGTGATCAAGCTTTAAGCTATCTATTTTCATTTCATTTTAAAAATAATTTAATTTGTTATTTTAATTTGGTTAATTTTTTTTAATAAAATAAAAATTAAAAGAAAATAAATTATTTTGGATTTTCTTAATACATATAAATATGAAATTAAATATAGTCATGAATGTATAATAAAAAATAAAAAAGTTTTCAATTTATTTGTGATACTAATTTTATTAAGTATATTTAAATTAGTGTTCACATTTAATGAACTTAAATATTATATTAATTTAATATTTAATTTGATGGGTTAAATTGTAATAGCAACTTAATTAAGAGTTATGTGTAAACCCATGTAATATTAGAGATAGTTATATATATAATTTTGTAGGTAAGAGTTGATTTTTATAATTTAGGAGAATATAATTTTTATTTATGAATAAAATAGTTTATTTGATCAACAATTATTGCTTTTCATTGTTTAGTATTAAAACGAGTTTGTTGAACTTTTCTATAATTTATTGGTTTAATTGATAATAAAAACCTGTGAATGCAGACCACATCAATTGCTTCTATCATTGGATAGGCTATTATTTACCAATAAGTTTAGAGTGCAACCACTATAAATATTGTTGACAATATTTATATTAAAAAAAATATAGATATATATTTAAATTTTCTTTTCTGGTTGCTGATCTGTGTATAAGGGTTTGTGGATAGGCAATTATGATCCACAGACATAATAGATATTATACAGGCTGTACCAAGCGTTTGTATCTCTAACATTTTGCTTGACTTTTAGCATTCAGATCTGCAGTTGGTATGATCTGGATTTGTCTCTCCGCTCTACACACAGAATTACAAAAGTTGGTATGATCGACACAGAATTACATCTCAAATTATTATTATTATCGCCCTTATCTCATAACCACCCTTGAATTTGAATGACGTTTTGAAATTTGCATCAGCGAGTTCTCTCTCAAGATTAACAAAAAATCTCGTATGCCGCTGCTCTTTGGAAAACCACCCATGTTTTTTTCTTTTATTTTAGGGATTCCTTTGTTTTTAGTTTTAGAGATTACGGTTTCTTTTATTAAGTTTGGTTTTTAAGTTTTATGTTATTTTTTATTTTTATTATTTCTTTATATATATATATGTTTTTGTTTTTTAAAAAAAATAAGAATGTTAATACGTGGATTTGGTTTTTAAGGCATATTTTTTAAGTTTTTATTAATTTTTAGTTTAGTTTTGGTATTAGGTTTAATAGTTGTTAGTTTTAAAAGTATGTATGTATATGTTTTTAATTTTTATTTTGTTAATAAATTTATATAATTTTTTTTGGTATAGTTTTATTTATTTTTATTATTTAGTAGTTTTTTTATGTTTTAGGATTCATATTTTGTAAGATTGTTTTTATTGTGTTTTGATAAAGGTTTTGGTTTTTTAAATATAATTAGTTTTATAATTATATTTATATGTTATAGGTGATTTTGTTATAAGTAAGTTAAGTTTTGTATTGTTTTGTCAATGTTAGTAATTATTAAATTTTTAAGTGTTAAAAGTTGTAAGTCATTTTTTAAATTGAGTTTTATGTTATATTATATTATCTTTTTGTCATTTGAGATATAAGTATTTTGTCATATTGTCATTCTTGTTGACAATGTAAATTAATAGTGTCAAAAGTTATTGTCAAGAATCGTAAAGTTATTTTTTAATTGTAAGTTTCAAATAAATCTTCAAAGACAAGTGTACTTTCAATTTAATATTTTATCCAAGCTTTTGTAAAGTTAGACACATTTTTAGGTGAACCCGACATTTGCATTTAGGGCAGGGGGGACGGTGGGGGAGGCAGGGGCAATATTGTCATATGTGTTCTCTCCCCATGTAACCATTAAGGGGGCCAGAGAGGAGCAAGGGGGTGGGTGAATGTTAGGTATATTTAGGTTAGTGATTATTAGATTCAACAAAGAGATTGAGAAATTTAATTAACTAATGTACTAAACAATACATGAAAAGCCTATTAAATAGGCAAAAGAGACACCCGAAAAAATAGGGGGTGGGAGCAACCACAAACATTGAGTAACATAAAATAGCTAATCCTGTAAAAACAAACTAACCTATTAACCCAAGTGGTTAAAACAACTAACCAAGGTGCATAGATAATATAACTTAGTCAATAACCAAAGGTATTTATAATAATATGCTAACACCCTCCCTTAATGAATAAACTGGAAACAAGACCAAATTTATCTCTAAATTTTGTGAACTTGTCTCTACCAAGTAGTTTGGTCATTATATCAGTTGGTTGCTCTATAGTGGGGTAGTAGAAGAGACTGATGTCTTCATTTGTAACCAACTATTGGATGTAGTGATGGTGAACCTCAATGTGTTTGATCCTAGCATGAAATACTGGATTCGTCACCATCTTCAAAACACTTTGGTTGTCACAAAAAATTAGAGTAGGCTTTGATGACTCGAACTAAAGATCCTCCAAATTTTTTTTATCCACATAGTCTCACAACATGTACTAACCATAACTTTATACTCTGCTTCTGTTGAAGATAATATCACTGTAGTTTGTAGTTTGTTTTGCCATGAGAAAAATCCTAAACCAAGAGTGAATACATAGCCTATCATAGATTTTCTTGAATCTACTGATCTTACCCAACTAGAGTCAAAATATCTTGAAAGCTCAAAATCTATAGACTTATTAAACAAGATGTCAAAGTTAAGAGTACATTTGACACATCTTAATACCCATTTTGCAGCTAACCAATGTACTTCTTGTGGTTTAGACCTAAAGCGAGATAGAAAACTCACTGCAAAACAAATATCTAGTTTAGTGGTAGTGAGGTAAATGAGACTACCCACTAGCTACCGATACATTGTTTCATTGATTGAAGGTGAAGTAATGTCAGTTGAAATTTTAGCTCCAACTTCCATCAGTGTGAGAGTTGGATTACAATCCATCATTCTAAACCTTTCCAGCAATGTTTTGGCATACTTATTCTATGACATGAATATAACACAATTACCTTGCCAAAACTCTACACCTAAACAATATTTTAGTAATCCTAAGTTTGTCACGTCAAAAGTACAACAAATATTAGCTTTCATCTACTGAAAAAGACTAACACTACTCCTAGTGATGGCTATATCATCAACATATAGAATGAGAATCATGATATCATCACCATACACCTTTACATAGAGAGTTGGTTTAGAATTACACCTTTGAAAACTAGACTCTCTAAGGTATGAATCTATCTTCATATACAAGGTTTAAGGAGCTTGCTTAAGCCCATACAAGGAATTAATCAACCTACAAACTAGATGTTCCTTACCAAGTACTTGAAACCCCTATGGCTATGACATGTAGACCTCCTCCTGTAGATCACCATTCAAGAAGGCACTCTTGATATCCATTTGGTACACTTGCCATCCAAACTAAGAAACAATTGCAACAATCAAATGAAAAGCTATCATCTTAGTAGTAGGATCAAAGGTCTCCTCATAGTTAATCCCTTCTTCTTGTACATAACCTTTTGCCACAAGTCTGGCCTTATATTTATCCAAGGAACCATCTACCTTACACTTTACTTTATAAATCCATTTACAACAAATGGAGTTCTTTCCTGGTGAAAGATTTGCTAGCTCCTAAGTCTTATTTTTAATCAAGGAATCATATTCCTCTTGCATGGTTGATTCCCACTCAAGCTTCCCTTTAGCCTTTGAAAAATAATTAGGCTAAAAAACATGTGAAACAACAATTGTTAGAGCCAAATTGTCATGCTCACCTCTATTACCAAACTGCTTTCCTGATCTTAATCTTCTTCGTTCCACACCCTATGGTAAGTCTCCCTCCTTTAGTGCTTCCATAATGATAGAATACCACTTTGGCTTCTTTGGTTATTCTATTGGAACCTCTCAATGATCTACATCAATTCCCTCCCTAGAATGTGATTCCACTGATGAACTAGAATCCTGCTCAACTTTCACACCATAACTTATAATAGAATCATTAGAAGAAAAGAATGACTCAATTTCTAAAACCGTACCAGTTCCTGTGAAGTATGACATCTATTCATTTACTATGATATTTCTATTGACCACAACTTTTTTAGTAAAAATATTAAGTAATATATAGGCCTTTGATTGCTCACTATACCCAATAAACATGTATGCTTTAATTTTTATATCCAAGTTACTTCTCTTTTGACTATGAATAATTGCAAAAGCTACACAACCAAAAATTCAAACATAACTTACATCTAGAGTTCTATCTGATCAAGCCTCTTCTGAAGTCATATTATCCAATGCTTTGTAGGACTTATATTGAGGATGTACACCATCATATTCATTGCTTCTTCCCAATACTTATATGGGGCATTTCTACTTAGGACCATACAATGAGCCATATGCATCACTATCCTATTCCTCCTTTCCATAACTCTATTTTTCTGTAGAGTGTAAGGGTTAGAATATTGTCTATGTATGTCTTAAGTGGCCCAAAACTCCTTGAATTAATTTGAGGTAAACTCACCCCCATTATCCATTCTAAGATATTTCACTGACATTCCTGCCTATTTTCCAACCATAGCTTCCCAAGTAAGGAAGTTAAAAAATAATCATATTTCTTCACTAGAAAGTATACCCACTTTTTCCTAGAGAAATCATCAACCAGCAATAGAAAATAATGGGCTCCAGAAGGGGTAGGTGTTTGCATTAGACCATGAAAATCCACATGTACCAGATCTAATACTCCCTTAACTCTTAAAGCTTTACCAAAATCAAATAAATGTCTAACTTAGTTTCCCAACTAAAATCTAGTACATATATGATGACTATCCCAAATAGAAAGAATCCCTTTATCCATCTTAGTCTTACTCAATGTAATCAAATACTAGAAATTTAAATGCCCATACCTTTCATGTCATAGTGAACTTATGCTATCAACCATTGAAAGTGCACTTTTATTTTCCCTTTGTGGAATTGCAAACTTATACAATCATTTTTCACCAATCCCAACAACAATAATCTTATTATCTCTGGTAGTGATTAAACATTGCTGTCCTTGAAACTTTACAACAAAATCAAAGTTTTTAGTGATCTCATTAATGGAAAGCAAATTTTTGTTCATTTTTGGCACATACCTAACATTCTTAAATGTATACCAGATAGTACCATCAAATATGATTTGAATATTACCATATCTTTTCACAAAGTAAGTTCTACCATCTCCCAAAGATACATATTCATTATTACTATTATTTTCAACAAAATCCACATACCAGTCCTTATAGCATGTATAATGGTGAGATGCCCCTGAATCAAAGTACCAAGCTTTATCCATCACAAAATTACCATTGAAAGCCATAAAAGAAAAATTAGGATATGATTCATCGCCTTCACCTTCAGCTACATTTGCATGATGAGATTTATTTCTAGGGTTAGCCATATCTTGTTGTCTTTTTCTACAATATTTCTCAAGGTGACTAGGTTGCTTATAGTAAAAACATTTCCACTGAGATATCATATTAGAACCACTTACTTGTGAAGTTCTATTAGAGAACTAGTAGTTTTACCAAACTGCTTACCCTTTTCTTTGATAAAGAATGCACTTTTTATAGAATTAGATGTAGACAAAATCGCATGCTTTTTTTCATTTCTCCTTCTGTAACAGCAATGTGGACAAATTTTCAAAGTCCAAAGTCTGTGTCTCAGCAATCATGTGCAAGGACTCCAAAAATGGCTCATATGAAGGTGGAAGATTTTACATAACCAAAGCAATCAAATCTTGCTCATCAACAGGCTTCTGCATAGCCTTCAAATGATTATTGATATCCTTGATTTGTAATAAAAACTTAGAAACAAAGCCACCTTCCTAGATCTTAGTAAAAAATAATAAATTCTTCAAATACAATACCCTTCCAGCTTTAGAAACCTGATATTTTGAAGTTAGATTTTTCCATAAATTTGATGTTATGGTCACATTTATAACCTCTAAGATTAGATTATTTGTTACTAAAAATTTTAACATAAGAGCCTCATGATGACATTTATCATAGTTATCCATATTTATGACAATTTTTTGCTCTTTACCAAGCACTATTTGACCAAGATTCTAATATTCACATATCATCAAAATCTTATGACTCTACAAACTAAAATTTTTGCCTGTCAATTTTTATGAATATAGCAACAAGAAGTGTTGTAAACTAGCCATTTTGATGTAGTTTTTTATAAAAAAAATAATATACCAGAAAAACTATAATGACTTTACACAAAATTCCTCCTAACCATGGACTCAAATCATAAACTAGTCAATACCTCTAGTTTTCAGCAAAAAACACCACACCGTTTAGGAAATTTTAAAATTTTCATTTTCAAAAAATACCAAAAAATGGAAAAAAATAATTTTATCTAGAAATTAACAATTCCAATTTAAAAATTTTCTTTTTCACCAACATCTAGATTAAAAACTTAAAAAATGGTAAAATTTTCACCTTCAAGAACTTTTTTGAGATAATTAGTCACCAGTAGGTCCCAAATAACCCTTCTAAGCTAATGTTTTTAATTATTTAAATTAAAAAATTAAAATTAATTGAAATAATAAAACTTTAGATTAAAATTTTCATAAAAATAATCAGTGAATCAGAAAATTGGCCTACCTACAAAACTTCACAATGTAGATTTTGGGAGAAATACTCAGTGAAATTGAATTCTATCAGTTCCTATCATCTCCTCTCAGAAAATAATTTTTTTTAGACCCCTCACTTGCCAAAAAAACTTTCTTGAATGAAAATTTAGTCACTTTTTTAACTTAAAGGAAATGACCACTCGAGAAACACAAAATAAAAATAAAAATAGCCCTGTGAGCCTCTTCTACTGCCTCCTACTACTTTTTCTTTGCTGAGACAAGTCTCATGATGCTTCTCTCCTAATTATTAGCTTTCTTACTAGTCACAAGAAAAAAATCTATTCACGGCTCTCCACTATGTGCTTCATGCTCTTTCCTAACAAAACCACTCCTCTCTTGCACCATAGACTCCCTCCTAAGCTTGCTACACTATAAGCTCTGATACCATATTAGATTCAACAAAGAGATTGAGAAATGTAATTAACCGACGTAATAAAAAATAAATGAGAAGCCTATTAAATAGGCAAAATAGCCACCCAAAAAAATAGAAGGTGAAAAAAACCACAAGCATCAGGTAATATAAAATAGCTAAGCCCGTAAAAATAAACTAACTTATTAACCCAAGTGGTTAAAATAACTAACCAAAGTGCATAGGTAATATACCTTAGTCAATAACCTAAGGAATTTACAATAATATGCTAACATTTCTCACATTTAATGAGGCTAAATATTATATTAGTTTAATATTTAATTTGTGGGTTAAGTTGTAATAACAACTTAATTATGAGTTGTATCTAAACCCACATAATATTAGAGATAGTAATAAATAAATATATTTCTCAGAGAAATATTAGGCCTAGATAAGGTATAGAATTTTGTGGGTAAGTGTTGACTCCTATAATCTAGGAGAATAATGGACTATAAAATGTAATATTTGCTTATGAATACAATAATTCATTTGATCAATAATTATTGCTCTTCATTATCTGGTATCAAAGTGGAATCCTTAGACCTCTTTTTAATTTATTGGCCTTGTTCATAATAGAATCTTTTGAGTGTAGACCATGTCAATTGCTTCTATCATTCAATTACTTCCAATAAATTAATATAAGCCTTTAAGTGAATATATTGGAAGAATATGTTTTAGAACTATGAAAATGCTTTGTATATGATCCATATTTACTAATTTTATCTTTGTTAGTTTCAATAGATTAGGTCAATATCAATAGTTAAAACCAACCTATAGTGGTTGGAGTTGACCTTGCATATAGTGAGCTATTATTTTATTTTGGGATGATGCACTTGTGTTTATAATGTTTGTTTCTATTTTTTTTACTTTTATAATTTGCATGAATGAACTTGTATGTTTAAACCCTAGTTTTGCATAATAAATATGATATCAAATGCAGGTAGGGGTGTGTTGAGTGAAAGGTTTAGTTATACTAACCTTGATCAATCCCTATTAATAGACCAAACACTACAATACATTACCAATACTCTGAATAGGGATAAAAATTGAATGTAGTTCTCTCATTATTGTGTATCTGTGTAATTTTGGATACAATTATAGAAAAAAATTTCCTATATTTCCATTAGTACAAACATGTAGTTGTGAACTAACCCTTGTAAAATTTATGTTGATCTCTAATAATTATTTATGTGTAATATGTAATCTTTTCTATTCCTTACTAGTGAAGTTCATTGGTCCCAAAATTCTTTATAGTAGTTTGGTATTTATAGGAGTCTCTATGTTTGAATGAAGGATATAATAGAGCGCAAAACTAGCCAAAATAAGTTTAAATGTTCCCAAAAAATGTTTATAAAATGAAACATGTCAAAAATAAATTAATAAGGAACTTGGGTTACTTCCAATATCTTCAATTAGCATCAATAGTCGATATCATCCATTAATGGTGGAATCAACCCATGACTTAAAAATCCTCTAGGGTGAAATAGAGGGTCAAATATCTCTATAATATGACCTATGAATTTGAACATGATAAGATAAAGGTGTCACATAACCAAGTAAAAATAGTAAGATAATGAAAATACATATATAAATGTGCCATTAATTACTTAGTTTGTAGTTTAACATTTATACAATCAAAGTTTCCTAAAATTATTATGAAACAAGGCTTGTAAAAAATTTGGTTGTCTACAATTCCCCCCTTTAATATATAATTTTACTTGAACTATTAAAATTTGATAAAAGGGTAGAGAGAATGTATACCCACATTAGTGATTATGAATATAGACTTTTTATTTTTCTAGTGATCTTCAAGTGCTCTTATAAGAGATGAGCATGGAATTAGATATATTTATACTAAAAAACAAGTATAGTCATAATGAAAAACATATTCAAATAAAAACTACACATGTATTTATGTTTTATGGTGTCACTCATGGAGTGTGATTTCTCATGAAGAGTGGAGATATTGAGGGTCAATAGTTGACCCAATCAATGTGGAGAAAAGAGGGGAATTTTGGCCTTTTTCAATTTATGGCTAGGGAAATGGGAATTTTAGTTATCTAAAGTTTGGTTCTAAAAAGTGAAAAATCTATGTTAGGTTAAATAATGATGTGTTAAATGTCATTGAACCTTAACACATCACTGAATATGAAACATTCACTATATATGGTTTATATATTCAATTTATATAGTTTCACTCAAGTTTTTTCCATGTATGATCAAAAGAAAATGAACATTTTTCATGCCCTCATCTGACCACAAGTTTTATTTGTCTATTTTTATCAAGTTCACTCAATTTAGAATGCATGATTGAAAGAGAATTGAAAATGTTCATGCCCCCATCATGACTACAAATATGATAAGTGTGAATTGAAATGAAAACCATTAGACATTCAACTGTAAAATATGTTATTATGTATGTGGATGAACCAATATCACACCCCATGAATATGAAAGTGTGTATATGAGAATGAATCAATATAATTCCCTAAGAATTTTTAAGAGTATATATATGCATGAATCAATACAATGCCTTTGAATATGACAGTCTGTATATGTGAATGAATAAATATCATGTCCAAAGAATCTATAAGTTTGTATATTCACATGAATCCTTATCAAACCCACTAAATTTTAAAGTGTGTATATGTTCATGAATAAATACCGTTCCCCACAAATATAAAATTATGTATGTGTGAAAAAATATGATAATTTGAATCATGTGTAATGTGCCAAACTATGATAATATAAACTTATGTAATACTCCCATTGTGTCCTCTACTTTCAATGTGATTCATGTGATTATCAGATGAATCATATAAAAAATAAATAGAATTACATTAGCTTGATGATTTTTAGAATTTTTTGAATTGATTTCAATTAGTTATTTAAATATTCACTTTATAGATTTGTATCATTGTATTTTAGATTTTTCATGAATTTATCTCAAGGAAGGGAAGGCATATAGAGATAATATATTTTTATGAAATTTCTCCTTGGATAATATAGAATAATTTATAAAGGTAATGGTGTGTATTTAGAGTTAAGATCTCCCCTAATTTTGAAAAATTGGGACACCATTTTTATAGAAGGAGAGTATTTGTAAAATATTGACATATTTGAGATTGCCATTAATAGGCTTGGAATTGCCACAATGTGGAAGGACACATTACATGTAATCCAAAATTACTCATGGGGACTAATTTCAATACACAGTGATTGAGATATCAAGAAAAAAATGTTTACAAGTATTAATTTGGAAATTAAACTTGGTATAGTGCATAATTTAAAAGTCAACCCATATAAATAGGCTGAGTTCTTAAAATTTGTAATTCATTTACATATTGGTGATAATGATGTTTAGTTCTAAGTTGTTATGATGTTGAGTTATCAAGATGTGATACTTCACCATTTTGAGCATTTGTAGACTACCTTTTAGGCCCAAATGCCTGAGGACCTAGTATGTATATTTTTTTGCCTTTTTGATCCAATTTTGGAGTTTTGAAACAATACTAAAAAAAGTTAAATTTTATAATTTAGGCATTTTAAGGAGATTTTTATCTATTTTAGATAAATGATTATACTAACACATAGAGTTTGGTATCATTATGAGTATGATGAATTCATCCTCTATTCTAATGGTATTGATTGATAGAACGGAAAAGTTATGATGGTAATACCTAATGATAATGAATATATATGGTTGGATATGATATTATGATTTTACTTATTTTACTTATTAATTTAAACATTTTTATATTTTAATTATATATGAAATTATTTTTGTTTGTGTGTGTGTATAGATGGACTTTCATGATAGATATTTATTGATATGGTTGTCATATGGAGACTATGAGTGAGCTTGGTTTAGATGATGTTAGCTGGAAGATGTTTGATAAGGTCAACCTTCTATATGGTATACATATTATGACCACCTTGATAAATAAGGTGGAATGTTGATACATGCATGTTTTGGATCCATATATAGGATTTGAACATGACTTTGGAGGATGTATGGCATATCCTGAGTTTACTGATAGTTGGTGAGTAGACTATAGTACAAGCCATTATGGATTAGGGATATGTTATTCTTACACATAGATAAATGTCTGGATGAGCTTGAGGTGATTAGTATATAGGATATGTGAATATGGTGTTACCTAGGATTATTGTCACCTTATATTTTCAATGATTGTAAAAATTTATATTTTATTTACTTACTTTATTCATTGTTATGGATGGTGGAGTTTTTTCCATCTCTTATAGATGTATGAATTTATTCATGACATTGAGGAGATGGGTATGAGATATTCATGGGGGTGTATTATGGAAACCCACTTATAGATATATTTATTTTTAAAATTTCACTTTGGATGGCCATGATTTGGGCCTTGGTGTTGTGACCCTTTTACATGTTTGGGCATATCATCATATCACTATGTGTTGGTTGATTAGAGGATCCTATGGTGGTTGGGTCTATCCATTTTTTTTTTTGAGAGTGTTGGTTGGTATAAAGGCATCAAGGATTAAGAATATATAGATTATTTAATGATATTTTATAAGATCACACCTACTGGGATAATGCAAATACCATTTCAAGGCTATTGTAGGTGTCTTGAGGATGTAATAGAGTTACATCACATTTGTGTGTGTGTAAACATTATCTATTTATTAGTGTTTTATATTATCAATTTAAATTAAGATGATTAATTTATAGTTTTTACCTATAAAAATGTACTTTCAACATCATACCCTTGGACACAAACCATAAGGTTAGCTCATCATGCACCTGATAGGCTAAAGCTTAATGGTGTAGTTATATGGCCTTTATTTATGATAGATGCAATCATTTGATTCTAGTTTCTGATATGACTGATGTGGGATATAATTAGTAAAATCACTGGTGGATAGGTGTGAGAAATATTAAAGAGGAAGAAGTGGAGGAGTAATTCAGGGTACCCCTTGCCAACTTCAGCTAATGTGATAGTTACTATTGTAGCTGCAAGTGTGTCTATGTATACTTGTGTATTTATATTAAATTATTTATTTATTTCTTATAATATACTATTAACTTATGTATTTTACATGTTTATGATGTAGGTGATGAGTATTTGGATACTATGGTATAGGCATCTTCTTGTACTTTGACGTAAAATATCCCTTTTGATACAGTTGGTAGTGGATTGATTCAAAAGATAGATCATATTGTGGTCATACATGCACCCATTTTTTATTTTGTTTACATTACTAATATTTATTTTTTTTATGTTTTTGGGTGAGAAATATGATCTATAGTTAGATCTAAATAGATGACATTATTCATGCCTAAGAGCAGTAGTGATATATTAAGGAATCTTCTAATTCACTATAGTTATATACAAGTAGAGAATGCACAAACTATGGGAAAGTTAGGATTTTTTTAGGATCACATGAGATGATGTAGATATTAGTCATGTGAATTCAGAGGGGATAACAAAACATTTACTTATAATTCTAAAAGACATAGTGATAATAATGATTCATATATATTAGGGGATGTTACCTAATTTATCAAATAATTTTTAATTATATTATAAAATTTAGTCTAATTATATATTATGAGTTAATTAATTTATATAAAATGCATTATCATCATCTATATGGTTTTAATTTTTGTTCATTTTGATATCTAATGTTTGTATAAATGTAATTATTAATTTGTTATCGCGTTATTTAAATTTATATTTATGTATTGTCTTGGATTAATTTTTGAAATTATTATTGTGATTTATACATTTTGTAAATTTAATATGTAAAATAATCTTGTATTTGATGAGATATATCCATAGTAGTATTTGTTATCTTTATACTCAACAATGGTTTCCCCACCCACTAGGTATTATAAAGCCAACTATTGATCCTTTTGTGGAACAAATTAGATGAACCCATTTTTGTTGTTATTATTGCAAGATAATATTAGATTTAACTTTCCATTGATCTCTATATTATTTAATTAATTTTGGTGTCCATAATTATTTTAAAGGAGACGTAACTATGATCACATTATATTGTGCCTTATCATTCACAACTTTACCTTCTCTAGGTTTTTTCTAGTTAGAGCTTGAGTGATCATTGATTGAATAATGATAACATCCTAAGATAGAGAAATAGTGGTATAATGTGAACTACAAGAATATATTATCCTAAAAACATCATCTATAGAAATTCGATGGACAATTGGGTCCTTTGCAAGAATGCCCTAGGATATATTAGTCTTTGTCTAATAAGTAGTAGAAGTATATGGATAATGGGATCTTTTGACTAAGTGTAAAATTTTATAAATGTAATAACCTCTATATCTATAAGTTGTGTAATATTTTTTCATAATC
Organism: Torreya grandis; assembly: GCA_037957365.1. NCBI lineage: Eukaryota > Viridiplantae > Streptophyta > Pinopsida > Cupressales > Taxaceae > Torreya > Torreya grandis. The sequence continues at coordinate 1,317,050 of JARHVA010004230.1, read as the reverse complement.
TATAGAAATCATTATCTTGATGAGCATTAATGCTATGATAAATTCAAAATGGTTTGGCTTTGATTTTATAGAGATGATGGGGAGGGTGGTAATAGTTAGGAGGTAATTTGATTATCTTATTATCCAATAATATATATAGAATTCCATATGATCAATCTCTAAAACTATAAAATCTAAGTGGTTTCCACATATAAATAGTAGGTTTATTAAATTTTGGTATTTATTTGTAAAATGATTCTTTCCATTTATTTAAGACTTCTACTGTACTTTCCTTGATTTAAATATTTGATTTAAGAGTGGAATAGTTTCCTTAGGTTCCTTTTGTAAAAATTATTATTGCATATTAATGTCTTCATGTGCCTTATTTGGATTAGGATTAAGTGCCAATTCCTATTATAGTGTGAGACTATTGTAATAAAGAGCTTGGAATGAATCACAAGTTTCATAAAGTAACTTTACTTTGAGAGGATAGATGGGGCATGTACAAAATATGTACATTGTTTCCAAATCATTGGTTGATATATCAATTGGTGCATACAAGTCTTGAATCATAAAATGTAATCACGAACTAGTTTTCTATTTTCCTTGAGTGAGAGAAGGTAAACATTCATATGTAAATTTTGGCCTCTTATAAAGAATGTATCACATTAAAAATTGTCTCTTCTATCTTAAGATAGGAGTTTAAAGATCCACTAGGAAAAGAACTAAACCAATCTAAATATTTCCCTATTAAGTTTTTTAGAAAAATGTTTAGTAAAATATGAATACCATAAATTTTTTCCATAAAATCCCTAAAGTATATTATATGTAGATAAGGATCACTACTTCAATCAAACATAGAAAATTTGGGCACAAGTAAGTTATAGGATAATGGTGCATTTAGATTATCATGCACAATTAGGTTTCCATATAGAGTATTAGTATCAACCCAAGAATGGTATTATTTGAGTTTGATGGTTAGGTTATTAATTTTATATTATATGCACCTAAATCATGTGTTAAGGAGATGAATTATTTATAATGTATGTTAATATCATTAATATGTTTGTTCAATGATTGAATCTTATGATTGTAAGTTTCCCTAGGTACACTATTACGAATAGGTGAAGGAGGTATAAGCTTAATTTAATAATACACATAGGTTGAGAAAAGTCATCACACTCATGTGTAACATTATATTCCATATATTTTCATTTTTAAGATGTATCATTTCATATTATTAAATTATCATCACATTTTGTTTCAATAGAATAATTATTTAGATAGATATTTGGACATTGTATTTCAAGAGAGGATACATAATTATTAGATGTGTTTGCATCATTTAGTATTTTAGAGAGATTTAGGAGATTTTAAATTATTTTTCAATTTTGAGAGAGAGAAAGAATTTTAAATTCTTCACATTATTTCACCATTTATAGAGACAAAAAATTATAGATTCTTCACCTTCTTTATCCATTTCTAAAGAGAGAAGGAATTCCAAATTATTTTTCTATTTATGGAGAGAAGGAATTTCAAATTCTTCACATCCTTTTTCCATTTCTAGAGTGAGAATGAATTTCACATTCTTTTTCCATTACTATATAGGGCTTATGACTTTGTATTTTATAACAATTAATTAAATGAAGTTTAATGGAAAATTTTAGAGATAATCAGGGTATATTAAGCATATAATATTCAATTTTAATCTCATAGGGTATTTTAGGATTATCAACATATCCATTAATTTTTTTTTCATATTTTTCTAGTTTATGATTTAAAGAAGAATGAAAAGTAGGATAATTATTATCTTATATATCAAAATTAGTGAATTTATTTTCTTATTCACTATAGTATTTACTATCATACCAATTCTCTTGGTATTCATGATCATAGTCCATTCATTAACTATTACATTTGACATGTATATCATTATCATTATTAATCACACATGCTTGGGAATTTTTCCATTCATTATCATATGCATAAGAGATATAGTTGATAGATAACAATAAATCCATAGGATGAGAGTCATTAAGGGTTTATGATTGATTATCCATTTTTTATTAATTAGGTCTTAAACAATATATTTAAATATAGGCAAGGCCTAATATAAACATGTAAAAAAAACATGGTGAAACTAAGACATAAGGTGATAATATTATTTGTGCATGTAAATAAAATCAATTCTTGAAACCCTATGAGAAAAAATATAAAAAATATTTTTTATATGGAAATTATAAATGAGAATTTAAACCTTAGGAAAGATAATTTGGAATATTGGAAGGATGGATTGAATGATATTTGGAGTCACCAATATGTTTTACCCTAATTTGTTTTTAATAACCCTAATAGTATATAAATTAATATAATAATGAATTATTTTTTATTTTCATAATACATACATATATAAAAGATAAATATATTAATGAATGTAAAAAAAGAGGTAAGAAGGCTCTTAGATTTTTTGTCATGCTAATTTGAGTTTTGATTATTTGAATTCTATCTTAGGACTATTAAAATTCTCTATATATGATTTGAATCTACATGTTTTATCCTAGTCAATTTAGATGGATTAGGTCAGTATAGATTGTGGATATTGACCTATAATGGTTATAACCAACCTAACATATAACCATTTTATCAAAATTATGATCAATGTACAAACTAACCCCAATTAAGATTAATTGAATGGAATATAATAGAATGTTGATAATAAACTTTTTATAAGCAAAATGAATGTAAAAGACTATATTTGAAAAGATGGAATAAATTAAAGGAAGACTAACTATGAAATTAAATGACAAAAATAGATATTATTTCACTAGATTTGACTGTTTTGATTGACAAATGATATAAATAGGAAAATAAGAATAGACTCTATAGGTGCCAAAAAGTGGGAACTAAAACTAAAGAAGAAAAAAATCAACCCATTCAAGATAAGATTGACTACAAATATAATACCAAATAGGGTGATATTTTTTCTAAAAATTAATAACTTAGGTCATAATCACTTATGATAGCTATAATTAATTTTGTATGAACATATGTGACCTTTATAAGTGTACAAAAGTTCTAAAAATAGATTATCCAAGGTTGAAACCCTAATAGGGCATGCAATAATTGAAAACATCCAAATATAAAATGGTGGAGAGTAATTATATTGATCTAATCTCAATCAACCCCACAATGACTAAATTATACCTATGTATAGAATAATTCAAAGAGTTAATTCAAGCCCACACAATTATTCCACTTAGAGTGATTTGTGTGATTTTTCTCCTTTCACTATATGAATGCATCTAGGGATGGATTTAATACTTGATCACAATTTAATTTGGGGTAGATAAAATAGGATTTTGACATGGCTTAGGATTGCCTCAAATAATTATAATAAGAATTAGGAAGAATAGGAAAGCTTTCCTCATTGTACAATAGTGTAAGTATGCATTTCTATTTAATTTTACAAGTGGTATATTAAGTGACTTGAGTGTTCTTTTATAATAATAAAAAATGGTAAAACCTTGATATTCATGCCCTAAAAGTATGGACCAAACTATAAGAGAGTGGATAAATTTTAAAAACTAAATGTTAGAGGGATAAAGGATATGATAAATCTATGTGGACAAATCCTCCTGCTATTATTGTCACTATTGGTTGATTTTATCATAAAGGGAAATATATGAAGTTTGGGTCCTAGATTGGTCATACATATTATTAATGGTGTTTTTAACAATTAAAACACTTATGTAGGTGAAAATTAACAATTTAAAAAATAGAATAGGGACAAATAATGGTTTAGGATATAATGAGGTGAAAAATAAGTACTAAATAAATGCATAAGGTAATTAAAGTGAAAAGGGCCAAAACTTACATAATAAAATATTCATGACTACATTTGGGTTACTACATTTCCTCATTTAGTATAGAAATGAAATTATTAGAGTGAAGGAAATATATAACTTAGTGTGTAAGACAGGCTTTGTCTTGATCTACTATTCCCATCATGCAAGACATTGTAGTTTATCAAACCCTAAAAAAAATGAAGTATCTAATTTTTTATTTTGAAAATTGAAAATTGAAAAATCTTGAATTTCAAAACAACTTGAACTTGAAAATTTGAGAAGTGTTTGTACTTTGAGATATTTAAATTTAAAAGAAATAAAGGGAGGAATACACTTGTATTTGTAAAACCAATGTTTTTATTTTGTAACTTTGCTTAGAGATGATACTTCCTTGAAGCATTTAATAATTGGTGCTTACCATAAAGCATTTGGATAAGTTGGTTCCTTAGCTGAACCAATGGATAAATTGAGGGTAATGAAGCCTAAAATTTAATTTTCAATTTGTAAATAAAATAAAACCCATTGAGTGACATAAAGCTCCCAAGTTAACTTAGATGGTATTTTTAACATGAAGACATGAAATAGGTTGAAATCTAAAATAGATTCATAGACACAATGCTAGAAGGTAATGAACCTATATTTTATGCATTATGCACTTAACTAAGTCAACCAATATATATGGATTTTAGATTAAATTGAAAATTTATTCATGAAGGCATGATCAAAATATAATGAAGAGCATCCATAATCCTTCCATGTCTACATCTATAAAAAAATACTATTTTTTTTAGAAATAACATAATGTGCATGAATCTATATCATACCTCCATTGATAAATGTAGAATATGTGATATTGTGTAGATGTAAAGTATAAATAATTTTTGAAAATTGTGCATGAACATATATCATGAAATAAAACTAATGAATTTATAATTTTATATTGAAATATGAGTGCATATGCATCACACATGCCCCCATAATGTGTGTGTATGATTGAATTTTGAACCATTTTGTAACCTTTACAACTGTATTATTTATCATAAATGATTTTTTTAATTTTTTAAATGGATGATCACATGTATGAAAGGAAATTTAAGTTTACTTATTTTGAGGTGAGGGAGTTGATCCTAAAATCATTAAATAATGTAGCATATGTGAAAAGTATCTTAGCATAGTAAGATTTGCATCATTTGTATTATGTATGTAACATGTAAAGTAAGGCCTAGAGAAATGTGCCAATGAATTTTATAGTAATATAATTAGTATCTTATGTGTTATTGAGTGAATTAAATTTATCATGACACTCATCAAACTTAATAATCTCAAATAAACACACACTACAATAATAATGTCAAACAATATGTCATAGGATTGAATACAAGAGATGTGTTGAAATTTCACAAAGTATAATTTTCACATACAAGGATAAGGAACACATAAAAATGACATTAATATTTTCATAAACAAGGAAAAGTTACAAATGTCACACACTACAAAGGGCCAAGGGCCAATAACAATGAACATGTTCAAATCTCACACATAACAAAAAAAATCTCATAGAGATGTTCAAGCAACTTTTGAACACAAAAAATAAGGGAAACACACAATAGAAAAGAAGTATATAATATAATATGAAAATTTAATAACATAAATGGAACACATAACTATAAATTTTATCTAATCACGTATATGTAATATGATCATATCCTAGCAAATAACATATCCATGTATACAATTTAAAAGAGATATTAGCAAGACATTCGTAAATAGTATATGAGTCATAAAATAAAAAAAACTTATAAATGTTATAAAAAATGGATTATATTACCCAATTTGAGTAAGGATAAAAGGTATAGGTGATTCCAACATCTTAGTCCTTGTAAATTTTTATGTACTACATAACATTCGTGAATACTAGTGAAATACATGTGTGATAGAAAATAATAATATGTTATTTATTAATTATGAGATAAATAAGATATTAAAAAGATTTAAATTATATTTATAATCATTACTAGGTCATTTTTTTAAGATTTTAAAAATATTTTAAATGATTATATATTATTTCATATTTGATTTTTTGTATTTTTGAAACTTTACAACAAAGAATAATAGAATATCAAAACTAGTGATAAGAAAGGGTTCAAAAGTAGATGAAGGGAGGAAATATCAACAATCCATGACATGTGAATATGTTAAAATATGAAATATAAATGATTTCATGTCCATGTATGATCAATATGGCCCCACCGTATATGAATTGTAACCTTGAAATCATGTAAGGAATAAAGATAATATATAGAGGAAAGATTGTACATCCTCATTTCATAAAATGTATGATTGTATAAGTATGTAGTATTTATGAAAAATATAGATCATGAAGAGGCCTTTAATGTCACTACTTAAAATAATAACTCACACAATCCTTGAAATTTCCTATAACACTTCATATTCCCTATAAGAAGAAGCTTTCCAACTACAAATAAGGTGAAAGAATGAGACAACATGCTAAGGAATCCATAATATTCACTAAGTAAGATCCATAATCCAATAAAAAAAAAATTATGAATATTTATTAAAGGTAAAAATAATTATTCTTATTGATCAAATGGTATAAAAATGATCAGGGCTTTTCCACACTCAAAAGGAGCATAAGTTACAATGGCCAAAATGGCTAGTTCTTATAGAACTTGAGAGAGAAAGGAGAATGGAGAAGTTAAAGGGTCACAAAGACACTTATAAATATCATAAAATAAGTTAATTTTACATCAGAAAAGTATATGGGATGAAACATGAAAATTTAGGAATCCCAAGTGTCCATATAAGTCATCAAACTCTTCCAAAGTGGCATAAAACTCATTGTCTTGGCTCAAAAAATTGTCTTCATAATTTAGACCTATTTGAAAATCCCATAAATAATTAGGGATAAGTATGATGATTGTAAATAATTTTAAGGGTATTATTCATGATTATAAATTTATTAGTTTTAGGCTTGGTCATCTAGAACCTTCCCAAAATGAACTATCATCATCTATAGTCCAAAAAAATCCTTTTTTATGTACCTTGCACACTTAGCCTCAAAATTGGATTAAATTTTACATGAAATTACATGTTATTAATTATATGGAAAAATTTAATACCCTAAATGAATTATAAGCATCAAGGACACCTTAAATTTAGCTCACTTGAAGTTTTACACCCTTCTCACTAGCTTGTCTAGAAGACCAATTTTGACTAGCTAAGATGAGAGATACTATTTTCACACTTAGAAGTTTTTATAAGGACTTAAATGAACATGAGTAGTTATAAAAATTATAAATATTCCTCATAATTTTTTTTTAATCCTTAGAATCCTTCTAGAACCTACAAAACACATAAAATGATCAAATATACCTTATTTCTCATCCCATCCATAAAAGTCCATACATATAAAAATTATAGGAGAGAGAATGAGTGAGTCCAATACAAGGTAAAATAAATTTCATAATAAAATTATTCTATTAGATCAGCTATCCAACTCCTTTCTCCAAATTGGTCTTGACTGAGGGTTTGTAATAGTTTGAGGCCTATTTTGACTCTTAAGATTTGTTCATAAAGATCTGACATCCAAATTGAAAAAAAATTACAAAAAATAATTTTTAAATACCTCCATAAACATATTTTAACTTCTTATATTGCCATACATATCATGAAAATACGTATGACCATTCAATCTTGCCCTATCGAGCTGTTCCTTCCCTTTCCTACAAGTTTGAGTTGGTTTTGGGCTCAAAAAAGGACTTCTTATGTTTTGTATACAAACAAAAACCCTTAAAACCTATTTTAAAACCATATAAACATTTCCAAATTCATTTTAATTCTTTTCCAAGGTTAGAAAGGAAGTTGAACCCTCATTGGATTATAGGCCTAAACCTGCCCACTAGGCCTGCCTACAACCTAAGGCTCAAAATGAATTTATTGATGGATTAACTAATTTAAAATAGATACTATACATATATAATAACCAAATATACATTTTTAAATCCATAATAAAGTTTACTTAGATCTATAATTGAAGGTGACCTCATGTTTGGCCTCTAGGCATAACCTTGCCTCATGAGCCTGTCTACAACTTTAGCTACCGAGGACACTTTCTTGAATTTTAATACTTTTTTCATTGTTTATAATGTTTTAATATATTTTTTTCATTGTAATAAACTTCCTTTAATGGTTAACTCAACTCTTGGTTCTTATTATCACTCACTTTCTTCAAAAACTACCAGCTTTTCTCATAAGGGAAGTACCCCCTGTCTGAGACAAAATAACAGATACTTCCCTTATTATTTAAAATATTTTTTTTTATTGGAGGGTATTATAAAAATTTTAGGTACTAATTTCACAAAATTATAACACCTGGTCATCTCATATGACCTTTCAAAAGCTCAAAAAGCCAAACAAGTTGCTAGGCAAAGGCACTGTGTGTAGGCTTCTTAAGTGGACTATGTTTTTCATCTTTTTTGAGCCCATAATTTGATTGATTTGAAATAATTATAGTGAATTAAAGGTTTAATAATAATTATGTATATTTTTAAAACCCATTCACCACTTTACCTTACTATAAACACACTCCCATCTTTGGATTCTCAAGGCTTTTTCGTACAACCTGATTATGTTCTGCTATGTTTAGGGTTCTTGTAGGTACTATTTTCAATAGTTAGGCATAAAATAAAATTTATAAACTTAAATTAAAATTTAAAATATTAATTTAATTAATTTACATACTTCACTTCACATTTTGGGGTTTAAAAACCTTCAATACTAGTCATACAGTTGACTGTGTTCTCTCAATTTTCTCTCTAATAGTGGCTCTTATAGTTGTTAATGAATGTTTAGAGCTACTGATATAGTGATTTAATGTATTTTAAAGGTAATTATGAACATTAAAAATAATATTCATATGTACCCATGTCATGCTCTTACCTACATTGCTTTGCTCTAGTTTATTGTCTACCTACAATCCATTATAATTGATTGTGTTTTCTATATAGACCCTCTGTAGGTGTAAATTAGACCTTTTTCATGATATTTTAAGACTCTATTTTAATAATTGAGGTCAAAAAATATATTTTAGTACCTAAAATCAACTTGAAAATCCTAAAAAATCACTTATATACAACTTGCCAGCCCACTATCCTTTTTTTTTTTTTTTGTTATAGGTGAGTATTTTCCATACAAGGAACCCCTGTAGGCACTTTTGAAACTTGAAAATCATGCATCAGTACTATATTTATGGTATATTTTGATCATGAATGATATTTTTACTATTTATTACTATTTCACCTTAATGGCATGGTCAATATTTATAATTCTCAGATGGAGGGTCACCTTATGCTCAAGACTGTAGAAGTCACTGCTTGTTCACAATCATAAATTACCAAGTTTGGGTCTCCAAGAAACCAATCTCCACTTTATTTTTTCCCATAAAAATTTGTATAGGTATTATATATACTAGATAATATAATCCATGCCCATTAATATTCATCAGAGTCTCTTTAAACTATGTCATATGCTATTCATAAAATGTCCATAGACCTCTAATTTACAACTTTAGGGAAAAGGGGCCTGAACTCGATCAATTTGTGGTTAAGGATGATCCACACTTTTATATGCTATCCAACCCATAAAAATGGCCTATCATGAGCCTTAATTTACACTAGGACCTTAAAAATATCGTCATCATCAATATTAACACTTCAAAAGGACTTCCAATTCTTTGCCAAGTCACCTGTAGATGTGTTTTCACTGTATAGAAAGTAAGGAGAATTGTAGGTAGTGTACATTGCCTTTGATATTTTGTGAATTGAAAAATTATATCCATACTTATAAACACATATTTCACATCTTAAAACACTTGAATCAAGTGTTAACACCTTATTTTCACCATGAACTCCTCCTTCGTGGCACCTATAGGTGCAGTTCCATGGTAGACTAAGTACAAGTGTGTAAAATGAGCATTATTTAGCTTTCAATGAGTCATATATCCATTTAAAATATCCAAATGAATCGTTCACACCTCAAATGATCTAAAACAAGTTTCAAAGCATCTTATTCAATGTGAATTTCTCATCTAAGCACCTATAAGCAAGCATGTTCATGGTTGCCTTACTAAAAATATTGTATATGATTGTAATTCCATGAAGATTTTCCTTGGTAAAAGAGGTTGAAAGGTTAAGGGAATCATGAGATCATTGGAAACATGTGAAAGGCCCTATCAAAACCCCCTAAAACCATGAACACGTATGAAACTTTTGGAAATAATGAAAACCTACCTACAACTTAGAAAGGTGTATGTTCTTGCAACCTTGATGTACTTGACCTATCCAAACATCATGAAACTTGAAACTAAGGTGTATACTATTATAAAATTGATGTAATTTACCTATAAAAACATCATGAAACTTTAAACTAAGTATGTAGACCATTTGAGAAGGTAGACAAAATCCTCTAGAGTCAACATCACCAATTGGTTCACATGTATTTGAACAAAATGGAGCTAAACCTATAGGGTGCATGAAACAACTAGTAGAAAATTAAAATAAAATTCATGAGGATGGTTAATTAATCATAGGAAACCATTATTTAAAATCTTTATATGGAAATTAAGGTCTCTAAGTTTTCTTCAACCTCCCAAAATATTTTATCTTGAAATCTCTTGAGTTGACTGTACTAAGCACAAACCTATAGGTCACTTTTGTATGTCTAGAAATGCAAAAAATATGTATAATAGTTTTGGATTTAAAATGTTACTTTTATAGAAAACCAAATGTATATATGAGATTTAGGAAGGTAAAGAGGCCTTCCATGATCTTTTACCATGTGGCACACTTCCCCATGGGTTGTACAAGTGCCAAATGCTCCCTTTTTCAATTGTTTCTTGAATTTTAACTAAATAACCTGAAATATTATGATGTAAATAACATCTGTCATATTTAAATTGACCTCTTGGATTCTTGGAAGGAAAAATTGACATATAGACACCTTAAAAAATGTGCCACTTGCATTTATGACCCTTAAAAGCCCACTAAAATGGCTTGAATTGACAAATTGACTAATATGACTAAGAAAAAGGATAATATTATAATAAATTACATAAAATAACATATAATACAATCCATGAAATTAAATAATACCCCATAAAACATCTAAAACTCATGTTTTTACCTATAGGGGTCCCAATTTGACTTAAAAGTCAAATTTGGTCAATAAATTTAAGAGGGTTTATAGTAAGGTAAAGTGGTGAATGGGTTTTAAAAATATCAACCATGATTATTAATACTTTAAGGAACTCTCATTAGTTTAAATAAATAAAATTAATGTCTTAAAGAGATGAAAAACATAGTCCACTTGAGAAGCCTACACACAATGCCTTTGCCTAGCAACCTGTTTGGTTTTTTGATATTTTGGAAGGTCATATGAGATGACCAAGTGTTAATTTTTTTTGAAATTAGTCATAAAAAATTTAATAATACCATATAATAACAATTTTTTGAGATAACAAGGTAATTACCCCTTGTTTTGTCTCAGACGTGGGGTACTTCTCTTATGAGCAAAGCTGGTAGTTTTTGAAGAAAGTGAGTGATAAGAATAACAAGGAGTTAAGTGAAACATTAAAGGAAGTTTTTGAAGCTATAAAAAATCTATGAAAACATTATAAACCAATCACAAAATAGGAAAATTCAACAAAGTGGCCTAGCTAGCTAAAGTTGTAGATAGGCTCATGAGGCAAGCGTATGGCTAGAGGCAAAACAAGAGGTCACTTTTAATTATAGATCTAAGTGGAATTTATTATGGATTATAACATGTATATGGGGTAATTATATATTTTTATTATCTATTTTAAATCAGGTAATTCATAAATAAAGTCATTTTGAGCCTTAGGTTGCAGGCAGGCCTAGTGGGCAAGTTTAGGCCTATAATCCAATGAGGGGTCAACTTCCTTTTCTAACCTTGGTAGAGCATTAAAATGCATTTGGAAAATTTAATAGGATATTAAAATATTTTTTAATTATTTTTTTAAAAACAAATCACAATAATTCCTTTTTTGAGCCTAAAACCAACTTAGACTTATAGGAAAGGGAAGGAAGAGCTTGATATGGCAAGTTTGAATGCTCATACCTCTTTTGATATTTTGCATATGATTATGAGAAGTTTAAGGATGTTTATGGAGGTATTTAAGTATGATTTTGTGTAATTTATTTAAAATTTTGATGTCATAGCTTTATTAACAAAGCTTAAGAGTCAAAACAAGACTAAAACCCTTGCAAACCCTCAGTCAAGACTAGTTTGGAGAAATGGAGTTGGATAGCTGATATAATAGAATATTTTACTCATAAAAGTTATTTTAAATTTCATAATGCTCACTTAGTATTACTCCCATACTTTTTATCTCTACGGACTTGTATAGATGGGGTGATAAATAGGGTATTTTTGATCATTTTATGTGTTTTGTAGGTTCTAGGAGTCTAAGGATGAAACCAACTTTAGGAAGAATATTTAAAATTTTTATAATTATAAATTTTAATTTAATTCCTTTTAAAAACATATAATTTTTCAAACAATAGATCTCATCTTAGCCAGTCAAAACCGGCCTAGTGGACAAGTTAGTGAGAAGGGTAGAAAACTTCAAGTGAGCTGAATTTAAGGTGTCCCTGATGCTTCTAAGGACATGGAGGGTATTTAAAATTATATAAAACTTCATCCCATGTATTTTTATGGAAATATAAATCCAATTTTGAGTCCAAGTGTGTAGGGTGCATGAAAGAGGAGTTTTTTGGACTATAGATGATGATAGCTCATTTTGGGAAGGTTTTAGATGACCAAGCCTACAATAAATTCATGGAGAGGTATTCATGATACCCTTAACATTATTTACAAAAATAATACATGTCTATAATTATTTATGGGATGTTCAAATAGGTCCAAATTATGAAGGTAGTTTTCTAAGCCAAGACAAGGAGTTTTATACCACTTTACAAGGGTTTGATGACTTGTATGGAAATTTGGGATTCTTGACCTTACATGGTTCATCCCATATCCTATTCTCATGCATAATTAACTTATTTTATTATATTTATAAGTTTACTCATGAACCTTTAACTTCTATTTTCTCCTCTCTCTCTCTCTCAAGTTCTATAAGAACTAGCCATTTTGGCCATTAAAACTTATGCTCCTCCTAAGTATGGTGGAGCCCTACTCATTTGCATACCATTAGATAAATAAGACTACTTATTTTTACTTCTTCATGACTATTCATAAGTGTGTTTTGATTGGATGATGGATCTTGCTTAGTGAATATTATGGATTCTTTAGCATGTTGTCTCATTCTTTCACCCTATTTATATTTGGAAAACTTCTTATTATAGGGCATATGAAGTGTTATAGGAAAATTCAAGGATTTAGTGAGTTAATATTTTCATTAGTTACATTCATGACCTCTTGTCTAGTCCTCCTAGCTTTGTACATTCATCCATCACCTCATAATGTAACATTGATGTGAGAAGACGTAGATTAAAGGAGTGTATGTTCAATTTGTCCCTTGATTTCATGTGTAACATGTTGTTGGTTGGAAGTCATCATAAAATTTGGTGTATCACCCCTTTAGGATAGTTTTATTTCATTTTTATCTCTCCCTTTTCACTCCAAATTTTTAGGTGTAGTTGTGATCCAAATCGGTACATCAAGGGAGCTATCCCTATCTAGATATTCACCTCATCCTTAGGCTACCCACAAGCTTATAGTTGTTTCCATTTTGCCACTTAGATGAGGAGAGATTTTACATCTCTTAAAATGATGCAAATCCAAGTGATATTAGTTTTTGGCATGCCTAATGGAATTCTTGGTCCAAGAGGTTGAAATATTTTTGGTGTTATCTGTCAACAATCAATATTTAGAAGCATCTATTCAAGCAGAAATGGTGATGTTGAGGTTATATCAGCTGGTCAAGCAACCTAGATTATCCTTTTAATATTGTTGGTAATAGTTTTCTTTACATTTTTAATTTTAATGAGTTCTAATGGCTAATTTTGGTGTTGATATTTTTTTTACACAAGTTGGTGAGACATTTAAAGCTTGTGTCATTCCCTATTAACTAGAGGAAATCCTTAATCAACCTTAGTGTGATTCTTACCAATCTTATAATGACCATTTCCAACCCAATCATGATCTTTATCAGCACTATATTTAGTCTTGTCATAATTTGTATTAGTCATATTGCTAGCCTCCTCAATATCTCACTTCTCCTAGTCAACCTAGCCGCTTATCAACTCCATCCATTTTCACCTTCAAGTAAACACTTTTGGGCTATGAGAGGTATATGTTGGATATTGATACTCTAAGGGGGATGTGGTCAAGAGGTTCCTAGTCATGTTTTTCATAAGGTGAGATATGCATTAAATTTGGTCAAAATAAAGTGGGTACCTATTGAGAGAGTTAATTGTCAAAGTCTCATAAGTGAGATGCTTGATGTGAGTGGTCTAGTTTCTTCCTTAGAGGATAAGCTAGGAGTTCATGAAAGGCAACCTCACCAAACCTATCAGACTTTATATCCACTCCCCAAGTTCCTTATTATCCATGTTTGATACCTACTCATGAGATTAATCAAGGATATCAAAGTCATCCTTTTCCTAATCAGTTGGAAGAGAGAGTTGAAAGGAGATACCTTATTTTTGAACCTAATCTTGATAGGAAAATTGAGTTGGCTAATATGCATATACAAAAACCCATGTTAGCAGTAAAGGAAGTGGAATTCAAGCCCTCATTTCCCTCTCACATTAAATCCCCACCACTTCAAAAAGAGACTTATAATCCTAACATCCTAAGCTGAAGTAAGATGGTGGAGTCATGGGGAAAGAAAGAAGATACAAGTTTGATTGATAAGGAGTGTGAAGTTGTGAATGAAGTTGATCCTTTGCAAGTTCCCCCCACCCTTCCTCAAGAAACCTTTTATCCTCTATATGAATCCCCTTTTATTCCTCATCCTCATGATGATGCTTATCAACTTTAAGAGATAATTTTATAGGATAACCTAGCTAAGAAAATTGAAGAGTTAGAATCAAGGATGAATCTACTAAGTCAAGGTGTGATGGAAGGTTTAGACCTAAAAGAAGATTTTATGCCTAAACACACCCCATCCACCCTTCCTTAGGATATTCCTCAAGCTAAATTAGATATGAATGAATTGATTTTCAAGTGAAAGGAAGAAATTCAAGTTATTTTAGCCCAAGGTCTACCTCCCCTTCCTTAAGAGCTTCTAAAAGAGCCCCCTATATTTCACTCTCAATTTGATTTTGAGTTATATGTGCCACCTCCACCAACTAGTTCATCTTGTCCTCACCCCATGACCCTTTGCCTTGATGGACCTATGGTATGGGAACCTAAAGAGGATTAGTTGGTTGATAAGGAAAGATAACTCTTGCTTGAAGAAAACATACCTCGTTGGTAGCCTCATTGGGCTAGGTCACATGGTTTCAAGATACCTAGTATTGGCATCACCATATAAGAGAAGGAGATGGAGGATCTTGCAAACCTTGAAGAATACTCTACATCTGAACAAAAGGTTGTGGATGATAATCTCAAGTATGAATATGAATGTGATATTATGGATGGAGAGTAATTTAAAGTCTTTCCCAAAGAGGTTTCAACCCCAGAAAACTTTCTTGAGACCAATATGCAAGATGTTTCTCCAAAAGATGATCCAATACCTCAACCTAATCTTGAATCACCATTAGATGCACTGGATATTAAATGACATCATCTTGATGACATCATACATCAAGAAGAAAATATTGAAGAGGTAGTGTTTCTAGAGGATGAGGAAGACAAAGATGATTGACAACTATAAATGAAGCTCTTTCAAGAGATTTGCTAAGTTGAGGGATAAGTACATGACAAGGTGAAGGAAGAATATTCCATGGAGGATAGTGATCAAGATTGGATAGAGTATGCAAAGCTCCTTTTTGAGTTAGAAGAGTTTGTAACTAAGAAGAAACCCAATATTATTGAGAACCCTATGGAAATCAAGAATAAGGTTGTAATTAAAGATCCACATGAGAAGGTTAAGGCTATTTGGATGTAAGAAGAGTTTACTTCTATATCAAACCTATTTGAAGTTACCTAGTTTTCAATGAACATCATGCCAATGAAGTTGGTAAACATCATGGAAAATTTAGAGGCATTAATGCTAAAGGATAAAAGGCTACATGTCTTTCTACATCCTTCATGTCATGAATCAAGAAGATTTTCAAATTCCCCCTCTTATCTAGGGGGAGTTCTCATCTCAGGTTAGTTAGTGTTTGAGTTAGCTTTTTTAGTTTCATGTGTGTGTTCTATAAGTGATCATGAAGCACATGTGTGTTTGCTTTTGCTTTGTGTGGTTGAAGTAGTCACTAGTCTTATCTTGATCAAATATTGTAGTCAATGGTAAAATCCTTCTTGTTTTTCTTAGACTTTAGTTGACTCCTAAACCTAATGGATTCATAAGGCTACTATTCTAGCTAGTATAACAAGCATACTACCCCTATGAGTCCCCAATTTGTTTACCAAATTTGAATTTTAGGTCAAATTAGGACTCTTATAGGTAAAAACATGAGTTTTTTATATTTTAAGTGGTATTATTTATTGTCATGGGGTTTATTATATGTTATTTTATTTCATTTAATGTCATAATAGCCTTGTTCTTAGTCATATTAGTCAATTTCTCATTTTGGGTCATTTTAATGGGCTTTTAGAGGTCATAAATACAAGTGGCACATTTAAAAAGGTGTATAGATGTCTATTTTTCCTTAAAATAATATAATAGGTAATTTTAACTATTAGGGATGTTAGTTACATCAAAATATTGTAGGCTTTCTAACTAAAATTCAAGAAATAACTTTAAAACGGGAGCATTTGGCACTTGTATGGCCAATGGGGAAGTGTGGCACATGGTAAAAGATCATGGAAGGAATATTAACCTTCATAAAAATTATATATACATTTTTTTTACTTTTGAAGTGCCATTTTAAATCCAAAATTTTTTTGCTTCTTTTTTTACATTTTTAGACATATATAAGTGACCTATAGGTTTGTACTTAGTATGAACAACTCAAGAGGTTTTAGGATAAATGATTTTGTAGGTTTAATTAAAATTAGAGACATTAATTTAAATATAAATATTTTGAATAATTGTGGCCTGTACTTGATGAACCATCTTCATGAAGCTAACGATACTTTTTTGCTAGTTGTTTCATGAACCCTATAGGTTTTGCTCCATTTTGGTCAAATATATATGAACCAACTAGTGATTTTGAATATATAAGATGTTTTATAACTTATTACATGGTATCCACACTTATTTTAAAGTTTCATGGTGTTTGGATAGGTGAAGTACATCAAGGTTATAAGAAGATACACATTTCTAAGTTATAGGGAGTTTTTCACTATTTCCATAAGTTTCATGTTTATTCATGGTTTTAGGGGGTTGTGATAGGGTATTTAACATGTTTAAAATGATATAATTATTATATTAACCTTTAAATATCTTTTCTCAAGGAAAATCTTCATGAAATTATAGTCATATGCAACATTTTCAGTTAGGCAACCATGAACATGCTTGCTTATAGGTGCTTAGATGAGAAATTCACATTGAATAGGTTGTGTTGACACATGTTTCAGATAATTTTAGGTGTTAAGGATGAATTTTGATATTTTTAATGGATATGCAACTCATTTAAGGTTAAATAATGCTCATTGTACAAACTTGTACTCAGTCTACCATGGAATTGCACCTACATGTGCCATGAAGGAGGAGTTCATGTTGAAAAAAATGTGTTAAAAATTATTTAAAGTGTTTTAAGATGTGAAATATGTTTTTATAATTATGGAGATAAGTTTTGAATTCATAAAATATCAAAGTCAATGTACACTACCTACAATTCTCCTTACTACTTGTACAATGAAAACACACCTACAGATGACTTGGCAGAGAATTAGAAGAGTCATTTTGAAGTATTAATATTGATGATGAATCTCTCTTTGAGGTTTAAGTGTAAATTAAGGCTCATGATAGTCCATTTTTAGGGGTTGGATAACATATAGAAGTGTGGATCATCCTCAAACACAAATTGATTGAGTTTAGGTCCCTTTTCCCTAAAGTTACAAAATAAAGGTCAATGGACATTTTATGAATAACATATGACATAGTTTAAAGAGCCTTTAGTGTATCCTAATGGGCATGAATTATATTATATAGTATATATAATACCTATAAAAATTTTTAAGGGAAGAAATATAGTGGAGATTGGTTTCTTGGAGACCCAAAATTGCCAATTTATGACTATGAACAAGTAATGACTTCTATAGTCTTGAGCCTAAAGTGACCCTCCATCCAAGAATTAAAAATATTAAACATGAAATGAAGGTGAAATAGTACTAAAATTAAAAATTTCATTCATGATCAAAGGATACCATAAATATAGGATTGATGCATGATTTTCAAGTTTCATAAGTGGCTACATGTGTCCCTTGTATGGAAAATACTCACCTATAGCAGAACAAAAGGACAGTGGGATGGAAAGTTATATCTAAGTGATGTTTTAGAGTTTTAACAGTGATTTAAGGTAATAAAATATATTTTTTAACCTCGAGGATTCAAATAGAGTCTTTGAATAGCATGAAAAAGGTCTAATTTACACCTATAGGTAGGGTCCAAATAGAAAACATAGTTAATTATAATGGACTATAGGTAGACAGTAAGCTAGAGAAAAGCAGTGTAGGTAAGAGGATGACTTTAGTAGGTATGAAAATAAATTTTAATATTCATAATTACCTTGAAAATTATTTAAATAAGTATAAAAATATCTCCAAATGTTCATTAACAACTATAAGAGCCATTGTTAGAGAGAAAACCAAGGGAACACAATCAATTATATGACTGGTATTGAAGGTTTTTAAACCAAAAAATGTGAAGTGAAGTAGGTAAATTTATGAAATTCATATTGGAAATTTTTATTAAATTTTATACATTTTATTTTATTCCTAACTATTTCAAAGAGTACCTATAGGAACCCTAAACATAGCAGAACATTGTCAGGTTATACATAAAGCCTTGAGAATCCAAAGATGGGAGAGGGTTTATAGTAAGGTAGAGTGGTGAATGGGTTTTAAAAATATAAAAAATTATGTTTAAACATTTAATGAAATCTCATTATTTAAAATAAAGAAAAGGAATGGCTCAAAAAGATGCAAAACACAGTCCACTTGGGAAGCCTACACACAGTGCCTTTACCTAGCAGCCTATTTATTTTTTTGATATTTTAGAAGGTCATATGAGATGACCAGGTATTAAAATTTTGTAAAATTAGTCATAAAAACTTAAATAATACCCTAAAATAATCAAATTTATTTATATAACAAGGTAAGTACCCCTATTTTATCTTAGATAGGGGTACTACCCTTATGAGCAAAGCATGCAATTTTTGAAGAAAGTGAGTGATCAGAAGAACTAGGAGTTGAGTGAAGCTTTAAAGGAAGTTTTTAAAGATTAAAAACATCCAAAAAAACATTATAAATTAATAAAAAGGAGTAAAATTCAATAAAGTGTCATGGGTAGCTAAAGTTGCAGACAAGCTCATGAGGCAAGGGTATGCCTAGAGGCCAAACAAGAGGTCATTTGCAATTATAGATCTAAGTGAATTTTTTTATGGATTTTAAAATGTATATGTGGTAATTATGGATGTTTATGAGATATTTTAAATCAGTTAATCCATCAATAAAGTCATTTTGAGCCTTAAGTTGTAGGCAGGCCTAGTGGGCAGGTTTAGGCCTATAATCTAATGAGGGGTCAACTTCCTTTTCTAACCTTGAAAGAGCATTAAAATGATTTTGGAAATTTTCATAGTCTTAATATAGGTTTTAATCCTTTTATTTTGTATACAAATAACAATAAGTCCTTTTTTGAACCCAAAACCAACTCAAATTTATAGGAAAGGGAAGGAAGAGCTCGATAGGGCAAGTTTGAATGCTCATACCTCTTTTGATGATATTCATGGAAATATGAGAAGTTTAGGGATGTTGATGGAGGTATTTAAATATTATTTTATGAAATTTTTTTGCATGTTAGATGTCAGAGCTTTATGAACAAAGCTTAAGAGTCAAAATAGGCCTAAAACCCTTACAAACCCTCAATCAAGACTAGTTTGGAGAAATGGAGTTAGATAATTGATATATTGACATAGTTTTCTCAATAAATTTATTTTAAATTGAATAATAATCATTCAATATCCATCCCATACCTTTTATCTATATGGAATTATATGAATAGGGTGAGAAATAGGGTATTTTTTATCATTTTATGTGTTTTGTATGTTCTAGAAGGAGTCTAAGGATGAAAACAAATCTAGGAGGAATATTTAGAATTTTTATAACTCCCCATGTTAATTTAATTCATTATAAAAACTTCTAATTATGCAAATAATAGCTCTCATCTCAACCAGTCAAAACTACCATAGTGGACAAGCTAGTGATAAGGGTGGAATACTTCAAGTGAGATTAATTTAAGGTGTCCCTAATAATTATAAGGCTATGGAGGGTCTTGAAATTTTTTCATAAACTTCCTCCCATTTATTTTCATGGAAAAATAAAGATAATTTTGAGTCCAAGTGTGCAAGGTGCATGAAAGAGGAGTCTTTTAGACTACAAATGATGATTGCTCATTTTGGGAAGGTTCCAGATGACCAGGCCTACAATCAATGCATGAAGAGCATGATTGATAAAATTACCCAAGTTATATATATTAGATTGGGTAAATAAGTCTATTTTTACAAGGACCAACAACAATCAAGTTTTGACAAAAGCAAGACCCAAGGTCAAGAAAATAATCCACTATGGGATTCAGTTCACATAAGGCCATAAAAAAATAACAAAAACTATAAACCAATAGCAAAAATAAATAGCAGGACTAAGAACTAAACATAAATAGAGATATCTCTAGAGCTCACCTTATCTTTCACCTTTAACACTTCATATGTTTTTCTTTTGTGGGTTTGTTTGCTTGGTCCATCAAGAGGGATCAATTTGGTGTTATGCTTTTGTAGAGGGGTATTTTTAGCCTTTGGTGTAAGTAAAAGGTTTTCAGTTAGTTTTGGTTTATTTTATTGGTTGGCTTCCTTCTCAATTAGGGTAATTTCAACTTCCTTTCCCTGTCCATATATTTATTGAGTTTATTAGTGTCATATTTCAATCATTCCATTTCTTGATGACATGTTCCTACTCATATCCATCATTTTTGCTTCGAAGGCTTCCATTTTTGTTTTGCAGTCCTAATTTAGATCCTCTAGATTATCAAAAATTTTATTACTATTTCCTTCTTCCTCCTTCCAAGAGATAGTCATGGTTTTGGTTTTTTCATTCATGAAGGATGGGGTTATGGTTCTTAAACATTTTATTGGGATTTAGTGGAGGTTTTGGTGGAGGGGGAGATGGGAAGGGGAATGGTAGGGGCTAGGAGTCCTTCCTCCAATTCTATAATCCTTCATTACTCAAAAGGGTCTTCTAATGGGAGGTTAGGGAAAGGTTTTCCATGTAGGGTTATCTATATTAGAAGATCAAGAAGATCAATCCCTAATGGATTATTTCTATTATTACTAATTTGAAAGGTAAGGACTATACTTTGTAGAGATTTGAGGAGGGAGTAGGGTAAAATTATTTTATGCCCATGGAAGAGATTAAGAAACAAAAAATGGTGGGAGAATATGAGAATGAACTTACCTTCAATAATTAAATTCTTCATGATTTGAAAGAAAATATATGTCTAATAGTGAGGAAGGTCTTGTCTCTAGAAGCCCTTCTTCTCAATCTTCAAAATTTTATTAGTGCATATTTTTTTTGCATTGAATCTAATTTGTGGATTTTGTCCTTGAAGGATTTTTATCCATCACATCTCATTCCAATAATTTCTCCTATACATTATTCATTAACAATAATATTGGTGCCTCTCATTCTGACTACCTCTAGTTCCATGTCATCATTAATTCCTTTGATAGCTACCTATCTATATATTAACTTACTATAAACACTAAAAATTGTATTAAACACTTATAAATGCCATTCTTGACCTACCTTCACTTTACATGACTCATGCATACACATATGGATATTTCACACCTTATAATTTATATATAATATTTTTATGGGTTTGAACTTCTTAATTTTATATTATTCACCTATAATAATTCCATAGTCTATACTTAACTTATTATTTATCATACTCAGGTTGTCTCTAGATGATTAAATTTATATTCTTGCATTTTAGGTGAGTCCATCAAACACAAATGATTTTATAATTATGGAGGTGTCTAAACATGATGGACATATCCTCATGCTAATTAAAGATCATTTTAATAATTTAAATTATCTTTATGGGTTGGCCCATATGTTTTTGCATGTTGGTTACGTGAAAAATTACCCAAAAATTCACATATAAATATCCAATAGGTATAACCTATCTCACTATCTAGCATCATTTGTAACTCCTCAATATAAACATCGATATACATCTACACATTGAGGTGGATTTACCTAAAATTTCCAAATTAGAAATAAATCATAATAAGCAAGTTCTATCCAAGTTTGATGTACCTAAGCTAAGCCAAATTTTAAATTTTCAAGTTTTAAAATATGAATTACATGTTACATTTATAAAAGGAGCACCATTTCACATGTACACCTGATGAGGAAAATTCATTATAGTTTTAATTTCATCCTTGAAGTATCAAATGTCTAGGCCATGATTAACCATTCATTACAGAGTGTTTGAGGTTAGCTCAACCCACCTATCTTCCCCTTTTGTAAGCCCAAACCTAGTGTCAAAAGTGGAGTTAGGGTTTTAAAATGAAGGAGATAGGTTTTATTAATTTTCACACATGTTGAACACTTGATATCACATAGGAATACCTTTTTAATTTAGACAAAGTGGATTGAACCAATATAGTGAGTCATATATTGATAGGAAAAATTCAAAAATAGAAGATACATTTATGTTGATACATGCATCCATATATTGATAGACTTGTCAAAGTTATACATAGACTAATGTTATTTATTTGAGTGATTTATAATCCATTTTCAATTATTTTAAGTTGCTTTCACATAATCTCAATCCTACATAAATTAATAACAAGCTAAGTATATAAATATTCTTAGTACTAGTAAATGTACTTTTAAGGCCTAATTTATACCTTCCCTATTTAAATTATGCTTTTAGTATTATTACATTGATATCATGTTATTTAATAAAATGTATACTTAAACATTTATAATTAATTTACATGATATGTTTATATAATATGATTCTTATGATTATTTTACATATGAATTGCATGTTTATATATATTTCTTGAGATTATTTTAGGTTATTTCTTGAGATGTTTATATAATATGATGTTTATATATGCCTATCCTAAGATAAATAAATTTTATGTGCATAATGATGTGAAGGACTATAGGGAAACCAAGTTAGCTAATGTGAAATACATGAGTCATATATTAACCATTGTTTTCTCTAGGGTGTTAAATGTGTTCCTATGTTCCCTAGATTATTTTGATGTGTTAAACTATTGTTAATTTGAATTTTATAAATTTTTAATCTATTTATTATTATTTAAAATCTCTTTCACTTTTGACCCATGAAATTTAAGTTTCTATAATATTTTTTTATATTTTTTAGGTTCATTATGAATGACAACTTGAAAATTTTAGATTTTTAAAAGAAGGAACAACTATAGAGGGGTGTTGGACATGTTTTGGATTTCCTAGGTGATTGATTAGGCCTATAAAATTTATCTATGGGTTAGGGATAATATTATTGGCATGTTTTTAAATTTTGAGTGTCCTTTAAATTTATTGAATGCTTTGGTTTAAGAGGTAATAAATGAAATGTAAGAAAGAGTAAATGAAAGTGTAAGAGAGGCATGGTGCCCATGTGACTTGTAAGAGACATTTTAAATTTTTTTTGAAAGAGTTAATGGGGAAGAATAATTTAGGGGAAAATATTGGGAGAGGAGATAGACACATGTTAGGTTTAAATTGATAAAAAAATATAGGGATATTTTTTATATATATAATAGCTATTCACTTGTGAAGAACTTATTCTTTCATTATTTTTTTCCATCCTTAGTGGACTAACCCTAAGATATTATTACATTTTAAAATTTTAGCTTGGGTGATTTAGTGATTTTGATATTTGGTTTGAGGGGAGAAGCTTAAATCATGTATATTTATGTTCTTTCTACTAGTGGGCATAAGGTATTAGTCATGAAATCCTCCAATGTATGGCTTAATTTAATTAATTTTATTTACCATGTCTTATTCCTTATTGAAAATATAGTTATGGTTATCATGATTCCATTATAAGGGCTCATTTACTTCTTTATTATTGAATATTTTTATAAATTTTAAAACTATTACCATTTTTAGGGAGTTTTAAAAGTGTGTTAAAATCACATTTTTGGTTGCCTTTTTTTGTAATTTTTGAGAGTGGTAAGGTCTTGCTATGAATTAGACCCAACCTTGTGTATATGTTGGATCATATCTTTAATGTGGTTGTTAAATTTAGGGAATAACTAAAGTAAATTCCCCCTAGTATGGAAATGATATTGGAATAAATGATTTATTAAGGAAGGATAGTTGTCTTGTTTTTATGTGGTTTTCATCATGTAATGTTTTTGGCATGAACTTTTGGTATCAAAAAATATATAAGTATGATGTGAGCCTTAGTCTTGAAATTTTTTTATCATAATTTTCTTATCAAAAGGATATAAGTATGATTTGAGAATTATTCTTGTTTATATTATTGATAATGTGCATTCCATGCTAATTTTGGGCTTGATGGAGGTGGGTTGTGTTGTAATTTTTTGAAATAATTTAGTACAGATGGTTTGATTCATGTTGGGAATCAATAATAATGTCTAAATTACTCCTAATATATTAAGTGATTGGGGTTTGGGAATAAAGAATAACATCCAAAGTCTTCATAATAAACTCTTTTTATTAGGTTTTTGTCATTGGGACTATGTATAAAGTCATCTTATTAGACAATGATATTTTTCCTTGGGCATGTTAATTCTAAGGCAAGGGATCCCAACATACCCCCTTAGAGATTGAAACCACTCTTAAGTAGTGGAAATAATATTTGTGGTGGAGGAGTGAAGTATGTGATGTTAATAGATTCTATCAT
Organism: Torreya grandis; assembly: GCA_037957365.1. Classification (NCBI taxonomy): domain Eukaryota; kingdom Viridiplantae; phylum Streptophyta; class Pinopsida; order Cupressales; family Taxaceae; genus Torreya; species Torreya grandis. Next base: position 1,291,979 of record JARHVA010004230.1, on the reverse strand, counting down.
GTTAGTATTTTGTTTACTAATTTATTTAATCCATCCCCTTAGCATAAAGGAATAGTTTATGTTGGAGATAACACATAGTAGACCTCAAGGAGAGTTTTTAGTCTCTCATTATGAAGTGACAATAACTTATTTATTTTGAGTGGAATTTTATTTTTATGATGATAAGTGAAGTGTTATTTCTAATCAAATCCATGTACCTTTTGTATTGATTCATCTAAATTTATCATCCTTGGAATGATAGAGACCTATAATTTATGTTGGTTGGAGAGCATGTGTAGTTGGAGTACCTTGATTAATCCATGTTTTCTAAACTTTTTCACTATTGGGATAAATGTGTTTGATATTTGGTAGTTACACATTGGTAAGTGTGTGGAAGACCTAACAACTTTGTGTTGATATACATACTTCATATTACACAAGGGCATCAAAGAGTTATGTTTATGGGTTTTTTATACTTTAGCTCCATAATTACATTTGGTGGCATTATAGAACTAGATTGTACACTAATGTCGTATTTATTTATACACTTAAAATGACATATTTAAAATCATTTTAGTTATTGATTGGGGATTCTAAGTTGATTTGGAATCATATTTTATTGTTTTTCTAGATATGGGATTCAAGGCTATGTAATTTTTTTTTTAAATATTAATTGAATTAATGGAGCTCATAATTTTATTGATTGTCTTTAGATTTGATTAGATTTAAGATATTTTGCCAATTTTCATCTTCATTATTCTTCATATTCAATTAGGTAGTTAGCCTTTTTAATTTTTTCTCCTTTTATGATTGAACTAAATGAATTAGCTAATTTAACTTTACTCATTATTTGTATTGGTAATTTTTCACTTGTTGAGTGTGTTGTTTTTTGAAACATTTTGTGGTACCTTTTTCATTTTGAAAAGTTATGAGTATTAGGTGAGAAATATCTTGTTAGTCTTAGCTTATGGGAAAATCTAAGGACATATTGAATAGGTTATTGAGAAAGTGGGAAACATTTGTCTCATAAGTATAATATCATAATCCTATAAAGATAATGTGAGCCTTAATTTTTTTATATTCTTAATAACATGAGTTATTCCTAACTATATGAGTGATAAAGGTGGGTTGTGTTGTGATTTTTGATACATATTTATATGGATGGTTTGATTAAGGTTTGGAATAAGGAATAATGTCAAAATTATTCCTAATGGATTGACTGATTAAGGTTTGGGCATCAAGATTGTGACAAAAGTACTCCTAATAAATTATGTGGTTGGGTTTTTAGAATGGGGACGAGTGTCCAAAATCATCCCAATGGTTTGTGTGATTGGAATTGGGAATCATATGAGTGTCCAAAGTCCCCCAAATGTTTTGAGTGATTAAGGTTTAAGAATTAAGATGAGTGTCCAAAGTCTTCCTAGTGGATTAACTGAAGGGTTTAAGCATCAATGACAAATAAATTCACAATATTTTATTTATCTAATCCCATTGATTGGAAATATTGTTTAGTATTCATATGGTGAGTTATAAGCCTATAATTTTTTTTAAATGATATCTTATGGATAAACTTCTAGGTTCCATGTTATTGGAGTGTTTCTTTCAATATTGTCATAAAAAAAATGGGACAAGAAGTAAATTAAAATTATATTGGTCTTATAAGATAATAAAAATAGATAAAAATAAATTATAATAAAATAAATAAAGAAAATAAATCCTTACCTAGTTTATTCAACATGACACTTGACACATTGATGTACAAGCTCTTACCATTAGGTGAAAATAAACTAAAACTAAATCATTCTTAATTATAAGTTTTAATAATTTGGAAACCAATTTGTTTTTTATATGTAAGGAGGGTTAGAGGGTCCCTCACCCATTTTATTAAACAATGAAAACAGATTAAAAAACCTATCAAATGAAGAGGGGAAACTAAAGAGCCCCACAGGGGCCCAAGATAAAAAATAGAACCTATATAGACCAAACTAGAACATAAAATCAAACCAATAAAATAACCCCATCTATGGGACCATAGACAAAACAATTTCATTAAAATTATAACACTACCATCAACCATAACCTATGATATGTCACTAGTTATCATCTCACCATTATCACCTTTGATGATTCCACCTTTGAAAGGGACCTGAGCTTCTATGAATTTCACAAGAACATAGAATAGTATTACTCAACATCTATTTCATCCACATTAGTACCTCATGGTAGAGAGAATTTCCACCTCTACCTTGACTTGCTAGCCTGATTTGGGTTGAAATACCCCACAAACTAGGTTCCACTCCTATATTATCTAGATGAGCTTGCATGAGAAAAGAGGTTACCCATCACCTGGTAAAGGGAACAAACCCCACACATATTTTAACTTACTATGGGAGTAGGGTGTGTGCTAAAAATAGCCATGAAATTAACTTAACCATCAATGTCATACCCATGGATTTAAGACCATGGAGAGATGCTACAACTAATGTTGGTGGGGAGAAAAGGCCCCCAAGGTTCAATAGAGGAATTCAATAGTGAAAGGTGTTAGGGTTATAAATATAGGATTTCAACCATTCAAAATGAACCAAAAAATTATCAAACATATCAATCAAATCTTGAAAACCCCTAACAAGAATGAGACCAATGTTTTCTAACCCAAGGAAAGATCAAAGATATTTATCCTTCAGAGTGAATTACTCCACAAATGTTACAAGTATTACTTTAAATTGGTTTCAAATAAGCCATATATCCACTTCCATAGTTATTTATTTATCCATGGAGACCTAGATGAATTTTCCCATTAAATCTAATACCACCATAGAATTAACCTTCACCCTATAATTCATCCCCATAAAAACTAGATGCATAACATCCTTAATGGCATGTAGGACATATATAGCTTGGATGATGAATATGAATTTCATCCTAGCATACAATACTCACCCATCAAAGTCCATATCATGCTTTTTTACCATGATATAAAGAGGGGGTTACTGAGATCCACTTGTAGCATTTATTCCATAATTTAGTTTGGTCACTCACCAAATCCTATATAAATGCCAAAAAAATAAAACAAAATCATAATAAAAATAATGGCCACTACATCGACATAGGAGAAAGGACATGGTTATCATCAATAAAATGAAGAGGGTTAGTTCCCATGCTTATTACCACCATCCATTAATACCTCATAAGCTCAAGGTAACTTATAGTGATATGATCATAAGCGAGTATTAAATTCCCATGAATCCCAATCATTATTGTATACTAATTCTTTAGGTTGGTTTATGCCTCTATTGGCTAAAGCATCTTTCACTTGATTCACCTCATGAAAATAATGATTGGCTTCCTAGCCATTTAAAGAGGTTAAACATTCCCATTCTTGGCTCATAATATTATAAAGGTTTCATAATCATAATTTACTATTCCTTAGGGCCTAGATGATAAAATTATAATCTAACTCAATGATGACTCAATTAATACCACACTAGCATATGATCTCGAGTCCTAGAACCAAGGGTTTGGACTCAACTTCATTATTGGATCTATCCACTAGATTTTTTAAATCTTATCTTATGAGTGAACTTATGTAGTCTCAAATCACACACCCAACTCCTAATGTACTAGGGTTCCCCTTTTCATCACCATAAAAATTAAGCTTTAATAGCCTCAGAGGAGGCAACCTCTAATCCTTCCTTTACGTTGGCTTAGTAGCATTTGAAAATGAATTTAATCCATTAACAAGAACTTGAAAACTAATTATTATTAAACTAAACTTAAAATTATTCCTTGGATCATGACTCACCATTTAGTGGATTTGACCTCTCTTCAACCACGGATAATTAAGGGTATTTCTTATTTCACTCTATGATTTGTTAGTTTAGATATGAGATCATTGGCTTACAGATACCACCGAGTTGAGTTAGCATGATTCCTAGAGGTTTTTATAACATCAATAAAGATACATTTAAAGAAAACTAATGGATTTAAAGAGGAATTATAATAATGTGTGGGGAATATAAGGCCCAATTTCTACCTTTCCTATTAAAATTATGTTTGTAGTATTTGTACATTGATATCACATTTTTAAGAAAATGGATATGTAAACATTTATAATTACTACACATAATATATTGAGATAATATGATTCTTTTGACACTTTTACATATGCATTGTGCATTTATATATATTACTTAAGATCATTTCAAGCTTAGTTTCTTTATATATCTTAGGATAGAGAAATTTAATGTCTATAATGATGTGCAAGATTATAGGGAAACCAAGTAAGAGAAATTGAACTACATGAAACATCTATTAACCATTGTTTTCCCTAGGGTGTTAAATGTGTGTTTATGTTTCCTAGGATTTTTTGATGTATTGAACTATTATCAATTAAAATTGTATACAATTTAAATCTATTTATTCTTATGTCCAACATATTCAAATTTTGACCATTGAATTTTAAGTTTTTAGAATAATTTGGGGTATATTTTGAGGTTCATTATGAGTGGAAACTTGAAAACCTTATAATTTTTGAAAATAAGAGACAATTATAGAGCAATGTTAGATAAGTTTTTCACTTTCCTAGGTGTCTAATTAGGCCTCTCATCTTTATAGATTGGCTATGTAGAATATTATTAATGTATTGTTTGATTTTTAGTTTCTTTTGAAAATTTTGAAAGCCTTGGTTAAAGAGAGTAAATAAAATGTAAGAGATATTAAATGAAAGTGTAAGAGGGACATGGTGCTGATGTGACTTGTAAGAGATAATTTTATTTCATAAGGAATAATTATTGGTGAGGAAGACTTGAGGGGAAAGTTTTTCAAGAGGATATAAACACATGGCAAGTTTAAATTGGATAATTTTTTTGGGATATTTTATATAATTATTTGAGATATTCAATTATGAGGAATTAATTATTTCATTATTTTCTTCCATCCTTAGTAGATTAAACTTTAAAACTTCTTACATTTTAAGAATTTAGCTTGAGTGGTTTAGTGATTTTGATATATGGTTTGAGTGGAGAAGCTTAAAACCTGGATGGATACATTATTTAAACTAGTGGACATAAAGTAGGATCTTAGTCATGAGTTCCTCCCATGTGTGTATTAACTTAATTAATTTTCATTTGCATGCCTTCTTCCTTATAAAAACTATAGTTGTGGTCATCATGATGTCATAATTGGGGTTCACAACATTCTTGCATAGTGACTATTTATTGAAATTTTACCATATGTTTTATTAAATTTTTTAAAAAGTTTTGAGAGTGTGTTAAAACCCCATTTTTATTTTCCTCTTGTTATGATTGTTGAGAGTGGTAAGGTATTACTAACACTTAGACCCAACCTTGTGTATATGTTGGATCATATCTTGAATGTTGTGCTAAATGTATGGAATGGATAAAATAAATTCCCAATATTATGGAAAAGGTATTGGAATAATTTATTATTAAGGAAATTTAGCCTATTTTTATGTGGTTTTCATCAAATAAATTTTTAGGCATGACAATAATTTTCAATCATATTCTACTTTAACATTTAGATCAATGTTTTATTATAATACATTAACATATATAAATAGTGAAAAATTATATATATACATATACACACACACATATTAGATCATGTTAAATAATAAGTAAGGTGGAACATATTGGTTAACTCATTTATTTAGTGAGAACATCAAACCCTATGTTTCCCTTAGGGTTTATTTCCTGTTTATAGGGTTTTAGATTTAAATATTTAAATATAATTTTTAGATCTGATTTTGATTTTCCCTCATTCACAAATTACACATGGATATAATGGATATACATATATTTTAATTTTTAACTCAATCTATGATATTAATCATTACATATTGTTTCCATTTAATATGAAAAATCTGTAAAAAACATGCAATTCAGGGGTCGAATGTTTTTGCAATAATTCTAAGGTTAATATTAATAATGAAAAATATTTAGCTTGTATTAATTAATATTGTTCAATATATAATATAAATTAATTATATTTACTAATATTCATAAAATGTCATGTATGAATCCTTTAATTCCTCACCCTAGACCTTAAGGTTGTACCATACACCATCCCACTCCCATTATTTTACCTACGCTTATATTGGATTCCACAGCCTATGTTGCCAGCACATGAAGATGTCACATACCTAATTATGCATGGTAGAACATATATAGTCAACATGTTCTTGTTCATCCCTCTACACCTCCCAAAATTCTATACAATCAAACCAATAGGTATGATATCATTGATCAACTAAAAATAGCAACACTAAGATTTATATCCTTGAATTAATAAAGATATCAATTATTTATAAGGATATCCTATATGAGGTATTTATTGAGACAAACTTTCCAAAACTACATACTTTTTAATACATTATAATTTACTAAAGGATATGAAGAAATAATTTCCTTTGAAAAGGAAAACTATCCCACTAAACAAATAATAGAGTAGAAACTCTGATTGTTCATTCAAGATCAAATCAAACATAAAGAAGTACATTTTTTATTGATAGATAATGGATATTTAAAATATAAATTAATAAAAATTAGATACCAATATGAATATGATTCAAAAATTATATCAAATAATAAAAGGTTTAATGGAAAGAATCAAACCCCTAGTGGGTGTATTGTGTTACCATTTAAGGCAGTCCTTGTAGTAATTTATATTTTACTCTTAGTATTAGAAAGTATATGGGTATTTGAAACATTTTTAAGATGACATTTGATAATTAATACTTATGTAATACCATCTTCAATACATATATGTATCAATTATATACATTACAATAAGGTGGTAATAACTTTTGGTATCATATGTGTTAACATTTTGTCTTCACAGGCCAAATGTTAACCCCTATCATTCAAAGATTTAATGAACATTTCTTTAAATCAATATTTTATTCCCCATATTGTCATTTTTTGAGGAAAAAATGACTAACACATGACTTGAGAATCTATACCATCATGTGCACATCATGCAGGAATGGGTGGAACAAGATGATCATGCATTTAATAATTACACCTATAGAATCAACCAAAGCCAAAAGATTACATGATCATGATGTAATTTTTCCAAAGATCATTCCATAAAAATTTGGTTCCTTGATGAGCTATTTATCGCAAGTTACAAGCATTTAGAGTTGAACCTACAAAATAGAACATGCACGGGGATGTCAAACTTAAGCCAAGAGAACTAGCTATTTAGAATCAAATAATCTTAGAAATGAGTGAAAAACTAACAAGTGTCCAAGTATTAAGAGATAAGATGAATATATAATGATGAGTGGGTAATTTTTAGTGTTATTGGGTCCCAAAATGTAATGGTACATGTTCATTCATACCTTAGAGATCAATGGTTAGTAATGAGTCAAAAAGACAACATGAATGAGAAGCTACCAAGTGGAAATATATTAGGTATCTATAAAATTATCCAATGGTGAGCATCAAATAATAGATGTTAGTGGGCCTAAATGGATTAAAAGTGCATGTGTAATCATACATATAGATCTAATGGTGAGAAATGAGTCCACAAGTCAATGAATCTCAAAGCCAAATGAGAAGCTACCAAGTGTCACAACTACATTAGATTGGCAGAAGATCAATGGCCCACATTTATTCATATAAACATAGATATATAATGCATATAATGTCAAGGATAAAAGGACTAATAGAAGGATCTTGCATAGAAAATAAATAATTGACACTTGGCACAAAATGAGAGGGCCTAGATCAAGATCAACATTTAAAATTAAAAGTCAAAAGCCAACAAAAAATAAAATTGACTTGGGTCAAATACGAAGTAAGATCTACAAGTTTACCCATTTCCATTAAATCTTGATAAAATATGATCTATTAGGAATATCTATGCTTAGATTTTAATAAGGGGGTATATGCACAATCTTGGAGAAATATTTGAATAGTTGACATGGTCATTTCCTCAACATGCAATCACTTAAAGTAGATAGTCATAGAATTGTTAGGTCCATGCATATGAATAATTTAACTTTATAGTAGAATAAAGTTTGATTTTTGAATTTAGATGGATATAAAATGAGTCTACATGGAGTTTCTACACTACATATCTTATCTTCACATGGATATTTTCATGCACTTTCAATCATTAAATACTAGATCATGCAATGGAAAGTTAAGTGAAGTTAACTAGTCATCAAGAACCAAATCATTATTAGTTGAGTATGTAACTAATTTTTCATGCATCTTCTATAGGCTCCATGAAAATAAGGACATTTAAACACTTAAAATTTATCTTCAAGCTTGAGTTAACAATCAAAGAGGGGTGTAGTTTGCATTCAAAGGTTTTCCAACTCAACAAGGGCTCAAAACCTTTCTTTTGACATCTAAATTAAAGATCATGTAGGAGTTTGGAGATTTCATGGATATTTGAAGACATGATCTAATATTTTAAAAGGAATTTAGTCTTGAGTTAACTCAATTAAGACTAATCATTATCTCTTCTATGCCACATTAACTAGAGTCTTTCCTTTTGAGATATATGTAGGCTTTTGAAGCCATTTAGGAAAGATTCCTAAAGATATAGATGGAGAGATATATAAATTTTAACTTACACCAAAAAAAAATAAAAGAGTTTGTTTGTAGATCAATTTATGGTGGTAGTGTGTACTTTGATTGTGTATTTGCATATAAGTCTGATAGTTATCATATTTTGTAGGTCCTTTCCTCACTTACTATTGTAATTTCATCCTCAATAGTTTAATTGAAGATCTAGGAATATAAATTATATTGGAGATAATTTGTATGTAATGTTTTTAAAGACTTTCATGCACATACCTTCAATGTACAATTCTTATTTTAAGCCTTCTTTTGAAACACTAATGTTTAGGACTGGTATATAGAGTTTCTTTTTGATCCATATGTGTGCCTTAGTTTGAATGCTTTCAGAGGATAAATAATTATTTAGGTGCATCACTAAAGGTAAATTAGGTCTCATTTTTAATTTCTTCCTTTCCCTTTTCACCCCAAATTAATAGGTTTAGTAATTGATTCTAAAATATACATTTCTAAGGAGCGAGCCTCATCAAAATCTAGAGATATGATATAAACATAGGCATCCCATGACCTTAGATCATTCCCATTTTAGTCTAGATATGATTCTGACTTGAGGAATCTAATCTCTAATGGGTGCTATCTAGATAGCTAATAGTTTTGGTATGCCTAGTGGGACCACTTATTGACACAAACTGAATCATTTTTAGATTTACATACTTTTCATGCCACCAAGAGTTATAACAAGATCCTCTATAAAAGGGAAAGAGATAAATTTCTCTGAGTTATCTTTCCAATCAACAAAGAAGAATAAATCCTCTCAGTCAAATCCTAATCCTACACCTTTTGTTCCCCCTGTTATTAAACAAAATCATCCTATTCAAGCCAATATTGTTTAGCCAAACATTATTGTAAATCTAATACCTTATATGGTTATTCCTAGAATACAATCCTTTGTACTATTTAATGGTGGTACCCCTTTGAATATTATTTAATGGGATGATATTATAGCTTCTAATCTAAAGGCTCTTCCTTATTTTACAAGGGCAAATCTAGTTACTCTTATAGAACATATTGCATATATTGCTAATATTTGTTTAGTAAATCATGTGACTTAGGAAAATGTAGCAATGAGGTTGTTAGAAACTTTTTTCAAAGGGAAAACACTTTAGTGGTACAGAGGATTGGATCCTACATCAATCAACAACTAGGATGAATTTGGAGAGGTTCTAAATAATCACTTTGAAGACAAAAGTGATCATCTTTCATTGGTGGAACAACTTAAAAAATTCAAGAGATTCAATAATGAATTCATGGTGGATTTCAATTATAGGTTCCAAAAGACTTGGGATAGAATTCTTGTAGTGATCAAGACCATACCTAACTATACTTTTATGTACTATATGAAGGCTCTCAATTTAGATGTGGTTGTGATGATTCAATCCATGGGAGGTAACACTCTACCTAAATATTTTAAAGTAGAAATCAAGGCTAAAAATATCCTTATACAAGTAGGCAAGTTTCTTCCAAGGCCACCAATGCCTCTTTTTCTAGAGATCCATCCTCCTACCCCAACTATTGTTCTAGTTCTATATTTAACAAAAAAAATTCAAATAGAAAGTGATCAAGCTAAGAGATTGGGGAAGCTAGAGAGTCTTCTCAAGGCTCATAACAATAAGTTGGTTTTAATTTAAAGACAACAAGCTCCAACATACAAGGCATATCAAAATACTAATCAAAATTATGAATATAATAGGCCATCTTATTAGTCTAATTAACAAGGATAAATGCATAATTCTCAACCAAGGAAATACAATGCCAATTCTCTAAGAAGTTTCAAATCTATAATTCTAACTTAGATAAATTATTCTCAAGAAGTAAAATGGAACAATCAATGGGATCAAACAAATAATATAGCAATGGATCCAATTGATGAGAGTTCACAACATTCTTACATGCAACAAGAATAAGTTCCTCATTCTTATAAAAACCAAACACCTTCTTAGAATAAGGAATCATATCTACCACATGGATACATTCATTAATTCACTCAATTAGAAGTGCCAAATCAACAAGGAGAAGGTAGTGGTAAAGCACCTACAAAAACTACATTTGTGAATTTATAGGAAGGTGAGAATTCTTTTAAACACATAGCAGTAAATCAAAGTTAAAGTATGCCTAATGTTGATAATTTAGTTATAGCCCATACTAGATGTAATAAAAGTGTAATTGGTGAAGATTCAAGTCCTTATAAGGTATTTAATCTTCCTTCTCAACCATCACAAAGGACCACCACTCATGAACTACCTCAAAATTCAACAAATTAGCAAGTTCAAAATCCAAAGGGGTAGAATGTGAAAGGGCCTTACATTACTCAATTCACACAACATTTAGGAGCCCTACCTATTCCTAAATTATAGCCAAAGATATAAACTTCTCCACTTAGTATTGTGGATCATATGAATAAAACTTTAGTATCAATTTAGATGTGAGATACGTTGTTAATCCTAGGACAAAGAGTATTTGAAAGAGGAGATTTTAAAGCTCAATATCTCTGATATACCACCTAAAAAGGAAAGAGTAAGTGTTTTTTAAACCAAATCTAATCTATTTATTTGGACTCAAGATCTTAAGGTAAATAAGCCTCCTCCATTCCATCTTTTAGTTGTCATAGGAAATTGTCTTATCCATGATTGTATGATTGATAGTAGAGCTAGTACTTTTATTGTGTCTAAATCCATAGCTAAAAAAATATAACTCAAATATGAACCTCATGAAAAAGAAGTGTTACAGTTACATGGTTCTCCTACTAAGACTATGGATATCCTCAAAGATCTTAAGCTTTTATTTGTTGCTTGTCTAAAATTCACCATTTCATAGGATATAGTTGTTGATTTACCTCCATATTTTACACTATGACTGTCCAAAGATTTTATAGATAAAATAGGAGGTTAAATTTCTTTAGATTTTTCATACATGGTTTTTATAACTAAATATATAACCAAAGTCACTATAAGATCAGAGCCTATTTCTAGGTTTCACCTTGAACCATATAACCAAATAAAGATACTATTGATAAAGAACCTTATAAGCCACTAGAAGGCATACTATATCTACTCTTGGATGAGTGGGTTGCTGATAATCATGGGTATGAATAAGTTGGTTTTAGCATCTACTGCATGCATGAAGAAGGTGACTCATTACCTAGTCTCACAAGCTCACATCAAGATCAAAAAGGATTTGGAATAAGTTATTTTATAGATCTAGATAAAATAATGGGATTGGAGCTAGTTTATTATTGGTTTCACCTCAAAATCAAAGGTATTATTCTTTAGTTATATTTTAGTTCAGTTGTACATTGAATATAATAGAGTACAAAGCTCTTCGTCATGACCTTTAGTGGGCTAGAAAGAGAGGTATTAAGCTTTTGCAGGTGAAAGGTGATAGTGAGTTGGTAGTAAAACAAGTTAGAGGTTTGAGTGAAAAAAATAAAACTCTCTTGAAGGCCTATAAACATAGATATTTGGACCTCATGGAAGATTTTTTAGCATTTGATATCTACTCCATTCCTAAAGGATCCAATCAACATGTAGCCATAGGAGCATAATGTGATATAGTTGACCAACTTAAGGATAATAAAGATAATACCCAAATCAAAGTTGTATGTAGGAATTTATTTATAAATAATGAGGTAAGTTGTAAAGTCTTTGATAATGACAAACAAATAACCTATTTCCTATAGAGTATGGAAACAAATTTCTCAAAGAATTAAAATAAATTACAATGCCAATATGAAGATCATATTTTTCAATTGAGATCAAATAAGATGCCTAAATATTTAGTAACTTTAGAAATCATTTTCAATGAATATCATCAACTAAGTAAGGACAAGGTAAGCATCTCTTCTAAGGAAGAACATTATAAGCAAGTTCACATAGCTAAAGGTAAGTAACTTAAGTGGGGTAAAGTGAAAATTTTCTAAGATATTAGATTTAATTTCATTATGTAAGGAGTTAATGGATGTTTTTGATTGGGAATACCAATATTTTAAAGGTTTTGATCCCAGGTTAGCACAACATACTATTGAGCTTGAACAAGATGCAAAACCATTAAGATAGAAATAAAGTCCCATCAACCCCAAGGTTGAAATTCTCATGAGAAAGGAGATTACAAAGCTGATTGAGTCAAGCATAATATTTACTATCAAGCACTCAACATGGGTAGAAAATATTATACCAATGAGTAAGAAGAATGAAGAGTTAAGACTATGTGTGGATTTCAGAGATTTGAACAAATTGTCACTGAAAGACCACTATCCTCTTCCTTCCATGGATCAAATCTTGTAGAGAGTATCACATTGAAAAAGATTCTCCTTATTGGATGGGTACTCAGGATACAACCAAATATTAGTGAAAGAGAAAGATCCATAAAAAATAGATTTCACAACCAATTAGGGTACTTATGCCTACCAAAAGATGCCTTTTAGGCTCTCTAATGCTAGAGCCACTTTCTGAAGTGCAATAGATGTTGCCTTTTATGGTATTTTTAGTGAAATGGTCTTAGTTTATCTTGATGACATTAATGTATTTTCAAAGGATCCTAATGATCATCTAACACACTTGAGAGTTGTTTTTGAAATATGTAAAAAATTTAGAATTTCATTGAATCCAAATAAGTGCATCTTTTCAGTAAACGAGGGGAGACTTCTTGGGCATGTGGTGTCTAGAGATGGTATATCTATTTATCTATAGAGAATAGAAGAAATCCTTGATTTATCATTTCCAAAACATAAGAAAGGATTTCAAAGCTTCTTAGGCAAGATCAATCTCATCAGAAGATTTATTCCTAGATTTGTGAAATTGGTAAGGCCACTCACTCAAAAGCTAAAGAAACATCAAGAATTTAATAAGAGTAAAGAAGGTAAGAGAAGTTTAGAATGCATAAAAAAACAAATAAACCAAGATCCTACTTTTATTAACCTATATTTCATTAAGGATTCTTTATGTATGCTTTTTCTACATTTAGTATAATTTCAACCATGCTTATATAACTGAATAGTGAAGATTTGAAGCAACCCATTGCTTTTTGTTATCAAGATTTTGAAGACTATGAGGAGAGGTATTATTTTGTTAAAAATCATGTTCTTTATGTTATAAAAGGTTTTAATTTTTTTAGAAATTTGGTTTCAAATAACAAGATTATACTAATGGTAGCTCATCCTATTGTGAAGGATTTCATCCTCAACATAGACTTAAAGTAAAAAGAGAGCTAGATGGGTCACTAAGTTCATGATATATGATACTAAAGTGAAGGTTACAAATATGGTATAAGGTAAAGGATTTTGTGAACATATTTTATAATATGTGAAAGAATAAAAAGATATGGTTTTGACACTTCAAGACACCCAATGGGTAGCTAAAACTACTTCCCCATCTAATTAGACACAAGACATTGTTAGAATAATTAAAATAGGAGAATGTCCTATGGGATTAGATGCATCAAGGAGAAGAAATTTTAGGATAAGATAAATAACATACATTCTTATTGATGTAATTATTTTAAAAAAGGACATTGGAAGTATGATTTTAAGGTGTGTTGAAACTTATCAATCTGACAAGATTTTTGAAAAATTTCATGATAGTCCTTATGGATGACATTTTAAACCCAAGAAAATAGCTAAAAAATTAATTATAGATGGTTAATTTTGGCCTAATTTATTTATGGATGCACATACATGGGTTATGAAGTGTGTAAAGTGTGCAATATCTGCAAGAAAGTAGAGATTAGATGCTATGCCATAAAGACCTATTTAGGTTGAGCAACCTTTCATGAAATGGGGTTTAAACTTCATTGGCATGATACATCCTACATCTATTACTAGTAATAATTTGGTTTTGATAACTATAGATTATTTCACCAAGTGGGTGGAAGCAATGATTTTGAAAGAGGCAAATGAAAACTTTGTGCTTGAGTTCTATGAAATTCTTGTCACCCATTTTGGAGTAACTTCCACTATAATATCAGATAATGATTTGGTATTTAATAGTGAAAATTTATGTGAATGGTATATTGAGAAGGGTATTTATCTAAAATATTTAAATTACTATCCATATGCTAATGGACTAATTGAGTCCACTAACAAGAACTTGATTCAGATCATCAAAAGAACACTAGAAGTTAATCAAAGATCTTGGCATACAAAGTTAAAGACTAATTTATGGGTTGATAGTGTCATCCCCAAGAAGGCCATTATTCATTCGCATTATTTATTAAATTATGGAAGAGATGAAAAGATTCCTATCTCATTAGAGCTTCCAACTTTATATCTTGTATATCAACTAGAGCTTCTAAAAAGTGATGCAATGGAGGTTAAGATGATTGAACTAAGAAAATTGAAGGAAATAAGAGATGATGCCATGCATACCATGTGGGAAAACTAGAAATGAGTCAAGATTTTTTTTGATAAAATAGATTCATCAAAGATATTCCATCAAGGAGACATAGTACTCAAATGTGATGAAGATCATGCAAAATGAGGTAAGCACTCCAAATTTGATAGCCTTTAGAGTGGAACCTATATTATCAATGATTGTAAGGAAAGTAATTATTTTCAATTATCTAGATTGAGTGTATAGGAACTTACCATTCCTATGAATGGGATGTTCTTGAAGTACTACACATAGTCATAGTTTTATTCCTCTAAGTGCACATGTGCCCATGATTTTAGTAGTTGTTAGTCTCTTTCAATCTATTATGTTTATTGCCTCCAGGTGCACAAGTGCACATGAATATTGTTTATGTCAATTGTGTTTGTAAGTTTACCTAATTTTTTTATGTATTTCAAGCCTATTTTCACCAGAGTTTCTACATTCCCTTGACCAACAAGCTAGTCATCCCCTACAAGTCACCATAAATGTTAACATTTTGGCTTCATAGGCCAAATGTTAATCCCTATCATTAGAAGATTTGATGACCATTGCATTAGATTATTATTTTATACCCCACAGTGTCCTTTTTTAAGGAAAAATCACTAACATATGATAAGCTATATCATCATGTGCACACCATGTAAGAACTAGTGGAGCAAGCTAATCATGCATTTAATAATTACACCAATAGAATCAAATAAAGCCAAAAGATTTCATGAGCATGTTGTAATTTTTCCCAAGAACATTATTTGAAAATTTATTTCCTTGATGATCTTTTTATCTTAAGTTAAAATAATTTAAAGTTTAACCTAAAAAATAAAATGTGCATAGGGACGTCAAACTTAAGCCATGAGAACTAAACATTAAGATTCAAATAATCCTAAGAACAATCAAGTAATTGACACGTGTTGAAATATTATGAGCTAATATGACTATCTAATGGAAAGTGGGTTATATGAAGTGTTATTGGGTCTCATGATCTAATGATACATGTTCATTCATACCTTAGAGATCAACAGTGAGTAGTGAGTCAAAAATTTAGCATAAACAAGAAGATACCAAGTGGTAAGATCTTGAGTACTGATCAGATGATCCAATGATAAGTGCCTATTAATATATGTTAGTGGGACCAAATGGATCAATGGTGTGTGTGTAATAATACACAAATATTTAATGGTGATAAATGTGTTAACAAGTTAATGAAACTTGAATCCAAATAAAAAGTTTCCAAGTGTCACAACCACATTAGACTGGTAGAAGATCAATGACACATGTTCATTCACAAAAAAATATATTTAGGGCATGCATAAGGTCAAAGAGTTAAAGGACTGAGATTAGGATATTCTAGAGAAAATAAATAATTGACACTTGGCATAAAATGAAAGGACCTAGATCAAGATCAATAGTCAGAATTAAAAGTTGAAAGCCAACAAAAAATAAAATCAACTTGGGTTGAACAAGAATCAAGCTTTACAAGTTTTGTCATCGGTATTAAATATTGATAAAAATGATATAAAAATAAGATTCATTATTATATTTTAATAATGAGGTAGATGCATGATCTTGGAGAAATGTTTGAATAGTTGACATGGTCATTTCCTTGACATGCAACCACTTAAAATAAATAGTCATAGCTCTATCAGGTCCATATATAGGAAGAATTTATCTTTATAGTAGAAGGAAGTTTGAGTTTGGAATTTATATGGATATAAAATTAGTATACATGGAGTTTATATGCTATATAGTTGATCTTCACATGGATATTTTCATGTACTTTTAGTCATTAAGTACTAGATCTTACACAGGAAAGTTAAGTGAATTTAACTAGTCATTAAGTACCAAATCATTCTCAGTTGATTGTGTAACTAAGTTTTCATCCATATTACATAGAATAAATGTAAATAAGTGATATAAAACTCATAAGTTTTGGTTGAAATATATTTCAAGAACACACAAATAATAATACTATCTCTGAGAAGAGATGTTTTATTGCTCACAAATTGCAGATACAAACACATGCCTATCTCTAAGAAGAGATGTCTGATCTCTTTATAAAGATACATATTAATTTATAACTATTTTTAAGGTATGGGGAGGATGTGTAAGGTCAAAAATATTGAGGGATATGAATTGTTTTGACTTTCATGATTTACAACAACATAAAATTCAAGAAATTACTATATTTATAAACTTTCTATTTTTAGACTGCACTATTAAAATTAAAATTTTGGGAACTTCAATTAGGTTTTTAGGGGGATAAAATTAAAAAATCATATATAATTCCATCTCATTTAATTCTCCTCATTCTTACCTTTCCAACAGTTCAATTAGGGAGTCAATTAGAGCTATGGTTCAAAAGTTATGGCTTCTAGAAGTTCTGCCACCAATTGGGGTAGAACCGTCACCCAAATTTATCACATGAAGTGATTATTGGATTAATAATTAAATTTTAAAACTTAAAACTCAACTTCAATCTTTATTTAACAATTGAGGAGGGGCATAGTTTTCATGTAAAGGTTTTCCAACTCAACAAGGGCTCACAACCTTTCTTTAGATGCCTAAATTGAAGATCATGCATGAGTTTAAAGATTTCAAGGACATTTGAAGACTTGATTTAATATTTTAAAAGGACTTCAGTCTTGATTTAACCCAAGTAAGACTGATCCTTATCTCCTCTATGCCACATTGACTAGATTCTTTCCTTTTGGGCTATATATATGTAGGCTTTTGAATTCATTTAAGAAGGATCCTTGAAGTTATAGGTGGAGAGATACAAAAATTGTAACTTGCACTAAAAAATAAATAAAAAAGTTTATTTTCAGATGATTTTATGGTGGTAGTGTGTAAATTTATTTTGTATTTACATATAAGTGTGATAGTTGTCATCTTTTGTATGTCCTTTCCTCACCTACTACAATTTTATCCTCAACAGTTTGATTAAAGAGAATAGAACAAAAATTGCATTGGAGATTATTGGTATGCAGTGTATTTAAAGACCTTAATGCACATAACTTCAATATACGAGTATTATTTTGATCCTTCATTTAAAAAATTAATGTTTAGGACTAGTCTGTAGAGTTTCTTTTTGATCCATATGTGTGCCTTAGTTTCAAATATTTTAGAGGATAAATAATTATTTAGTTGTATCACCAAAGTTAAATTAGGTTTCATTTTTAGTTTATTACTTTCCATTTTCACCCCAACATCATTATGTTTAGTAATTGATTATAAAGGCTACATTTTAGAGCAGCTAGCCTCATCAAAATCTAGAGGTCTGATCTAAACACAGGTATTCCATAGCCTTAGATCATTCCCATATTAGTCTAGGTATGAGTCAAACTTGAGAAATTTGATATATATTGGGTGATATTTGTATATCTAAAAATATGAATATACTATTCAACTAGAGGCATTTCCTCATCCATTTTCACCACTACTATAATTATTTATATAAGCTACTAAGATTCACTATATGCATAAGATTGATATGAAGGTAGTGTTAACATTTTAGAATCCTAGGATGAATGTAAACCCTTAAATTAAAAAATTCCCCATCATAACTACCCAAGCCTACACGTGGTGATCTCTTGTATGGTGATGTCTTAATTGGTCTCATTTTGAACCTTGTTAACTTTGTTAGAGATATCATGGTATGTAAGAAAACCTTCTTGTGAACTCATCATATGTCATGGATGTATTAGGTCCTTAGGTGATGTAATAGGTCCTCATGATGGTAATTATGTAAGTGGAGGATTGAAAATTGATTTGGAGTTATAAAATAATGGTTTGAACCCTATTTGATAAGATTAAGGTCTCCTAGTAGAAATTAAGGTGGTTTGATAAGATTAAGGTTTCTAATCCTTATAGTTTTAGGGTTGTCTAAGCCATTTCAAGAGGGAAAAACTTTGTTATCATGATATATAGGTGTTTAATCCTTTTTTTGAGTCATTACATCAGGTAAAAGGTATGCATATGTTATTTTATATGACACACTTATTTAAGCCTAATTTAAACCTTAATTCACCCTTAAAAGTAATCAAATAACCCTCAAATGCCTCATATGATTCTACATTACAATATAAAACTTAGGAAAGAGAGTGTTTTGATTCCACATTATCTTTAAATGGGTATTTATAGGGTTTAATTGATAATCTTAATCAATTTTGGATGGTTTCATGTGTATAAGGGGTGCTTTTCAATAGTCAAACCCACTTCCCACTCATAAAATCAATCCCACACATGAGAAATCATGAACAATAAATATAACTATCATAAATCCTATTTTAAAATCCTTTTTGACTTATTTTTTCCTTCCCTCCACCATTTAATGGTGTTCTAAGGTAAAAATCTTGAAGAAAATATAGAAAAGAGAGTATTTTTGAGTTTTTTTATAGGTTGTACAAACTCATACGGTCAGTTACATCCAAGGGAGGTCATAAGGTTACATAATAGCTCATTTTATATGTCTCAAAGAATTTATATGTCAAAAGTATGCAAAATAGGCCCAAAACCATTTCTCTTTCTCTCCATCGAGCTCTTTGGAAATCTAAATAAGATTTTAGGTTTTTGGTCATTCCATACAAGATAGAGAAAATTAAGATCTAGGAATTTGGGAAGAGGAAGGAAATCTCTTGAAATTCTCATTATTGAAATTTTTCCACACATTAATGGCATATTATCTATGAACACATTCTAACAATATGGGGACTTAGATGGCCTTCTTCATCTTTGCAAGGGGTCAGATGTGTAATAGTTTTGGTGCATCCTTGAAGTATTTTTGAAAACCAATGCTTGATGGTGATTAAAAGAGTCCTTAAGGTATATCTCCACCACTCTCCAACCATGATTAACATGTTTGAGAGTGTGGGAGAAGACAAGTCTTTAGGTTTTCACTTATGTAGGTTAAATGGTGGTGTTATTCATATTATAAAACTTTTAGTGCATGGAAATATAGGACAATGATGTTTTGAGTTGTTTTATGGGTCATTTAAAGTATTTAATTTTTTTTGTATTCCTTGACCACTCAAATAATCCACCATCAAGCCAAATAACCCTTCAAATCCTAATCCATGGTGATTATTATGAGTGATGTGTAGCCTCCTTGAAATGTGAAAGGTAGGGTAGCTATAGAAGGTCCTTAAGTTGATTCAAATATATACATAAATTATATGTTTTAATCATGTTGATACCCCATGTCCCTCACCACCTCTTACTCATTTCCCTTTACTCAAACCACTTTCATTCTCAATCCTTGAGAAACTTACCGTCACTCAACTACCTACATGCCTAAAGCAGACCAATCAAATGGAGGACTAATGAGATGAGACTTAGAATGTGTGAAAAAAAAAAAATGATCTTAATATTTCATAATATTATATGGAGTAACATGATAGATGGGAAAATAGGTTTTAGCATGGATCAACCCTTCACCTCAACCCATTATGCAAAGATAAACCCCTCATATTCAAGTTAGACTTACTGTACAGGATAAGAAGATGATGTGTCACTATTGGGTTGAATTATTAGAGGAATTTGGAATACCTAATGAGCCATGTGGGCCTATGAATAATAATTTAAATGAATACACTAGGGTCAAAAGTCTGATCAACACTCTCAACTCTCCCCAAGAGAGTGACTCAGTCACGATCCCAATAGAGACAACTTTGTAACTATAGGGTTGGAAGAATAATGAAAGAATGATGAGGTTTATAATGTTTTAATGTATTATAAATTAAACAAAAAGGCTACTATCTTGATAATTTGATCTAAGGGGGAAATGAGACAGTCCATCCCTCAAAATGGCCACACATAGTTAGGCATACCTCATTTACCACATACAATCAAAGTTATGAGGAGAAGAGATAGTGTTTTGGTATTTGAATAAGAGGTGAATGTGAGTAAAATAGATAATTAGGAATTTTATCCTTTAAAACCTCAATCTAATTCAATAATTTGAACCTCTAAGATAGCACAAAAGAACTCATGGCTTGATTAGGCCTATTAGGTCTAGATAGGTAGATAGTCATGACCTTAGTTGGAATATAAAAGTGTGAGAGAAAAATAAAGGGGAGAATTTTAGAAATGAAAAAAAGGTTTTCATAATACTAATTATGTTTTCATTTAATTATTTAAGTCGTTTAGAATAATAAAATTCCTAATGTCCCAATTAGGCTTACTAGGCCTAAAACTAGTATATAGGCCTATGACTATAATTTGAAGTTCTTTTACATGCCTCATGGGTAATATGAAGATGGAATAATATTATAATATCTATGTATAGGTGAATATTCAGATACCTCATGAGAAGTTATTCTTGACAATCTTAGATGTTAAGCAAAGGAGAAGGTCTATGCTCACAATCATAGGTAGACCTAACTATTATCTACATACAAGACTTTAGTATGAGGATTAAAGTATAAGAAATAATGAAAATGTTTAAAGTGAAGAGGTGATAATATGGTATTTATAACAATTTAATAAAGGATCCAATACACTTTTTTAATGATCTAATTCCATGAGATGTCAAATAGCCCTAATAGAATAGTGAGGCATACTAGGCCTAAAGGGCATTTTGAGGCAAATAGGGGCATAGGAGGAAGAGTTTAATTGAGTTTTGAACTATGTAAATAAGTGAAGTTTTAAGATTTAATTATTTTTTCTTATTTTTCCTCATAATAACATCTCAATCATAGGCTTATATAGGCCTATCTAAGCCTAATATGCATGTGTATGTCATTAAGCTCTCATTGAAAGATTAAGGAGTTTTAAAGGTTGGGAATCATTAAGAAAGAGACATGGAAATTTTATAGGTGATAATAACCTCAAGTGAAGTGCAAAAAACACTTAATCAATCCTTTAGGGATATAAAATATTAACCTCTTACAAACCCGAGACCTCATTATATGAGGGCATGCAATATGCATAGTTGAAAGAGAGCCTAATACCAAAGGTTTTGTTAGAATAATAATTCATTTTTCATAAGTTTAATCCCATCAATAATAAAGTGAAGGAAATAAACCACTCAGCTCCCTACATTACTATCAAGCACTCAAAATAACAGTGAGACCTATAGCCAATCACATGAGAAAATAGAGATAGAAATGGAGTTTATGAAGATGGGAATAGATGGAAAAGTTTGGAATATGTGGGATAAATTAGCATGGTTATGTGGATATCATAAAATGCATATAGGTAACTCAAACCTCTAAGAATATATCTAGGCCCATTAGGCCTATCACCATTCTTGGCTACTCAAGACTCCATCCTCAATATTGGTGACCAACCTTGACCATCCCAAGTAGGAATAATATTAGGAGAAGATTTATGAGGTTGGTAAAGGTAATGAAAGGTTTTTTAAGACATGATAATGTAATTGAAAGGTTAAATTAGGTCATTAATCTTAACTCAAGTTACATAGTCCTAGGTTGTCACCTCAAACTACACTTACAATTACTCATATCTTTCATCATAAAGGGACTCAAGGAAATTGATATTATCATGATTTTGGAATCCTTATGGGATCAACATCCATGGAGTAGAGAGTGGGTTTCATGGTCCCACCTTTATGAAACATTATTAACATTGAAGACACATCTAGGAGGCTTGTAAGGAGATCAAAGTTCACCAAATTGCATTCATATCTCCACACATGAGGTACATGGGACCTAAATATTTTTATTATTTTTAGGGGGGTATATGTAATAAACATCCATGACCATAAGTTTGGTAATGGAGGTCTGATATTTATGAACCATGGTTAATATTTCAGACGTCCAAAACCCTACCTAAACCTTAAGATAGACTTGACCTAGGAAAAATTAAAATATTTTCACTCAAAAACCATGGGTTAACATGATAAACACGTTTATCATCTATTAAACTTAGATGAAACCCTGATCATGGTACTAGTTTTTACATAATGTTGTACATAACTATCATAAATTATACTTTTTAAAGGTTTTGTGATATTTATAGGGTGTAGAATTGTTTGAAAGGATGAAAATAATTGGATGGGGTGTTTTGGGAATTTTTATACCTTATTATACCATAAATTTCTCACACCCTTTATTAGAAACACTTCTACAAGTCTCCTCCAAACATGTAGTCTAAGAAGGCTAATGGGAGGTGACCTAGTCACCAAGTTTAACAAAATTATAGGTGTATATTGCTTGAGAAGGCCCATATCATGGAATAAAAATGTATTTAAAAATTAAAATAGGCTTATTAACCTACTCCAACATTTTTATTTAGGTATATGATCATCTATCGATAAATAGTCAAGCTACTAGACCTAAACTACCTAGTTTACCTACTTGGTTAGCAAGAAAAAGTGTGAGTTGGCATAAAGGGAATAATAGAGGAGTTAATAAAATTTTATTACACTATGTAACTAATTATTAAATTTTATAAAGACACTTTTTCATATTCATAATGGAAAACTAGAGTAGTTTTTGTGGCCTAGTTAATAATCAAGGGAAGGTGGGCTATTTAGTAACTCATGGTGGCCTAATTGAGCCACTTTAATGTTGTAAATATAAAAAGGAGGTAATATAAAACATAAGGGTGTTACCATGATTTTAAAAATGTCAAAAAATTCAACTACATCCTCCACCACTTCATCTCAATACCCAATAAATCACTCAAGGCCATCAATTTGAAGGCCAATACATGGAGGGAGTTTGAGGGGATGTTATGACTATTATAACTGATGATGGAGTTTAATATGGTAATTTTTGACTTCCTATCTTAAAATCCATTCAAAATTCCCTTTATTTATCTTCTCATTCTTCTATATATTTAGGCTTATGGACCTTTGTATTATCCCTCACCTGGGTATGAGGAAACTCTGCCTAGATTTGAACTTTTTAAACCTCTTGGCTTGTTAACGAACTATTGTAGATTTTCCATGATTAATTTATAGTGTTTATATGCTATATTTATATGTATAATTTGTGTAATTTACCCTTTACATGTCCATGCCTCACCTAGATGCTAACATGTATTCTATGTAGGTCATATAGTGTGTTAGAGTGATAATGGCTGAGTTTAAGAGTGGAAATTTGATTGTAAGTGACTTAAACCAAGCATTACTTTAATTACCCTCATGATTTAGTCATCCAAATCAGAATTAATATGAAACATTATTTCCTATAAACCATTAGAGATTTTGATTCAACTTCATGCCATTATCTATTAGAGTTGTTTAAGTTTAAATAGAGTAGATAATCTATATTAGTGCATCACCATATTTAGATTAGGTTTCTTTTATGCATTATCTATCATTTTTCACCCCAAAATTAGTAGGTATTAATTAAATGATCTAAATAGATGCACCAAGGTATCTATCCCCATAGTCTAGAGGTCTAGCCCATCCATAGGTCACCAATAGCCTTGGGCTATTCCCATGTTACCCCAACCTTGGAGATAGACTTGAACAACCTCCTCCTAGGGTGAAATTTGGAGAGCTAATAGTTATATAATTCTTAATGGGAACATATTCAAGTATTATAGAATTCAATAATAGTATCTTGGTCATCTCAAGTAGCTTTAAGCACTCACATTCTAGGTTTGTAGTTAGATGTTCACGACAAGGGTTATCATAAGGTCATCATCTCATAGTAAGAACATCTTGTTGATTTTAATTTCCACATATTTTTAGTTTTATTATGATGTGTAATGGCTACAAATGGGTCATAGCTATGCCATAAACTTCCTTATTAGTAGCCCTATGATCCACACCAATCCCATTATAATCCCTATCAACCTTATATTGATCCCTATCATCCCTATAATGGGCCTATTTAATACAAATATTACCACCCTCCTTATGAGTCCTATCCACCTCCTTGGAAACCTATTTATCATCTTGATCATCTTACTTAGTCTAATCATGTCTCAATACAGTCCATTTCAAGCCTTACGTAGACCTTATTTGGCTATGAAAGACACATGGTGTGTATTGACACACAAAATACTTATGGACAATAAATTCTTAGACATGTTATTGAAAGAATGAGAGATTTTTTCCAGTAGGTGAAGAAAGAGTGGGTATTTCTCATGAGAGAGGGTCATTCAAGGCTCAATGGTGATTTTCTAAATATAAGTGGTATAGTCTAAAGTATTGAGGAGATGTTAGTAGTATATGAGGGAAAATAAGTTCATCATCATAATCCTTATGTCCCCTACTCCACCCCATATCAATATTTTATTGAACTTCCCATCACCCCTCAATAGTCTCAAGCAAATATATGTCAAAACCCTCTAAGTCCCTCACAAGTCCTTCTAACCTCTCCTTCATAGAAGTTAGTTCAAGAGAGAGTGTAGTTCCATTCACCTTCTAGTCAATTTGAAGAGATCAATGATCAAACCATACTTGAATTTGAAGCTGACCTTGCTAGACAAGTTGAGCTTGCAAACAAGCATCTAGCTCAATTAGTGGCACTAGTAGAAATAATGACATCTTAGCTGAAGATAGCTTCATTCTTACCAAAATTTTTAGCACATGTGAAATAAGAAGCTCCTACATCTATGTTTTTAACTCATAAATAATTATTTTAGTCAAGGAAAAGAGAAGATACATCAAACATGAGCCAATGTGTTGAATTGAAAGGTAAATCTGAAACCACTTACCTCCCACCCCTCCATCCTAAGCAACACAAGGCATTTACATCATGGAAATCTATTCAAGACAATGTGAAAAATAAAGAGGAGGTGTTGGTTGTCAAGGATGAGTAACTAAGTGAGGAGAGTAAAGCATTCATGACACCACCAAATTTGGCTTCTCTTCTTATAATATTTCAAGGATCTTCTATACCACTCCTTAAGAAGGATCCTATCCTTTGTGAGATAAATGAATAATATTAAAATATAATGACAAATTATTATGGTGATGTAAGTGAAAAAGAATGAGAAAACACCATTGGTAAGGATAAGTATGAATCAGTCTTCCATAATGCAAAATAGGATGAGCTTCAATAGGTTGCTTGGATGCAATATGAGCCACATGGATAAAATATTTTTCAAGATCTCCTTAATGACTTATCAACCACTCTTTATCATGACAATCCTAAAGAGTGGGAAATTGGAGCATCTATTTAGTTGGAATTGGTTACAAGGAAAGAAGATAACCTCAAAGGGTCTTCAAACATTCAAGAAAAGGTATGTGCTCGAGAAGCTTCTAGTTTAATTAAAGACAAAATACCCCTTCCTTGTTGACAACATGAGTTTGTTAATGAGCATGAGATCCAAAGAGTTTATCATAGGCTAAGGTGTGATCATGATTACATTGGATGCCAAGAGGATAATGATGACCTTTGGCATTAATATATAATCATTTATAATGAACATCAAACCATTCAAAGACTCACACCTCCTATAAAGCATATTAAATATAAATTTACTGATGACCCTATCAATTGTTATCCACAAGAGGAACAAGCTCAAGAAGATGAGGTTGAGATGTTTGCTATATCAGTGACTAAATTTCAAACAAGTAAAGATACTCTACCCTTTAATATGCCTCTTGAGGCTCAATATGTCCACCAAGTAGGTCTTGACAAGTCATCATCTCGTATGAAATATAATGAAAGCAAAAACTAAGGCATACTGGTTGAGTTGTCAAGAATATGATTGCATGTGAACATGTAAAACCAAGAATAGTCTATAGGTGAGGAAAATTGACATTTATCATGCAAGGAATACAAGTTTGGAATAGTTATGATTGGGTGTTGGACTCATATAACCAACCCATGTACCTAGGGGTAAAGCAAAAGGGTCCAATTGCTCTCCTAAGAGGTTATCAACATGAAAATACTTGATTAGATTACAATAATCATCTGATAATATTATCTCATGGATCTAACTTGATCAAAGGAGTTTTCCTTTTGCTTTTAAAGGAGAAATGAGGTGTGTTCTAAATAGTTATTTCTAATAGTTTGGTGTCTCATTTTAATAAGTGTTTCATGTATAAGTCTATAGTTATTTTCATTAGATATCTTCATGTATTTATTATTAACTTATTAGGTATTATTTTTTGTTTCTTTGGTTGTATTTATTGTGTCTTGTGAATTATATCAGTCCTTAGAGGTGTTATAAGGTACTAGGTCTCTTTGGTAGTCCAATAATACTCATCCAAGACTTATTACCATGCATGAGTCATCACTATCATAGAGATTTAGTGGGTTATCTTGAATAGTGTTGTAATAAAAATGATTGAGTGTGGGGTGAATCAGTTTACAAAAAAAATTACAACTTTGATTTATCATTCACGAACTATCAAATCAATATAGTGAACTAACAACACATCAATAACCATGAAATAAGAGCATAACACATAGAAAACTTATTTGAGTGGGAAACCCTCAAGGGGAATAAAGGCCAATAATATATTTAATTATACTATAGTCCTATAAGACAAACATCAATATTTAGTGAATTACCAACTTCACATGGAGTACCAACCCCAACTAGCCAAGCATCCTCTTGACTAGGATCTAACAAACACCAACTTACAAAGAGGCACCAACCACCTAGATGAATCAACACCATCTCAGACCCATGATTTCTTTGATAAACTTTAGGAAACCTTATTTGTCAACTAATTGATTATGACCACTTCTTCATCTCTTCAAACTTTTAGCTCTTTAAAACTATCTTCTAGACTGCTTCGTTTAACTAAATCTCTTCAAGATAGATTAGGTCATTTAAAATTGATAGTCATCTACAATAACCACATAATATATTCATGATATTTTATATGAACCCTTATAATGGTCTAAAAATCCTTATTTAACTCTTCAACATGTTATTTCTTCTTCTTCAACTCCCTCATTCTTTAAATAGTCAATTAGGCCTATTAGGCCTTGTTCTTATACTAGGCTCTTGATCATACACTTTTTGGTCAGAAATAAACACTTTCCCACTTATATTTTCCATAAAATATGGTTTATGTAATTCCAAAAACATTAATAAAACATTAAAATAAGTCTTTCATAACATATAGGACCAAAACCTCTTTTAGGCCTTAAGGAAACCTAATTCAATTAGGCCTTCATTAGCACACGCTACCCTTTGATATTCTTGGAGAAAATTCAAAATCCACACACAATATGATTTTTTTTTATTTCAATAAAATATACCCATAATAATATCATCTTATTTCCATGACACTTTTTAGCTCCAAACACCACTTGAAGCATGCCATTATTACTATTCACAATTAGGCCTATGAACTTACAGAAAGTCTTTCTTAAAATACTAAAGATAAAACACTAACTAGCTAAAAAAATATGGAAAAAATAACATATTTATAACCTTAAAGACCCAAAAAAATTCACCAAGTTAATTATACTTCATTACATATGGAAAAAGGACTCAAACCCCTATTTACAAGCAGCCTACTTAGAACTTGCAACTAGCCTCAAAACATAGTCATGGAAACAATGATCTTAAACACCTGTAGAAAAAAATTTAGATACTTAAAATGAATTTATATGATCTTTTTAGGTCATTATAACATTATAATATAGATATATAATATGGTCAAATTGAAATATTGGTCATTTAGACCAATCTCATAGTCTTATACTTCACTATCTAATATGAACCAGACAGGTCAACTTATCAGCAACATTTTCATCATATCCACTAACCTCAAAAAAATATATCCAATATGAAAATTTATTAAAATTATTTAATAATGTATTAATTTACTTGGATTCATACCTATTCCATGATAACATATCCCTTATTAACTTCTCACTTCTGCCTGGTTTTCTCACTATTTACACCATTAGGTTTGTTAATTATAGGTTGTCTTGGATGACCAGTTTATCACACTTGAGGGATATAAATTATTATAAACCACCATGGAAATAAAATACAATTCTCAATATTTTTCCTCCATCAACTTAACAATTTTGACTTGGACAAATCTGACTACTATAATAAATTTCTAAAAAACAAGGCCTTTTCTATAGGGTCCACTCACTCACCTAATAAACTAGTCACAAATAGATATTCATGGGAGAGTTTATTACAAAATAAAATCACTTAAATATCTATACCAATCCATTATGATCAATTTATAACAACTTATTTCATATCGGGTCACTATTAGGGTACTTTGAGGGTTTAAACCATCTTCCAATCTTAATGATTATTCATAAAGTTTATCCCCTCATTAAAAAAACCAATTCTTGGAAATTTTATCTAGGACCATTACCCATATATAAAAAATATATTAGGTTCACATGTAGAGGTTACATGTGCCAATGAAAACTTGAAAGTCTATTTTGGGTTGAGAACCCTTCATTCTGTATAATCCAGAGACCTCAAAACAATTTTTCATGCCTTTTATTATAAACCATAACTTAAAACTTTATGAGAATTATTGAAACAAAATATATAATACATCTAAAAAAACTCAATTTTACATACTAGCCTTGTAAATAAAACTTCATACCCCATTAGGTCATGTTCTCTCTCTTTTCTCTCTAGGCCTTGACCTACAAGTCACATTAGGCCTTGAAACTGACCTTATAAACACTGTCTAACATCTCAACACCTCATATACAAAATCAATAAACCTATATCATTATAAAACACTAATTTAAATCCTTCATAGGACTTGACAACTCCTCATGACACCTCATTAAGTCAGGTAGGGTCTAGAACTACTCTAGTTATAGACTTGGACTTAAGATTTACCCCTGTACGCTCACCTTGAAACACTCCCAAGTTATCCAATTCATAATAATCATGATCAATAAACCTTATACAATTATTATTAATTTTTTCATCCATATCATTAGGCCATCATGCTCAAAACCTCTCACAAGGAATTTAGAAGCTATGAATAGTGCCATGACTAGGCTTTTTAAGCACTTAAAACTTGACATCTAGCCTTGAAACAATCCTTGATGATTATACACCTTGTATACATGCCTTACATGATCTTCAAATAAATTAATACCTATAAATGATTCTATCAAACAAGAACACTCTTTAATGACCTCATTAACACCTTTATTAATAACCTATGACATCAATGACAACATCAATGTCATACTTTACTAACAAGAAAAATGATCAATAATATTCCCCTTTGTCATTAATGGATAATCATTCTTATCTCCCCATTATGGTCTTTGTCCCCCTTGACATAAATTATAAATTGATTTATAAAACTCCTTAGATCACACTTCTTAATACTCAACACATAGGACTTATGAGTTTATGAGACATAATACAAACATGTTCCCCCTATCTACATGCATACCTTCTTGGAAAAACTAGTCTATTCTTGGAACCAATGAGCATGATTATCTCCCCCTAAGTACTTGGATTATTTAATGATTTCTAAAATTAGGAATTAAACTTAGTTCATATCTTACATGTTCAAAATTTACCCTTGGAAGTAGTTTGATCAAGATGTATGCAATTTGATCCTATGTAGAAACATATTCAAGTTTGACCCTTTGTTCACTTACCTACTCTCTTAAAAAATGATACTTTATTGGATTTCTCTTGATCTTTGAGTGCATGAATTGATTCTTTGAGATGCTTATTGAACTTGTATTGTCATATTAGATAGGGATATGACCATCATACTCCACCTTGTATTCATTTAAGGTCTATAGGGTCTGTCTCATCCATAGGAACTAAGTGCAACATGAATCTATTATAAGGTACTTAGCCTCACAAGTCAATAATGATAATGATGATTGATTCTTACTTATCCTTAAAACTAAACACCCTCCTAAAAGAAAGCTTCTCCATTGGTACTATCCTAATCATATATACTTTTACCTAATCTACATATATGTAGGCTATCAAATTGAACTCCTTACCTATTGGATACCATAATCCATACTCCCTAGTCCATAGTCCCCTTGAGATACCTGAGTAACCTTTTGAGTGTTTGCAAATGATTCTCCTTTGGATCTACTTGAAACCTTCCCACAAGACATACTACTTACATGATGTTAGGTTTAAAGGCTATGGTATCTTTAAAAATTCCAATAATTTACCTATATGATGTCTGATTGAATTTTGAAGACTCATCTTCCTTGCTCAACTTACATGTTATGATCATGGGTGTACTAACTACCTTGCAATATTCCATCTCAAAATTCTTCAACATCTCTCTTATATACTTGGCTTGTGAGATGAATATACCTTTTTTAGATTGAGTGATTTTCTACCCAAGAAATAATGATAGTTATCCTAGCATGGACATCTCAAACTCTTTCTTCACCACCTCTACAAAGGCCTTGGTCATGTTCTCATTGTTTCCACTAGAGATGATGTCATCCACATAAACAACCATTACCAAATTATAGTCATTTCATATCTTGATGTATAGATTACTATATACAACTCTTATTTTAAATCCTTGATCCAATAGATACCTATCCAACCTAGCATACCAAGCTCTGGGAGATTGCTTTAGACCATAAAGAGCCTTTTTCAATATAAAAACATAGTCTTTATCATTTGATAGGAAGAACCCCTTAGGTTTCTCAATGTACACTTCCTCCTCTAAATTCCCATTTAAAAAGGAAAATAAACATCCATCTAGTATACCTTAAATCCTTTTAATGCTTCATATGCTAGAAACAATCTAATGGATTCCAATCTTGATACTAGTGTAAAGGTCTCCTCAAAGTATACCCCTTCAAATTGTGCATATCCATTGCATACCAATATATCCCTGTTCCTGGAAACTTATCATTTTGTGCTAATCACATGCTTGTCTTTAGGCCTAGGAACTAGTTCCCAAGTCTCATTCTTCTCTATTTGGTATAAATCCTCATTCATATTACCTATCCAAAATTTGTATTTTCTTACTTCTATAAGAATCTTAGGTTCAATCTTGGATAATAGAGCAAAATTCTCTTTATTTAGATTACTTACCAATCTTTTCCTTGTTTACATACCTACATTATTGTTACCAATAATTTGAGATTTAATATATTTTTGAATCTATCTTGAGGGTCCTTTTTATTTCTATCTCTCTTCAACTTCTTCCTCATAAACTTCTATAGTCTCCAACTCATTATTGGAGTCCAAATTTCTAAAGTGTTCTTCGATTGTGAGTGTGATTTCCGTGTCTCATCAATCTTCACATTGGTGTTTTCCACTATATTTTGTATCTTCTTGTTATAACATCTATAAGATGAGATCATTGATGAGTATCCTAATAATATACCTTCATTAGATCTATAATAAAACTTTCCCAAGTCTTCATCATCTCTTTCGATGAAACACTTGATCCCAAACACACTAAAATGTTCTACATTGGTAGTTCTACCCTTACATAGTTCATAAGGAGTCATGTTTCCATTTTTACTCTATCCAAAATCTATACAAAAATGTTTATTACGTATCTAAAATATCCATCAAATAACATAGACTCATTTAGCATAGTTCTAGCCATATCTTGAATTATCCTATTGTTCCTTTCCACTACCCCATTCTATTGAGGTGTCTTAGCTACTGAGAATTATCTTCTTATTCGATTAAACTCATATAATTCATCAAAATCATTAGATAAAAACTCTTCTCCTCTATCAGATCATGGGCACTTAATCTTTTTGTTATACTCATTCTAAATAATATACTTGAATGCCTTGAACTTGTTAAGAGCTTATGAATTTTATTTCAAGAATGCAACCTAGGTCATTTTTATGTAATAATCTATGAGTAACATGAATAATCTATCTCCTTGAATGATTTAAATTCCTTTAGGCCCATAGAGATCAATGTATATTAAGTCTAATGGTATTTTAGTAGAGTACTCCTTGGACTTGAACCTTCTTCTAGTCTATTTACCATGTTGACAAGCCTTATAAAGTATGTTTACAAGTTTGGTGATCTTAGGCATGTTATTCAAAAAACTATTAGTGATAATCTTGACCAAATTTTCAAATTTTAGGTGACCTAACCTTATTTTCCATAACTAAATTTCATCTATCTTGCTTATGAAACATCTTTCCTTTTTAATCTCATTTAAGACACATAGATTATTCTTAGTCCTTTTAACATTGGTAATTATCCCTCATTAGTCTCTCTTTATCTCACACCCTTTATCATTAAAGGTTAGTGTGTGTCCTTGATTGTACGTTTGAATTACACTACATAGTTTATGTTTCAAACCTCCATTTATAACACATTTTATGTCTTGGTCTTCCTATTGTCTAAACTCAAAAAACCCTTGCGAACTATGTTGGCAGTTGTCTTATCCCCAAACCTCAATATTCTTACAAAATTCTTCTTTAATGAGATGAAATTATTTCTATCTCATGTCATGTGGCTTGATCAACCACTATCTATATACCATTTCATGCCTTCATCTTGAATGTGAAAGGTAGTTTGAACTATCATAGAATCCTCTTTGGTTTTCTATTTCTCCTTGGGAAATAGTCCATCTTGATCCTTGAGCTTAATATGATATGTCCAAATTTGCTTTGGATTCTATACTAATATTTGATCCTACTCATGCATTATAGGAGATTCATATGTCTTGTTGAATCTTAAGGGACTTTTAACTCTATTACAACATAATCTTGTAATGTGTCCTATATTATGATAGATGTAACAAACAACATTTATGTACTTACATCTTAACTGATTACTCCTTATCCCATGGTCACATGATGACATATACTTTATTACATTAGGCTACCTACTTAGTCTTTTCATGTTGGTACTCTTTAATTATTCTAACTTCCCACACTCTCTCTCAAACTTGTTCATTTTTTCTATGAGCTACTCATGCATAAATTTCAAGGAATCTAGCTCTATCTTCAACTAGTCATACTCAACTTCCTTTGACTTAAATAATGTGTTGACACATTCTAACTAACTCTTGAGATCCTTGATAGTCTTCTTTTGATTCTTCAAATCATCAAGGGAACTTATGAACTTAGCTTCAAGGTCTACTTTAGCTTCTCCTTCTTCACTATCATAGTGTATTTATTCATCATACATGTTGTCTTCCTATTAATCACAAGACATATTGTACTTCTTAGGATTACCTTAAATATATTAGACTTGTTTTAAACGACTATGATCTAATACCAATTATTGGAAGCACAATGAATGAGGGGGTGTGAATAAATCTATAACAACTTTTTAAACTTTACTTTATCATTCATGAACTATCAAAGTAATATAGTAAACTAACAACACATCAAGAACCATGAGACAAAAGCATAACACATAAAACACTAATTTGAATGGTAAAACCTCAAGGGGAATAAAAACCATTGATATATAAAATTGGAATATAATCTTATAAGACAAACATTAAGATTTAGTGAATCACCAACTTCACATGGAGAATTAACTCCAACTAACCAAATACCCACTTATCTAGGCTTTAACAAGAACCAAATTACAAGAAGGAACTAAACCCATAGATTAATCAACAAAAAATCAAGCATATAATTTATTTTATCACCTTTAGGACTCCTTTTTTCTCAACCAATTGAATATGACCACTTCTTTATCTCTTCACACTTGTAGCCCTCTCAAATTTCCTTTTAAGCTCCTTCACTCAACTAGGTCTCTTCAAGACACACTAGGTCATTTGATATTGATAGTCATCTACAACACCAATGTAATATATTCATGATAGTTTCTATGAAACCTTATAAATTTCTACACATCCTTATTTATCTCTTCAAAGTGATATTTATTTTGCTTCAACTCCCTCATTCTCTAACTAGTCAATTAGGCCTATTAGACCTTGTTCTTATACTAGACTCTTAATCATACACCTCTTGGTCAGAAAGGCACACTTACCCAATTATATTTTATATAAAATATGATTTATGACATTAAAATAATATTAATAAAACATTACAATATGTTGGTCATATAAGATAATACCAAAACCTCTTTTAATCCTTAAGGAGACTTAATTCAATTAGGCCTTCATTAGCACATGTTACCCTTTGATCTTATTTGAACACATTAAAAATACACATAAAGTCTGAAAAATTATTATTTCACTTCAATATACCCATACTAATATATTATTATGTTCATGACACTTTCTATCTCCAAACACCACTTGAAGAACACCATTAGTACTATTCACAATTAGGCCTATAAACTTATAGAAAGTCTTTCTTGAACTATTAAAGATAAAAAACTGTTAGCTAATTTTTTTTCTAAAAACTCACATAATAATAACCTTAAAGACCTAAAAAATCTCAACAAGTGTATTAGACTTAATTACATAGGTAAAAAGGACTCAAACCTTTATCTACAAGTAGCCCACTTAGAATTGCCAACTAACCTCAAAACATAGTCATGGAAACAATGACCTTCAACACCTATATGACCAATTTAGGATACTTAAAATTCATGTAAATGATCCTATGATATCATTATACCATTTTAATATATATATATATATATATATATATATATATATAAATAATATGGTTAAATGACAATATTGGTCTATCAAACCAATCTCATAGTCTTGTACTTTAGTGTCTCATCTAAACTAGACATGTCAACTTATGAGAAACATTTTTATCATATTAATTAAACTAAAAAAAATATCCAACATTAACATGTACTAAAATTATTGAATAATTTCTTAATTTAATTTTATTCATACTTATTTCATAATAACACGTCCCTGATCAACTTCTCACTTCTGCCTAGTTTTCTCACTATTTGCACCATTTGGCCTGTTAGCAATAGGTTATATTGGATGAATGGTTTATAAAACTTGAGGGATATAACATATTCATAAACCACCATGTAAATAAAATACAAGTCTCAAGCTTTGTCTTCATATATATATATGGTTAAATGACAATATTGGTCTATCAAACCAATCTCATAGTCTTGTACCTTAGTGTTTCATCTAAACTAGACATGTCAACTTATGAGCAACATTTTTATCATATTCATTGAACTAAAAAAAAATATCCAACATTAACATGTACTAAAATTATTGAATAATTTCTTAATTTAATTTTATTCACACTTATTTCATGATAACACGTCCCTGATCAACTTCTCACTTCTGCCTAGTTTTCTCATTATTTGCACCATTTGGCATGTTAGCAATAGGTTATATTTGATGAATGGTTTATAAAACTTGAGGGATATAACATATTCATAAACCACCATGTAAATAAAATACAAGTCTCAAGCTTTGTCCTCCATCAATTTAATAGTTTTGACTTGGTCAAATCTAACTGCTACAACAAATCTTTAAGAAAGAAAACCTTTTTTATAGGGTCCACTCATTCACCTGACAAAATAATGAAACCTATAGATTCTTAAGAGAGTTTAATAAAACATAATATCAATTAAATATTAATAACAACACATTATGATCACTTTAGAATAACTTATTTCATATCGTGTCACTATTAGGGTTCTTTGAGGGTTTAAACCATCTTCTAGTCTTAACGATCATTCATAAAGCTTAGCCCCTCATTCCAAAAACCAATTACTAAAAATTTGAGCCAATAACCTTACCCATACTCCATTAATATATTATTTTCCCATTTTAAGGTTACACATGCCAATGAACACTTGAAATTCCTTTTTAGGTTGATAACCCTTCATTTTGTACACTTGAGAGACCTCAAAACACTTTTTCATGCATTTTTATTGCAAACCATAGCTTAAAAATTTGTTATAATTATTGAAAAAACATATAATACATTTGAAAACACTCACTTTTTCATACTATCCTTTAAAATATAACCTCATACCCCATAGGTCAATCTCTCTTTCTTTACTCTGTAGGCTTTGACCTACAAGTCACATTAGGCTTTGAAATTGACCTTATAACCACTATCCAATCTATAAAAACCTCATATAAAAAATAAATAAAACTCTATAATGATCAAACACTAATTTATATCCTTCATAGGCCTTGAAAGCTCATGACACCTCATTAGGTCAGGTAAGGTCTAGAACTAGTCTAGTTGCAGACTTGGACTTAAGATGTTACCCCTGTATGATCACCTTGAAACTATCTTAAGTTCCCAAATGACTCATATGTATGATAAATAAACCTTATACAAACTTTTATTCCTTTGTTCATCCATATCACTAGGCCATCATGCTTAAACCTTCTCACTATAACTTTACAAGCTATGACTAGTGTCATAACTAGGCTTTTCAAGTACTTAAAGCTTGAAAACTGGCTTTAAAACACTCATTAATGCATATACACCTTTATTACATGCCTTACATGCTCATAAAACAATGTCATACCTCTCAATTATGCTATCAAACAATATAATTCTTTAATGACCTCATGAATACCTTTCTTACAAAACTATGACATTAATGACAACATAAATGCCAAAGTTCAACAACAAGAACAATGCTAAATAATCTTACCCTTTATCATTAATGGATGATCATTATTATCTACCCATTATGGTTATTCTCCCCCATTGACATAAATGATAAATTGATGTCTATAACTCCTTGGATCTCACTTCTTGAAACCAAAATACTCAACACATAGGACTTATCAATTTATGAGACATAATATAAACATGATCCCCTTATATCCATGCATACCTTCTTAGATAAACTCAACTATTCTTAGAGATAATGATAATTATTATCTCCCCCCTAAGTAATTGTATTATTTAATGATTTCTAGTGGTAGGAATTATACCCAATTCCTATCTTACGTGTTCAAAAGTTACCCTTGGAAGTGGTTTGGTCAAGATGTCTAAAATATGATCTTATATACAAACATATTCAAGTTTTAAACTTTATTCACTTTCCTTCTCTCTTAAAAAGTGATCCTTGACGGGAATGTGCTTGGTCCTTGAGTACATGACAAGATTCTTTGATATGATATTGAACTTGTATTATCATAATAGATAGTCATAGGACCATCACACTCCACCTTGTAGTCTTTAAGATTTTTTCTCATTCATAGGACCTAAGTACAACATGAAGATATTGTAATTTACTCAGCCTCACAAGTGGATAATGCTACCAATGGTTTTTTCTTTCTTATCCATGAAACTAAGCACCCACTTAGTAAGAAAGCTCCTCCATTGGTACTCTTCCTATCACCTATACTTTTTTCCCAATCCACATCTGTGTAGGCTATCAAATTTAAATCCTCACTTATTAGATACAACAATCCATACTCCATAGTCCCCTTGAGATACCTGAGTATCCTTCTAAGTGATTTCATATGATTCTCCTTTGGATCTTCTTGAAACCTTCCCACATGACATACTTCTTACATGATGTTAGGTTTAGAGGCTATGGTTCATAACAAACTTCCAATAATTGACTTATATGACATCTAATTGACTTTTGAAGAACCATCTTCCTTGATAAACTTATACCTTGTGATCATGGGTGTACTAAATACCTTGCAATCTTTCATATCAAAATTTTTAAACATCACTCTTATGTACTTATCCTGTGAGATGAATATACTTTTTTTAGATTGAATGATTTGTAACCCAAGAAAGAATGATAGTTCTCCTAGCATGGACATCTCAAACTCTTTATTCATCACCTCTACAAAATCCTTTGTCATTTTCTCATTGTTTTGACCAAATATGATGTCATACACATATACAACCACTATCAAATAATGGTCATCTTTTATCTTTATGTATAGACTACTATCTACAACTCATCTCTTTTGAATCCTTGATTCAATACATACATGTCCAAACTAACATACCAAGCTCTAGGAGACTACTTTAGACAATAGTGAGACTTTTTTAATCTATAAATATAATCTTTGTCATTTGATAGTGAGAACCCCTCAGGTTACTCAATGCATACTTCCTCCTCCAAATTCCCATTCAAAAAGGCAAATTTAACATACATTTGGTATACCTTAAATCCTTTGAATCCTACATATTCTATAAATAATCTAATGGCTTCCAATATTGATATTGGTGCAAAGGTATCCTCAAATTCTACCCCTTCAAATTATGCATATCCCTTACATAAAAATATAGCCTTGTTCCTAGTGATTTCTCATTTTGTGATAATGGAATTCTTCTCTTTAGGCTTAGGAACTAGTTCCCAAATCTCATTCTTCTCTATTTGGTCTAACTCCTCATTCATAACACCTATCCAAAATTTGTCTTTTCTTGCTTCTATAAGACTTTTATGTTCAATCTTGTATACTAGAGCAATATTATCTTGATTTAGATTACCTACCAATCTTTTGCTTGTTTATATACTTGCATTCTTATTACCAATGATTTGAGATTTAGGGTGATATCTTTGAATCTATCTTGAGGGTCCTTTTGTGTTATGTCTCTCTTCAACATCTTCTTCTTCCTTATCAACCTATATAGTCTCCTCTTCATTGATTAATTTTAGATTCTCTAAGGTATCCTTTGATTGTGAATCTGATTTCCTTGTGTCATCAATCTTCACATTGGTACTTTTCACTATATTTTTTAGCCTCTTGTTATAACATCTATAAGATGATCTCATTGATTAGTATCCTAAGAATATGTCTTCATCATATTTGGAATCAAACTTTCCCAAGTCTTCATCATTTCTTTTGATGAAACATTTATTCCCAAACACTCTAAAGTGTTATACATTGGTAGGTCTACCCTTTAATAGTTCATAATGAGTCTTGTTACCATTAGTCCTTATCTATCCTATATTTAAAATGTAGATAATAACTCTGATTACCTTTCTACAATATCCATCAAATAATATAGACTCATTTAGCATAGTTCTAGCCATCTCTTGAGCTATCATATTCTTCCTTTCCACTACCCCATTCTATTGAGGTGTCTTAGCTGCTAATAATTATCTTCTTATTATATAAACCTCATAAAAGTCATTGAAATCATTGGAATAAAACTCTTCTCCTATAATAGATCTTATGCACTTGATCTTTCTATTCTTCTCACTCTCAATAAGACCCTTGAATGCCTTGAACTTGTCAAGAGCTTCTAACTTTTGTTTCAAGAATATGGCCCAAGTCATTATTATATAATAATCTATGAGTAACATGAAGTAGATATCTCCTTGAATTCTTTGAATTATTTTAGGCCCATAGATATTAGTGTGTATTAACTCCAAGGGTCTTGTAGTAGATTAATCCTTGGACTTGAACCTTTTTCTAGTCTTCTTACCATGTTGACAAGCCTTGCAAAGTATGTTTATAAGCTTGGTGATTTTAATCATGTCCTTCAAAGAATTCTTAGTGCTAATATTGACCAAATTTTCAAATTTTAGGTGACCTAACCTTCTATGACATAGCAAAATTTCATCTATGTTTCTCATGAAGCATCTCTTGTTCTTGATCTCATTTAAGACATATAAAATGTTCTCAGTCCTCTTAGCATTGGTAATTAGTATTCTTGACTTGGATTTCCTTATTTCACATCCTTTTTCATGAAAGGTTAGTGTGTTTTATTCATTTCCCATTTGACCTATACTAAGAAGGTTATGTTTTAAACCTTCCATGTATAACACATTTTGTGTCTTGGTCATCCCAATGTCTAAAATAAAAACATCCTTGCCAACTATGGTGGTAGTTGTGTTGTCTCCATACCTCACTATTACTAGAGCATTCTTATTTAATGATTTGTACTTATTTTTGTCTCATATAATGTGGCTTGATAAATGACTATATATATACCATTTCATGCCTTCATCTTGAATGTGAAAGGCAGCTTGAGTTAGCACAAAATTCTCTTTGGTCTTCTATTCCTCCTTAGCAAATAGTTTATCTTGAATCTTGAGCTTAATATGATCCATTCTATCTTGATTTGGATTAAATAACAATGTTTTATCATTATTATGAATTATAGGAGATTCATATGTCTTTTTTAATCTTGAGGGACTTATATCTCTATTAGATCATAATCTTGTAATGTGTCCTATATTTTGATAGATGTAACAAACAATATTTATGTACTTACCTCTTGACTTATTACTCCTTATAACTTGGTCACATGATGACTTGTAATTTATTTAATTAGGATACCTAATGAGTATTTTCATGTTTTTAATCTTTAATTATTCTAAATTCCCACACACTCTCTCTCAAACTTGTTCATTTTGTCTATGAGCTGCTCATGCTCAAATTTCAAGGAATCTAGTTCTATCTTCATCTGGTCATACTCAGCTTCCTTTGATCTAAACCTTGTCTTGACACCTTTTGACTCTTGATATCCTTGATAGTCTTATTTTTATTCTTTAAATCATCAAAGTCACTTATGAGATTAGCTTCAAGTCTAGTTCAACTTTTCCTTCACTATCATAGTATATTTCTTCATCATACATCTTGTATTTCTTAGAATTACCTTCAAGCTATTAGACTTATTTTAAATGATAATTATCTAATAAATTTTTTTATAAGAATAATTATTTATATTGAAGTGTGAATTAGTCTTCAAAAACTCTTACAACTTTACTTTATCATTCATTAACTATTAATGCAATATAGTGAACTAGCAACACATCAAGAACTATGAGACAAGAGCATAAAACATAGAAAACTTTCTTCAGTTGTAAAATATCAAGGTGAATAAAAACCAATGATATATAAAATTATACTATATTATTATAAGATAAACATCAATAATTAGTGAATCACTGACTTCACATGGAATACCAACCCCAACTAGCCAAACACCCACTTGACTAGGCTTTAATAAGAACTAAAGTACATAGAGGCACCAACCCCTTAGATGAATCAACACTAACTCATACAATTAATTTATTTTATCACTTTAAAGATGCTTTATTTCTCAACAAATTGATTATGACCATTTATTTATCTCTTCACACTCTTATCCCTCTCAAACTGCCTTTTAGGCTCCTTTGCTCAACTAGATCTATTCAATACAGATTAGGACATTTGACCTTGATAGTCATCTATATTACCCATGTAATAAATCCATGATAGTTTATATGCATCCATATAATCATATATAAATCCTTATTTCATTATTAAAAGTGTTATTTCTTTTGCTTCAACTCCCTCATTCTCTAACTAGTCAATTAGGCGTATTAGGCATTGTTCTTATACTAGGCTCTTGCTCATACACCTATTTGTCACTCACACACACTTGACCACTTATATTCCGCATAAAATAGGATTTACTACATTCCATAAACATTAATAAAATACTAAAATAATTAGGTCATAGCATATAAGACAAAACCCTCTTTTAGGCCTTAAGGAGACCTAATTCAATTAGGCCTTCATTAGTACACATTACCATTTAATCTTCTTGGAACACATTAAAACTACACATAAAATATGAAAAATTATTATGTCAATAAAATAAATTCATACTAATATCATATTATCTCCATGACACTATTTAGCTCCAAACACCACTTGAAGCATGTCATTAGTACTGTTCATAATTAGGCCTGTGAACTTATAGAAAGTATTTCTTGAACTAATAAAGATAAAACACAAATTATATAAAAAAATATGGAAAAAATAACATATTAAAAACTTAAATACATAAAA
This sequence comes from Torreya grandis, assembly GCA_037957365.1. Lineage (NCBI taxonomy): Eukaryota > Viridiplantae > Streptophyta > Pinopsida > Cupressales > Taxaceae > Torreya > Torreya grandis. Next base: position 1,249,536 of record JARHVA010004230.1, on the reverse strand, counting down.
CTTAATAAATTTTATTATAATTCATTACATAGGTAAAAAGGACTCAAACCCTTATCTACAAGTAGCCTACTTAGAACTGCCAACTAGCCTCAAAACACAATCACAAAAACAATGAACTTCAACACCTATAGGACCAATTTATGATAATTAAAATGAATTTATATTATAATATGAGGTAGATGTACCATTATAATATAGATATATAATATTTTCAAATGGAAATATTCATCTTTCAAACCAATTTCATGGTCTTATACCTCATTATCTCATCTGAACCAGATAAGTCAACTTATGAGGAACATTTTCATCATATCCACTAACCTCCAAAACATATATCCAAAATTAAAATGTCTTAAAATTATTTAAAAATTTATTAATTTACTTTTATTCATACCTATTCCATGGTTACACGTCCCTAATCAACTTCTCACTTCTACCTAGTTTTCTCACTATTTGCACCATTAGGCTTGTTAGTGATAGGTTGTCTTGGATAATGAGTTTAGCATAATTGAGGGATATAACCTACTCATAAACCACCATGAAAATAAAATACAAGTCTCAAGATTTATCTTCCATAAATTTAACACTTTTGACTTGTTTAACTCTGATAGTTATAACAAATCTTTTAGAAATAGGGTCTTTTCTATAGGGTCCAATCACTCACTTGACAGAATAATCACACCTAAATATGACTATGAGAGTTTAATATAACATAAAAACACTAAAATATCCATAAAAATCCATTATGATCAACTATATAACAAATTCTTTCATATCATGCCACTATTAGGGTTCATTGAGGGTTTAAACCATCTTCTAATCTTAATGATCATTCATAAACCTCAACCCCTTATTACAAAATCCAATTCCTATAACTTTGAGATAAGAACCTCACCAATATACATTTAATATATTAGGTTACCATGTAGAGTTTACACATGCCAATGAACACTTGAAATTCCTTTTCAGGTTGAGAACCCTTCATTTTGTATATTTCAGAGATCTCAAAACACTTTTTCATGCGTTTTATTGCAAACCATAACTTCAAAATTTGTGAAAATTATTGAAAAAAAATATCATACCTTTTATAATAATCACTTGTACATAATAACCTTATAAATACAACCTCATATCATATTAGGTCATGCTCTCTCTCTCTTTGCTCTCCAAGCCTTGACCTATAATTCACCCTTAAAACTGACCTTCTAACCACTATCCAAGATCTCAACACCTCATATCCAAACTCAAGAAATCTGTCTCATTATAAAACACTATTTTACATCCTTGATAGGCCTTGACAACTCCTCATGACACCTCTTTAGGTTAGGTAGGGTCTAGAAATAGTCCAGTTGCAAACTTGGACTTAAGATCTTACCCCTATAGGCTCACCTTGAAACTCTCATGAGTTATCCCATGACTTATATGCATGATAAATAAACCTTATACAAATTGTTATTCCTCTATGCATCTATATCATTAGGACATCATGATAAAACCTTCTCATTATGCTTTAAAATCTATGACTAGTGCCATGACTAGGCTTTTCAAGCACTTGAAACTTGAAAACTGGCCTTGAAACACACCTTGATGCTTCTACACCTTACTCAAATTCCTTAAATTCTTCTCAAATAATTTAATACCTATCAATTATGCTATTAAATTAGAACATTCTTCAATGAAATCATCAACACCTTTTTTTTAAGAACCTATGACATCAATGACAACATCAATGCCAAAATTTAACAAAAAGAACAATTCTCAACAATAGTAAACGTTTTAGTTAATGGATAATAATTATTGTCTCCCCATTATGGTCTTTCACAACATTTTACATAAATGAAAAAGTGATGTCTGTAACTCCTTGGATCACAATTCCTTAAACTAAAGTACTCGACACACAAGATTTAAGAGTTTAAGAGATATAATAAAAACATGCTCCCCTATCTCCATACATACCTTCTTGGAAAAAATCACAAATTCTTGGATATAATGAGAATAAATATCTCCCCCTTAAGTACTTATATTATTCAATGATTTGTGTAGTAGAAATTACACCCAATTCATGTCTTACATGTTCAAATTTTACCCTTGGATGTGGTTTGGTCAAGATGTCTACAATCTGATTATGTGTAGAAACATATTAAAAAATGATACCAAATGGGAATGTGCTTGGTCCTTTAGAGAATTATAGGATTATTTAATATTTTTATTGAACTTGTATTGTCATAATATATAGGGCTAAGAACATCATGCTCCACCTTGTAGTATTTTAGGGTCTATCACATCCATAGGACCTGAGTGTAACATTAAGTTATTGAAATGCATTCAAACTCACAAGTGGATAATTTTATTGATGGTTTATTCTTTATTATCCATGAAATTAGGCACCCACCTAAGAATAAAGCTCCTTTATTGGTACTCTTCCTATCATATATATTTCTTGCCCAATATACATCTATGTAGGATATCATATTGAACTCCTTGATTATTGGATACCACAATATATACTCCATAGTCCCTTTGAGATAATTGAGTATCATTTTTACTACTTTTAGATTATTCTCCTTTGGATCTACTTGAAACATTCCCACAAGAACTATTGCTTGTATGATGTCAAGTTTAGAGGATATGGTGTATAACAAACTTTGAATCATTGACTTATATAATGTTTGATTTACTTGTAAAGACTCATCTTCCTTTCTCAGCTTATACCCTATGATCATGGTTATACTAACTACCTTATAATCTTTCATCTCAAGCTTCTTCAACATCTCTCTTATGTACTTGTCTTATGAGATGAATATACCTTTCTCAGATTGAGTGATTTTTAACCATTAAATAATGATAGTTATCCTAGCATGGACGTCTAAAAATATTTATTAACAACCTCTAAAAAATGACTTGGTCATGTTCTCATTGTTTCCACCAAAGATGATGTCATCCACATAGACAATCACTATCAATTGATGGTCATGTTATTTTTTGATATATAGATTACTATTTATAACTCTTTTGAATACTTGATCTAATAGATACCTATCCAACTTAGAATAATAAGATATAGGAGATTGATTTATACCATAGATAGCCTTTTTCAATCTACAAACATAGTCTTTACCATATGAGAATGATAACCCATCAGGTTTCTCAATATACACTTCATCCTCCAAATTCCCATTTAAAAAGGAAAATTTAACATACATTTGGTATACCTTGAATCCTAAATATGATAAAGAAATCCAATGGATTCTGATATTTCTACTAGTTTAAATGTCTCCTCAAAGTCTACCCCTTAAAATTATGCATATCCGTTGCATACTAATATAGCCTTATTCCTAGTGACTTTTCATTTTGTGCCAATAACATTCTTGTCTTTAGGCCTAGGTACTAGTTTCCAAGTCTCATTATTCTCTATTTTGTTTAACTCCTCATTCATATTAATTATCCAAAATTTGTCTTTGATTGCTTCTATAAGACTCTTAGGTTCAGTATTGGATAATAGAGCAATATTTTCTTAATTTAGATTACTTACAAATCTTCTCCTTATTTATGTACCTACATTCATGTTACCAATGATTTGAGATTTAGGGTGATATATTTAAATCTATCTTGAGGGTAATTTTTAATTATATCTCTCTTCAACCTCTTATTTCTCATCAACCTCTATAGTCTCCTCTTCATTATTAAAGTCTAGATTCTCTAAAGTGTCCTTTGACTATGAGTGTGAATTCCTTGTCTCATCAATATTCACATTGGTGCTTTCCACTATCTTTTATAGCCTCTTATTATAAAATCTATAGACTAATCTCATTTATGAGTATCATAATAATATGCCTTCATTAGATCTGAAATCAAACTTTCCCAAGTTTTCATCATCTCTTTTGATGAAACATTTACTACCAAACACTATAAAGTGTTCTACATTAGTAGGTCTACCTTTTCATAGTTTATAAGGAGTCTTGTTACCATTAGTACTTATATATCCTATATTAAAAATGTATAAAATAATGATTATTTCATCTTTATAGTATACATAAACTAATATAGACTCATTTAACATAGTTCTAACTATTTCTTAAACTATCCTATTCTTCTTTTACACTACCCCATTTGGCTAAGGTGTCCTAGCTATTAAGAATTATCTTCTTATTCCATGAACCTCATATAAGTCATCAAAATTATTGAACCAAAACTCTTCTCCTCTATCATATTTTAGGAACTTCATCTTTCCATTCTTCTCATTCTCAATACGAGCCTTGATTGCCTTAAACTTGTCAAGAGTTTTTGACTTTTCTTTCAAGAATACAACCCAAGTCATTCTTATGTAATAATCCATGAGTAACATGAAGTATATATCTCCTTAAATGATTTGAATTATTTTATTCTCATAAATATTAGTGTGTATAACTCCAAGGGTATTTTAGTAGAGTACTCCTTGGACTTGAACCTTCTTCTAGTTTGCTTACCATGTTAACAAGCCTTACAAAGTATATTTACAGGATTGGAAATCTTAGGCATATTATTCATAGACTTCTTAGTGCTAATATTGAATATATTATCAAATTTTAGGTGACATAACCTTATTTTACATAGATAAATTTCATCTATATTACTCATGAGTCATCTCTCCTTCTTGATCTCATATAGGAAATATAGATTATTCTCAATCCTCTGAGAATTGGTAATTAGCCTTCTTGATTTGGATCTCCTTATCTCACACCCTTTATCATGAAAGGTTAGTGTGTGTCATTAATTTCACATTTGAATTAAACTAAGTAGGTTATGTTTCAAATCTTCTATGTACATTTAATTTTATTTCTTGGTCTTCCCACTATCTAAACTCAAAACACCCTTGCCAACTAGTTGGCAATTGTGTTTTCTCCAAACCTAACTATTCTTGTAGCATTATTCTTTAATGAGATGAATTTATTTATGTCTCCTATCATGTGGATTGAGAAACCACTATTTATATACCATTTCATGACTTCATATAGAATGTGAAAGGTAGTTTGAGCTTGCATAGAATCCTCTTTGGTCTTCTATTCCTCCTTGGCAAATAGTCTATCTTGACTCATGAGCTCAATATGATCCATCCTTACTTTCTTTGGCTTCTATACCAATGTTAAATATTTCTCATGAATTATAGGATCTTCATATGTCTTGTTGAATCTTGAGGGAATTATAACTCTATTAGAGCTTAATCATGCAATGTGTCCTATATTGTGATAGATGTAACAAATAACATTTATGTACTTACCTCTTAACTGATTACTCCTTATCCCATGGTCCCATGATGACTTATCATTTATTACATTAGAAAAATTGATTAGTATTTTAATTTTAGTAATTTTTAATTGTTATAACTTCTCACACTATCTCTCAAACTTGTTCATTTTGTCTATGATTTGTTCATGCTCAACATTCAAGGAATCTTGCTCTATCTTCAATTGGTCATACTCAACTTCTTTTGACATAAACCTTATGTTAGCACCTTGTAAATAATTCATAATATAAGCAATAGTCTTATAAAGGGCACTTATGATCTCATCTTCAAGGTCTACTTTATCTTCTCCTTCTTCACTATCATAGTAGATTTCTTCATCATACATGTTATCTTCTACATGTTGATCACAAGAAATCTTGTACTTCTTAGGATCACCTTCAAGCTATTATACTTATTTTCAAGGACCAGGATCTAATACCAATTTTTGGAAGTAAAATGACTATTATTTTTTGGTGAATCAATATCTAAAACCTTTTACAACTTTACTTTATAATTCATGAACTATCAAAGCAATATAGTGAACTAGCAACACATCAAGAACCATGAGACAAGAGTATAACATATAAAACACTTATTTGAGTGGTAAAACCTCAAGGGGAATAAAAAAAATAATATATATAATTGGGATATAGTCCTATTATACAAACATCAATATTTAATGAAGCACCAACTTCACATGGAGTATTATCCCCAACTAGCCAAACACCCACTTGACTAGGCTTTAACAAGCAACAACTTGCATGGAGGCACCAACCCCTTAGATGAATCAAAAACAACTCAACCACATAATTTATTTTATCACCTTTAGGAAACCTTGATTCTTAAAAAACTAATGATGACCACTTCTTTATCTCTTCACACTCTTATCCCTCTCAAACTTCCTTCTAAGATCTTTCGCTCAACTAGGTCTCTTCAAGATCGATTATGTCAAATGACCTTGACAGTTATATATAATAATAATTTTAGATATTAATTATACTTTATATGAACCCTTTTTATGGTATAAAACCCTTATTTACCTCTTCAAAATTATATTTATTTCATGTCATCTCCCTCACTCTTTAACTAGTCAATTAAGCCAATTATACCTTATTCTTACACTATGCTCTTTCTCATACATCTCTTGGCCAGACATACATGATTTACAACTTAGATTTTTCATAAAATTAAGCAAAAATTATAATAGGTTGGTCATAGCATATAGGACCAAAACCTCTTTTAGGCCTTAAGGAGACCTAATTCATTTAGGCCTTCATTAGCACACATTACCCTTTGATCTTCTTGAAACACATAAAAAATAAACATACATAATGAAAAATTATTATGTCACTAAAATATACCCATAATAATCTCATATTATGTCCATGACACTTTTTATCTCCAACCACCACTTGAATCATGCCATTAGTATTGTTCACAATTAGGCATATGAACCTATAGAAAGTCTATCTTGAACTATTGAAGATAAAACACCAATTGGATAAAAAAAATGGAAAAAAATCATATATTCAAAACATTTAAGACCTCAAAAAATTCACCAAGTGAATTATACTTCATTAAATATGTCAAAAATACTCAAACCCTTCTCTGTAAATAGTCCACTCAAAACTACCAACTAGCCTCAAAACACAATCATGAAAACAATGACCTTAAACACCTATAAGACCAATTTAAGAGACTTAAAATTATTTATATGATACTATGAGGTCATTAGATCATTCTTATATAGATATATAATATGGTCAAATGGCAATATTGGTCTTGCAAGCCAATCTTATATTGTTGTACCTCACTGACTCATCTGAATAAGATAGGTCAACCTATGATAAACATATTAATTATATACATTGATCTCAAAAAATTCTATCCAAAATTAACATGTATTAAAACTCTTTAATAATTTCTTCATTTGCTTGGATTCATACCTAATCAACTTATTACTTCTGCTTGGTTTTCTCACTATTTGTACCATTAGGCTTGTTAGCGATAAATTATCTTAGATGAATAATTTAGCATAATTAAGGGATAAAATATTCTTATAAACTACCATGTACATAAAATACAAGTCTCAAGATTTTTCCTCTATAAATTTAGCAATTTTGACTTGCTCAACTTTGACTGCTACAACAAATCTCTAAGAAACAAGGCCTTTTCTGTAGGGTCCACTCACTCTCTTGACAAAATAATCACACCTCAAGATGCACATAATATTTGAATACAAATAAAAATCACTTAAATATCCATACCAATCCATTATGAGAACTTTATAAAAACTTATTTCAAATTGGGTCATTATTAGTGTTCTTTGAGGGTTTAAACCATCTTCCAATCTTAATGATCATTCATAAAGCTTAGCCCCTCATTACCAAAAATAATGATTGTAAATTTTAAATAATACCATTCATAATATAACATTAATATATTATTTTCCCATGTATAGGTTACATGTGCCAATGAATACTTTAAATTCCTTCTCGGGTTGAGAACCCTTCATTATATCACTCGAGAGACCTCAAAACACTTTTTCATGCATTTTATTACAAACCATGACTTAAAATTTTATGAAAATGATTGAAACAACATATAATACCTTTTAAATAACTAATTTTCCATACTATCCTTTTAAATATAACCTCATACCCCATTAGGCCATCTTCTCTCTTTGCTCTCTAGGCCTTGACCTACAAGTCACATTAGGCCTTGAAACTAAGTTTCTAACTATTGTCCAAGATCTCAACACATAATATACAAACTAAAATAACCTATATAATTATTAAAAACTACTTTACACCATTCATATGCCTTGACAAATCCTCATGACACCTCTTTAGGTTAGGTAGGGTTTAGAACTAGTCTAGTTGCAGACTTGGACTTAAGGTCATAACCCTAGAATCTCACCTTGAAACTATTTTAAGTGATGTAATGCATCATATGCATGATAAAACAATATTTTACATATTATTATGAATCTATGCTTCCATATCACTAGGATATCATGCTCAAACCTTCTAACTAGAACTTTACAAGATATGATTAGTGCCATGACTAGGCTTTTCAAGAACTTAAAACTTGACAACTAGCCTTAAAACACTCCTTGATGCTTTTACACCTTGATCACATGCATTACATACTCGTGAAACAATGTCATACCTCTCAATGATGTTATCAAACAAGAACATTCTACAATGACATCATGAACACATTTTTTATGAACTTATGACATCAAAACAAAAATTCAACAATAGGAACAATGCTTAACAACCAGAAGGCTATTCAACCCCTACAAGTCACCATAAATATTGAAATTTTGGCCTCCAAGGACAAATTTAAACCCATGCAATAAAAAATTTCCACATTACACCCACCTAATCCTACACATGGTGATGTCTTCATTGGTCTCATTTTAAACCTTATTAGCATTGTTATAAATACCATGGTATGTACTAGAACCTTATTTTAAACTCATCTAAGCTTAATTCAAACCTTAATTCACCCTTAAAATCTATAAAATGTCCTTCAAGTACCTCATATGAGTCTACATTACACTATAAAACCCAATAAAGTGAGTGTTTTGGTGCCACATTGTCTATAAATGAGTCTTAAGAGGTTGTCATTGATAATCTAAAGCCATTTGGGATGGTTTCATGTGTATAAGGGGGTCCTTTTAAATATTCAAAACCACTTCCCACTCATGCAATTGGTCCCACACAAGAAACCATGACCCTTCAAAATTTCTACCATACCTCATATTTTAAAATTATTTTTGAATTACGTTTTCCCTCCCTCTACCCTCCAATGTAGTCCCAAGGTTAGAATCTTGAAGAAAATGCAAAAAAGAGAGTGTTTTCAAGTGTTTTTGTAGGTTGTATATACTTGTATGGTCAGTTACATATAGGGGAGGTTAGAAGGTTATATTAGAGCTCATTTCAAATGTCTTATATGTGTTTCATGTCAAAATCATGTGAAATAGGCCCAAAACCATTTTTCTATCTCCACTAATCTCCTTAGCAATTGATTTAACAATTTTGGGAATATTGTTGTATTATTCCTAATTTATTTAAAGGGTTTGAGTAGTAAAATTAGTAAATAAATATTAAATAGTTAAGAAACTAATCTTTGTAAATTAGATTGTAATTTTGACCTTTCTAAAAATAGTAATAAGATGGAGAAAATAAGACTTAGCTAGAAACTAGTTGATACAGTTGAGATAGGGTCTAAAATTCACTATGTAATATTGGGACACTATCACAAATTAAGATCTAAGCTTTTTTATGATTGGATAGAAGTGGCATCGACATTTTAGTCCACCTCTACCACTATTTTTCTAAGGATCTAAGTTTTTTAGGTTTTATTTTCTAGGTCTATGTGGCCCTATTCATGAAGTTCTGGTAGCTGAAAGTCTATAGAGATCCTTATAGAGAATATTAATTATTCAAACCCTATACTCCATTATGATTTGACCAATTTTGAGAAAGTGGGGTTTAGTGTGCATAATATTTAATGAATGTATACATCCATACCCCTTGTGTAGGCATGTTACATACATACCAATTCTCTGAAGAGGGATCAAGTCATATGTAGTTCTCCCACTTGATGTGCTTTATGCAATTGAGTGTATGAATATGCAAATGCTAAACGATATATACTTGAGGTGTCTAGGGACTAGTGTAAGTATTTGAATAATTTTGTAAGTTTATTGGTTAGGTGTATGTCAAGAATAGGGAATATTTCTTGAGTAGTCTTTCTTATATTTTTGCTTTCTTAGTGATAATTGCTAACCCTTTGAAAATAATCTTTGAATGGGATTTTATAGGGATCTATTGGTCATGGGTTGAATGAGATTGCATTAGGCTAACAAGGATAAGGATAGAGAACTAGAAAGAATTGACTATTGGGGCCAAAAATGGACTTATACAAGAGCATTGAAAGTGGATAGTAGTGGTACCAACATTATAGTCTTAGTGTGGTGCTATTATCTTGAGTAGACAGGACTTGAGGGGATTAATCTATCATGGAAAGAAGAGTCTAGCTCAATTGGGATTAGGTCTAGAAGGTTATAGATGATTGGGACTCAATGAAAATGATACTTATAAGGGTCATGAGAGAAAGCAAGAGGGACCTAAGGGTTGGGTGTCATTATCCATGCTCAAGTTACCAATTTTTGCATTTTATATGACTACATTTTGTCCCCTTTATTCTAATGATGTAACAAAGTGAAATACTAGGATAGAGGAAAATTAGAAAGTGTACCTAAACTTACCTGCAAGGGTGAATCTCATGAAGTTATGTGATGTTGGGTGTGCATAGAGAGAACACACTGTGAAGTATGAAACTACAAAATAAAACAAAGAGTAGAAAAGTTCTTACTATATACTCTATATCTAAAATAAGAATGTAAAAAGATAGGTAAGAGAGAGAGGAAGAGAAATGAATGAATACACCTCACCAGTTATTTAGACCAATACAAAACCTATTATGATGTTGAGTGATGATAAGTAATGTTGGCTAATGCTATACCAAGAATAATATCATAAATAGAGCTGAGTGCTCAATTCCATAGAAGTGTCTCAAGATTGCAAATGTTGGCCCTTTGGCTCCATCATCACCCACTAAGTGAAGCTAGGTGGTCATGCATGTGTTAATTGATTTTTGGACTGTGTCCAATCCCTTTGAATAGGTGGCTCAAGAATTCAAAGGCTAACTAGTCCTTTGGTTCCATCATTTCCCTATGAAGTGAAGCTATGAGCTGATACCAATATGAAATGTGTGTCCTATGAGATGGCTCATAAAGACCATGAATGCAATGTGTTATGATAACGCTGGCATGGATAGCCAAATGTATGCTAGAAACTAGTCCACTTTTATCCACTCCAAAAGATGGAGATTAGGATTGTATGAAATCCACTCTAAAATGTGGAAATTAGGTTTGTATGAAAGCCATTCAAAAATTATGCCAACCACTTGTAAATGGAATAAAGCATGCAACTATTGAGACTACTTGGGTGATGCTAAACATAGGAAAAAAGAAAACAAATTTGCCACACACATTACCCCCAATCACTAGTGTTTATAACATGGATTCTAATTTGGAAGTTATACCAACTGCCCATTCTAAAACTAGAAGTGAGAGCCATCATGCTATATAGGATTCCCCCTATATTTGGATTCTCTAAGTAAAAACATTCTAAAAACTACTAATTCTAAACTATTCTAACTATGTGAAACTATAGTTGAACCTACTTTTTTGCCTACTTTTATAAAATATAGTTTTTTTATTATTTGGATAGGAACTCTAAAAATGGATTCTAGTGTCATTGGTGCTATAGTCCAATCTTGGTGCTATTATCCTAAGCTAAATCTAGCAATTGTTCTAGCATTTCACTGCCTTCTTGGTCTATTTTCATGGTTTGATGTCTAGTTGTTTTAGGTGTTCTAAATGCTATTATTTTTTACTATTAGGAGCTATGATCTTTGTGACAAAAACTTTTTTTATTTCCCTGTCTTTTGAAGGTAGGAATGAAGATCCTATAATGACTTCCCTCAAAAGGAAGAGCCCTACAATTATGCTATACTACAAAGATACATGATATAATAATGATAATCAACAAGATATCTCAAGATATAACATGGTTTATAATGAAATATTTTTAGATCAATAGGGGTATGCCTATATAGATATAATAACGTAATAGCATGTGCAATGTACTAAAATCATAATGGAAATGCTAAGATTGTGGCTCTAAAAGCTATATATATTGTAAATACTCTAAAATATATGAAGTGGAAGCCAAGTGTGAGGTCCCCTTGTAACTTTGAGAAGTAGATGCAGCTATAGGGATCTAAAGGACCCATATAGTAGTAGGAAAAACTCTCTAAACATGTGTTTTGTGAGTAGATGCATGAGATATCAATGATACTATGCTGGGTGTGAACATTGTAGCTAGAAGTTTTCTAGAATCCTAAAGTTATGGAGGTGTACAAACTCTCTATGCTAGCCATGGATGACTCAAATGGGTCTAAATTAGAACTGGAAGAGGAACTATAACTAGTGGCAAAATTGAAATTGCTAACTATGGCATAGTAGATGGCTCTAAAGTGGGGAGTGTTAACTCATATGGAAATCCACCAACTATAACAAGTTGATTATCATGAATGAATTTTACATATTTGTGAACTATAAAAGGTACTACTTGATTTTTTTAATCCATGGTTAATTAAGTAACATATCAAAAACTCATATATTGGAAACTACAGTGAATGGTATGGCCATGTGTGTTGGACCAACCTATAGAGGACACATAATCTCACCCAATGAACTCTATATGTGCCCACTAAATCTACTAATAACTATGTTTTTAGGGTAATATCCTACTCTAAATATCCTAAATGTTGTAATAATGTCATAGTGTACATGTTCACACTAGATTTATTGTCTATGAGAACACTATGAATAGGATGATTATGAATGTAAGCTTTGATAAAGAGTGCATGATAATTTGAATCATCCTCGATGATCTCCTACTCTGAGAAGGAGATGGAAAGTCTATCTAGAACTATATATCTATATACACCAATCATGTTTCTCAAAGGATGTGTCTCAACTAAAGGTTCCCTGTATGTATCTAGTGGTGGATATTTATGGTGAACCCCTGATATGTCCCCTATCTCCTATTTAGAATTCTATAGAAAGGGATATGAGAATATTTTCAAAGATTTATCCCATGTTTGCTTTTCCTAAGGAGCCTTAAGTAAAGTGCCAATATCAATATGATTTAAATCCATCAAATCCTATATCTTATGTCTCAAACTAATGCATCTATTTGTTGTATAGCTTAGTGCCTTGTGAAACTCACAAAATGCATGTTGATCATATCCCCATGGAAAAGGATTTGTTGGGTCAACTTCTTGAATAGGAGGGAGAGATATGATGTTACAATCTAATAACTACTATAAAAATCTAGTTGGATAAATTAGTAGATTGGTGAAGGTTCACCGAGGAGGTGTTGATAAAACCACTCATTAAGGGGGCTTGAAAGCTTTATTAACTATCGATTGATTCTAAATCTTGTTATTATTTACCTTGAATATATATGGGACTTTATTGTTACTCTTGTTTGTTGTTTTTGAGATACTTATATACTTGAGTTTTCCCATTGAAATTAGTTTGACTTCTCTTTCCTTTAGTGTGTGACATAATTCAGTGAAGGAAGAGAATCATTTAAACATGAGTGATTCATGAAAAACTAGTAGAAGACTATTTTTGAAGAGATATTGTAGATCTTGATCGGTCATGGGGCTAGTAATCTTATCCAAAATAGTCTTATATTAGAGAACATAATCTGTGAGATGCTCATTTGACCTTTGTTTATATTGTCCAACTTGGTCATATGAAACCATATCACCAATTCTAATGTTGAAATGAGTTAATAAAATGTTGGCTAAAGGATTGAATGCATTGATAAACTAATTTAGTAGACTATAGAACCATTCTAAAGCATAATCCTTTAGGATCTATGGAAATAACTTGGTAAGTAGTGAGTCATTTGGTACATATTCCAAGCATGTTGCATGAAAAGATCTCAAATGTGTCTCTAGATCATCCTTTCCACCATATAGATTAAGGTTGGGTTGAACAAAACCTTATGACAAGGGTGTAGAACAAATGTGACATGCTAATGGTGTATGCAATAGATCAAAAGAATCCAAAGTCTGCGTAGGTCTAGAGGAACCTTCATAAAGATGTAGCACCTTGGATTGAAGAGATTTTATCTCTTGCATAAGGGATACCACATCAAGAGACAAAGATGTACTAGATGTAGCTGGTGGCATAGAGGCATGTTAAGCTACCATAGGGGGTTATTGAGACATAGTTGCCCCCGTAGTGTCATTTACAACTAGTTGCTCTAAAGGAATGGAAGATTCAACTTGCTTAGCCTTTTTAATTTCCATGATAGATTACCTCGAGTCTTTCTCAACAACTTTGTAAGATCAAATATTTATTGAGGACAACTTCATTATCAACGATTGGTGAAAGTGGATTAGTAGTTTAATGTGGTGGACCATGAGCATCAGTGGGTACATCATCATTTTTATTTTCATACTTCTCATTATCAAAGTTATGTTTATTAAAATTAGTGTAATATAGATGTGTATAATATATAATATAAACTTGAGTTGGTTGTCTATCCATGGTATATGGTCAAGTTGCTAGAATCTAGGTGAATTCAAGAGAATTTCCACTAAGTCTTGCACTTCATCTAGCAAGACTTAGTGGAAATTCTCTTGAATTCACCTAGATTTAAGGAGACCTAGAAAATGCAACTAGGGTTTGGGAAAATAATATTTTTCAGAATTACTATTGAATTTTGAAATTTGAATGGATTTTTTTATTTAAATATGCTAGTAAAAGATTAGAAAATGATTGGAAAATTACTAGGAAAATACTGGGACCTAGTATGGGCAACTAGGGTTTGAAAGAAAATTATTTTAAAATTACTACTAAAATTTAAAATTTAATGCTAATTTATGATTTTATTATGCAGGTAAAAAATCAAAAAAATATAGGAAAAATTAGTAGGAAATTTACCCTAGGTTTTGTAGGGTTTTTATGTGTAAATAAAGTAAGTTAGGTTCACCAAATGATTTAACAATTTTGGTAATATTGGTGTATTATTCCTAATTTAGTTAAGGGGTCTAAGTATTAAAATTAGTAAATAAATATTCACTAGTTAAGATAATAATTTGTGTAAATTAGATTGCAATTGTAACCTTTAAAAAAAAATAATAAGATGGAGAAAATAAGACTTAGATGGAAACTAGTTGATACAACTAAGATAGGGTCTAAGATTCACTATACAGTATTGGGACACTATCAAAAATTGAGATTTGAATTTAATTTTATGATTATATAAGAGTGCCAAAAGTGGATAGGAGTGTCACTAGAGCTATATTATACCTTTATCATTATTTTCTTAAGTATCTAAACTTTCTAGGTTTTATTTACCAGGTCTGTGTGACCCTATTCATGAAGTTTCAGTAGCTGGAAGTCTATAGATCTCCTTATACAGTAAATTCTTTCTTCAAACCCTATATTCCATTATGTTTTGACCAATTTTGAGAAAGAGGGGAGGAGGGTAGTGTGTGTACGATTCACTAAATATGTATCCATACCCCTTGTGTGGGCACATTGCCTACATACCAATACTCCAAAGAGGGATCAAGCCATATGTAGTTCTCCCACTTGATGTGCTTTATGCAATTGAGTGTATAAATATACAAAATGCTAAACTAGATGTAACTGAGGTGTCTATGGATTAATGAAAGGATTCGAATAAGATTGTAATTGTATTGGCTAGGTGTATGTAGAGAATAGGGAAGATTTTTTTAGTAGTCTTATTTGTATTCTTACTTGTTTAGCGATAATTTCCAACCCTTCCCAAATGATCTTTGAATGGGATTTTATAGGGATCTATTGGTCATGTGTTGAATGAGGTTACATTAGGTCGACAAGGATAAGGATAGGGAACCAAAATTAATTGATCATTAGGGATAGAAAGGGACTTAGATAAGACCATAAAAAGTGGATAGGAGTGGAATAGACACTATAGTCCTAATGTGGTGCTATTTTACTAAGTATATGGGACCTAGGGGGATGGATCTATCATGGAAAGAGGATTATGGCTTAGCTGGGATTAGGTCTAGAAGGATACATATGACTAAGAAGTAGTGAAAATGATGATTATGAGGGTAATGAGAGTAATAAAGAGGGACCTAAGGGTTATGTGTCATTATCCATGCTCAAGTTACCAATTTTTACATTTTATATGACTACAATAGTCCAGATAAGCTTTCAAGTTTTTGGTCATTCCAAATAAGGAGAAAAAATTAAGATCTAGTAATTTGGGGAAGTGGAAGGGAATATATTGACCTTAAAATTCATGTAATTTTTCTACACATTAATGGCCTATTCTCTATGAACAAATTCTAACAATGTAGGCACTCAAATGGCCTTCTTCATATATGCAAAGGGTTATATGTGTAATAGTTTTGGTGCATATTTAAAGTGTTTCTACAAACCAATGTTTGATGGTGATTATTGGAGTCATTAAGGTCTATATCCACCACTCCAAACCCATGGTTTTCATGTTTTGGGGTGTGGGAGTAGATAAAGATTCAAGTTTTCACTTCTATAGGTTACATGGTAGTGTTCCTCATATTATAGAACTTCTAGTGCATGGAAATGAAGTCTAATGATGTTTTGAGTTATTTTATGGGTCCTTAGAGCCTTTTAAGTTTTATATATTACAAATAACTTATATAATCCACCATCATTCCAATTAACACTTCACATCCTACTCCATGATGATTTTTATGAGTGATGTGTAGCCTCTTTGGTATGTGAAGGGTAGAGTAACTATAGAAGGTACTTAATTTTATTAAAATATATAAATCAATACTATGTTTTAGTCATGATGTTACTCCATGTTTCTAAATACCTATTAATAATTTATATCTACTCATACCACTCTCATTATTAACCCTTGAGAACCTAACCTTCACTCAACTACCTATAGGCCTAAGGTAGACCAGACAGATGTAGGACTGTTGAGATGAGACTTAGAAGGTGTGAAATAATATTTAGAGACCAAGAAGTAATATTATTATATCGATGAAAATTAAATATGTGAAAATAGGTTTTAACATGGATCAACCCTTCACTTCATCCTACTATGCAAAGATAAATCCTTCATAATCACATCAGACCTACTATACAGGCTAAGAAGATGTGGTACCACTATTAGGTTGAAGTATTAGAGGCATTGAGAATACATAAGGATAAATTTTTACCTATTAATAATAATGTAAATTTAAATAATCATTGTGAGAATTAGGATCGCCACTCTCAACTCTCCCCAGTAGAGTGACCCAGTCAAGATCCCGTTAGAGACAAAATTATAACTATAAGTTTGGAAGAATAATTAAAGCATGGTGAGGTTTATAATGTTTCAAGGGATTATAAATATTTAAAAAATATATTTATAAAAATAATTTCATTTAATGGATTAATTAGACATATTTCATCCCTCAAAATGGCCAAACACAGTCAGATAGACCTCATTCACCACCTACAGTCAGAGTTATGAGGAGAAAATCTAGTGCCTTGGGCTTTGATTAAGAGGTGAATGTGAGTAAAATAGAGAATTAAGACTTGTTTAATTTAAAACCTAATTATAATTAAATAATATTAACCTCTAAGATAACATAAAAAATTTCATGCCCTGATTAGGCCTATTAGGTCTAGATAGGCAGACAATCAAGACCTCAGTTGGAATATAAAAGTGTGAGAGATAAACAAGGGTGAGAAGTTTATAAATGAAAATAATTTTTTCATAATATGAATTATTTTTTCATTGAATTATATAAGTCCTTGAGATAAATAAAAGTCCTAATGGCCCAATTAGGTGTATTAGGCCTAAAACTAGTATACAGGCCTATGACTGTAATCTAAAGTTATTTTACATGTTTAGTGGGTAATATGAAGATTGATGAATCTAATAAGACATATATAAACTAGAATGGTAATATACCTCATGATAATTTATTATTTATAATATCATATGTTAATAAAAGGAGAATGTCTATGTTCACAATCATAAGTAGACCTAACTATTATCTACAAACAAAACTTTAGTATGAGGATGAAAGTTTGAAAAATCATGCAAAGTAATGAAATAAAAAGGTGATAATATGGTCTATATCACCATTTCATAAAGTATAAAATACAATTTTTTGATTATCTAATGCATTAATATTTCAAAGAGCCTTAACATGATAATGATGCTTACTAGGCTTAAAGGGTAGTTCCAAGTGAGTAGGGGCATAAGAGGAAGAGTTGAAGTGATTGTTGAAATATGTAAAGAAGTTAAATTGGAATATTTAAGGATGGTTTTTTACTTTTCCTTATAATAATGTCTCAAAATTTCCCATTTTTATGTTTCATTTCTTAAGGGAAATGAGAGCCTAATGGCCTACACATGCCTATTAGGCTTAGATAGGCCTATACAGTCTTGTGATTAAAAGATAGATATAAATGCATGCATGATGAAGTTTTTAGGGTTTGAAATCATAAATAAATATATGTGGAAATTTTTTAGGTGATAATAACCTTTAGTGAATCACAAAAATCACTCAATCAATCCCTTAGGGCTACAAAGGCTTAACCTCCTAAAAAAATGAGACCTAACTATATGAAGCATGGAATATGCAGAGTTGATGGAGAGCCTAGTTCCAAGGTTATTGTAAGATAAGGAATTAAAATTACATAAGTTCAATCCCATAAATAGTAAAGTGAAGGAAAAAAAACCACTCAACTCCCTACATTACCATCAAACAATCAAATTGGAAGTGAGACCAACAGGTAGTCACATGAGTAAATAGAGACATAGATGGAGTTTAGGTAACTAGGGATAAATTATAAAGTTTAGAATATGTGGGAGAATTTTAAAATGATAATGTTAAACCATAAAAGACATATAGGTAACTTAGACCTTTGAGAATCAGTTTAGGCCCATTCAGCCTAAAACCATTCTTGGCTACTCAAGACTCCATCCTCTATCTTGGTGACCAACCTAGACCATCCATATTAAGAATAACATCATGATAAGATGTAGGAGGTTGGGTATGTCATAAAATGTTGTTTAAAATAGGATAGTGTAATCAAAAGGTCAAATTGGATCTTTAATCCTAACTCAAGTTACATAATCCTAAGCTACCACCTTAAACTACACTTTCAATTACTCATATATTTAATCACAAAGGAACTCAAGGATAATGATATTATAATTATTTTTTAACAAATATGGACTAAACATCCATGAAGGAGAGAGTGGTTTTTAGGCCCACCTCTATGAATTATCATTAAAACTATATACATATCTAAAAATCCTAAAGGGGATCAAAGTTCACCACCATACATTCATATCTCCACACATGAGGTGAATGGTACACAAATATTTTCAATATTTTTATGGGGGTTTATTTATTAAACATCAATGACCATAAGTTTTGGATTGGAGGTCTAATCTTTATGAACCATCATTAAGATGGTAGACCTCTAAAACCTTGCCTAAACCCTAAGACAAACTTGACTTGGGGAAAGTGAAGATATTTTCACTCAAAGACCTTAGGTTTACCTAATAATTTTTTTTATTATCTATTAAACTAATAGGATACCCTGATCATGGTACCTACTTGTACAGACTATTGTATAAAACTATTAGAAATGGTATTTTTTCAAGGTTTTGTGATGTTTATAGGGTGAAAAATTGTTTGAAAGGTTACCAATAATTGGATGGGGTGGTTTGGGACTTTTTATAAATTATTATATCATAAAATTTTCACACTCTTTGGAAATACTTTTGAAAGTCTCCTCCAAATATGTGGTTTAGGAAGGCTAATTGGAGGTGACGTAGTCACCTAGTTTGATAAAATTGCAAGTGTATATTACTTTAGAAGTCCCATATAATGGTATCAAGATGATTTTTATAATATAAATATTCATATTCACCTATTATAAATTTTATATTTAGGTTTTTGATCATCCATCGTCACATAGTCAAGCCACTAAGCCTAAATTACCGAGTTGACCTACTTAATTAACAAGAATAAGTGTGAGTTGGCATAGATGGAATATTTAAGGAGTTAATCTAGGGTAATTATAATATTTAAATAATTTTTTAATGTGAAAAATATACTTATTTATATTCATAATGGAAAATTATAGCTATTTATGTGGCCTAGTCAACAAGCAAGGGAAGGTGGGCTATTTAGTAACTCATGGTGGGATAATTGAACCAATTTAATGTTGTAAATATCACTAAAAGGAGGTAATTAAATATATAAGGGTTTATAAATTATTTTAAAAAGGTAAAAAAGTTTAATCACATCCTCCACCACTTCAATTAACACCCAACAACTCATTCAAGACCATCGATTTGAAGGCCAATGCATGGAGGGAGTTTGAAGGGCTACTATGACTATTGTAACTGATGACAGATTTAAATATGGTAATTTATGAAATCATATATACACATCCAATCAAAATTAACTATATTTATCTTATCATTCTTCTATATATTCAAGCCTTAAGGCATTTGTATTCATCCCTCACCTAGGTATGAGGAGACTCTGCCTAAATTTACACTTTTAAAATCTCTTGGACTATTAATGAACTATTATAAATTCTACATGATTATTAACTAGTGTGTATATATTGTTATGATATTAATAAGTGGTTGAATTTACCATCTCTAGGTCCATGCCTCACCTAGATGCTAACATGTGTTTTATGCAAGTCATATAGTGTGTTAGAATGTTAATGGCTAAGTTTAAGAGTGGAAGTTTAACTATAAGTTTATGTAATTATAAATTTATATTGTCTATAAATCAATCCTAACTTTGAGAAGATAGATCATAATTACACTTATGATTTGGGATACATTAGATAATTGAGAACATGACTAATATGTGGATCCACTAGACCCAATTAGGGGATCTCTTGTCACAATAACAATACTAGGGAGGGTTACAAAGCCTCTAGTCAATAACAATCATGAAATAACCATAACTAATCCCTATGTTTTCGTATTCACTATAATAATAACAAGTAAAGGAAAAAAATATAATCTAGTGCTCACCAAAGATTGTGGCACAAAGTGGGGGTAATAGACACTAAAAGTAAACATGCATAGAAGACATATACTCTTGTAAATGTATACAAAATATTAATGCATGAAAAAAAAGTGAAAATTAATATCTATTTACTCTTAAAAAGGAGGAACAAATTTAGGAATACTTACCTTTGAATATGAGCCCATCGAGCCTCAATCTCTCCCTTGGCCAATGTGCTTCACAAGAGGTTGTTATGGTATGTAAGGATGCAATGATAAATTAGATCTAGGATACACAACTTATAAATTCATCCATAATACCTCCATAAGATAGGATTAATATTTCCAAAGAAAATATGAAATCCTAATCTTTCTCCTCAAGTATAATAGGGGATAAACAAATGCACAATAGGTCTTACTTTTTCTTCTCTTCTTTAAATAATGGAAAAATGATCTTTTATATATAGGTGGATTTAACCCTAAGCCCTTCCAAAAAATTTGGCTGATAGGGTCAACCCAGTCAACATATTACTATTAAGGACAAAATTCACTAGGTCATGGGTTAGGTTAGCCAAGAGACAAGCTAGACCCTAAATGAATTTCACCCATATGAATACAAGGTCAATCTAGTTGACCTAGCACTATAAATTTTAAAAAGGGGGTTTAGGTTAGGAAGAGGGGGATGAAAATTAGGAAATTATTGGTGGAGTGTACAAGAGATAAGAATAATCTTAGGGATATGGATTTTAGGAGACAAGTGTGCAAATAACAAGTGACAAAAGGGACATCAATCCTATGAATCACCAATGGTCTACCCACCCCTTCCCTAGTGTACCCCTTAATGCATGCACTTAGAGTGATTAAGACTTGATGGGTTCCTAAAAGATAAATATTTTTATTAATTGATAAAATTTTGAAAATATTATGTGCATACATATACCCCACTTGAGGACCATCACATGTCACTAAGGTGTAATAGGGGATGGTACTTCTAGAATATAACATGATGCCACATAATGTTAATGCCAAGTAAAATGTAATAAGGAGAAAAAAAGATAAATAAAATGAAAAAAATGTACCTTTACTTACCTTAGTGTTGTAGATAAAGAAGGATACTATAAGATAAGTGAAGGCAACCAATATGAAGAAAATTAGGTGAACATATAAAGATTAGTACAAAAAGAGAAAAAAATCAAATTTTTTAAAATAGAGGCATATATTAGTGGAAAAGATTATCTATGACATCATGATTCTATAACTTTTTATAATTTGAAAAATGAGTTAGTAAAAACAAATATATGATCTAAATAAGGAATCTAACAGTAAATACTTGAAAGGTAAAGAATGGTGAATAGTAAGTTTAAATAGGGTGAAAAGAAATTCATTTGTTATTGTTTGACTTATTGAGAGAGAGAAATAGAGATTTGAGAGACCAAATAAAATCCAAAATATCAAATATTGTGAGGAGATGAAAACTGAGATGAGGAGGATTCCCAATGGCCATAATCGGTGTAACAAAGGTAGACAACTGAGAATTTCAAACTTGTTTTTAGTATTTTAATGTAAATTAAGTGTTTTATTGAAAATTTTAATTTAGAGCAATTATAAAAACTTAAATGAACCTTAGATAGTTTTTAAGGGTAATAGATTCCAAATAGGGAAATGGGTTGAAAGGAATGAGAGTAATAACTATCAAAGACATTTATTATAAGCAAGGGAAAAAGTCAACAATTTGAACTAATTAGGTCAACCCAGTCGACCTAGTAGGTTGAAAATCTTGATTCCATACTACCAACTTAGTATCCATATGTTGAATTAGTAGGTTAATCCACTCTATCGACTTAGTACTAAGGGGAAAATGAAAGGGTCAACTTAGTTTGTTAAGTTCACAGGGTTGACCCCGTACTATTTGTTAAACTTAGTAGGTGACTAAATGGTTGGTATAGTACTAAAATGTAGGAAATTAGAAAAAATAGTATGTATAATGATTAGGTTGATTGAGTAAGTACCAATCTTGATGATTAGGCTAAGAATAGGTGAAATTGGTCAAAAATGGATAGATTAAGGTAAATTAAGGTTTATTTTTGTTAAAATTTAAAAAGAATGTATTTGATTATAAGTGTCATGGAGCTATAATACATAATATTTTGTTTGAATGTTGTGAAGGCATCAATTATTATGGTGATTATTGGATGAAACATGGATACCATACCTAATAGAGTGATTGACATTAGAGGACCAAGATAGGTTAGTCACACTAATCCTAGGAGGTATCATGGAGATGTGTTGAGTGTTGTTAATCATAGATCTAATAGTCATGTTATTAGGAGCCTAGGAGTACTTAACTAATAATATTATATGGGTCATGGATGGGGATACCATAAAGTTGGGTATCACACTAAAGGATGTCCATGTTATACTTTGAATTTCAATAAGAGGGATGCCAATGATCACAAGGGTACTGAATGTGTAGAAAGAAAGATGAGCATTAGCTTAATGGGTGACATGATTAGATAGGATATATCTAAGGCTAATATTGAGCTTATTTTCCATGTATATAGCTTAGATAACATATATTCAGAAGGTAGTGATAAGACTTGTGATAGCATGGGTGTTGTGTCACAAGTTAGATGGTAAGGTACTGCTATATATGATAGCCTTATGCTAGTCCATTTTGAAACAGGGGTATTGTATCTTATAGGTTATTTCATATGAGTTCATATCATGCATGATATGTATGGGATGTTGTCCATAGGGTAGAAGACCATGGGGTTGGTGATTTTATTGAGTTATTGGATGTATGAGAGGTTTTTAATGTACTAAATAGTTGGGTTACCCTATATGGTTGATGATCAGTTACCTCAGGTGTAAAGATGGAAACATGATCAAGTGGCATAAGACATGTCCCACATGTTAAAACTAAAATCAATCATGTGGTATTCATATGAGCACATCAAAACAATATGGCCAAGTTGGAGGATGGTGGTACTAGAGTTGACACAAGCATAAATTATAGGCCACTACACCTGGTGGGTAGAACCACATCTAGTGGTATGCATACCAAGAAAATTTAGACTCCCTCACCCAATGAATTTGATAATGGTTCCCATATTTTTGGGTTAGACATGTAAGAGACCTAAAGGGGAGAAGAAGATTAGGACCACCAATTATGATACTAGAGATACAATCATGTCATAAGAGATCATGGATAGGTTGAGCATGATGGACAATAACTAGAGAGGAGATGGATGTTGATGCAAGAGTGCCAGAGGTACCATAACTAACACCATAATAGGAGGAGTGGTGACCATATTGGTTACACCATCAATAAAGATGCTATAGATGAGAGAGATCACATAGGGTGGTCATTTAAGA
This sequence comes from Torreya grandis, assembly GCA_037957365.1. Lineage (NCBI taxonomy): Eukaryota > Viridiplantae > Streptophyta > Pinopsida > Cupressales > Taxaceae > Torreya > Torreya grandis. The sequence goes on along the minus strand of JARHVA010004230.1, from coordinate 1,225,209 downwards.
TGACTCATCAGTTGACCTAGGACAAATTTGGTCTATTAAGGAACCACTAAGGTGAAACTTGATATGGGCATAGGTGGTGACCCTAGGGTTTGCATTGGTTGGGAGGCATCTAATGAGTGAGGTACTTGCGGGATGGGCCAATGGAAAGACCTTACTTAGTGGTCATGTATATGGGGAGATAGTGATAGGTGACATTCAAATAGGTGATAAATGTTTGTAATTTGTTTTAAGTTTTTTGAGATAGATTATAGATAGATTTTAAGATATATCTATGATCTAATATCTATCTAGTTTTGAATTTTGTAGATCTTACAGAGGAGGAAGAGACTAGATGGGGATCCTTGGTGAGAGGGGCATTCCATGAGATCCTAAATGGGGTGATGACACCATATAACCCTACCAAATTATATGATCCCATAATACTATCTACCCTAGCTCAAGGAAGCTGGTTTAGACTAGTAGGAGGGTTCATGAGGAGATTATAGGCATGTAAAAATGAACAACCACTAGTATGGATGGGAGTAGGAGAGGAATAGGAATATAAGACCTTGGCTTAGGAGAGATTAATACATATCGATACCATGATTCAACTAACATAGGTATAGGCCTAGATGGCCAACCTATAGGGATAGGTGATAGGTTTAAGATCTTGGACAACCTCTTTACAAGTGACAAGGTTGAGTAGGAGTGAAAGTTTTTAGATCATGTTGAGAAGATGGATTATTTGATGTAGGTGTGGGAGGTATATTATAAAAAGTGTTGATAGAATATTTAGTGTCATTGGTGATAGGTAAATAAGATGGAGGGATGGTAGAAATAATATGGTAAGTTTTAATCAAGGGAGGAGTTGGAATTATTTCATCAAAAGTTATAAGGTCTTCTTTCCCCAACTCATTTAAGTGAGTTGGAGAAGAATATTGGATAGCATGATATGTGAGAGATAATAGAGGTGTGTAGATGGGTTAAAGATCAATGAAATAAACCACCCTTTGTATTTTAGTCATATTAACCACCTTTCATTTAGGATTTAGATCAATAATACTATCAACATTATTGGTAAAAGGGGTAGGTTTGTTTTAGTTATCTTGGTGTTTTTGAAGAGTATTCTTATGAATGGCCAAATGAGCATTATCTTGATTCAAAGATTAAGATTTAGTATTTCTTTATTGATATTTGAAAGTAATGTCATAGGCTTGTTGGCATTTTTAAATGATAGAATCTTGGTTAAAATTGGGACCAAGAAGAAAATACATAGACAAATTACAAAGCTACCTACATGTCTCATGAGAATGACCCCAACTAGCATGAAATCAAAAAAAAAAATTGTGATCATACCAAGATTTCATGGGATGAGTGGGATCAAGTTCTCATGGGAGAGGCCTTGGTAGAAATTTTAGTAATTCTACTGAGGATAAAAGTTTATGAATATTGATGTTATTAATTGAAGAGAAATGAGGATTAGTGAATTGGTTATAAGAGGGATCTTGTTCTCAAGTTTGATTAGGAGCAATAGCTTGAATAGTGTGAATGGTGTCATAAGACTATGACATCATCATTGGTAGCATGATGATTCTTGTTGTTGAGTAGCAAATAAGGAACCATAGAAGTTTAGGGTTGCTCAAATTGATGTATAAGGAGATTTTGACATTTAACTTGGTCAATGGCATCCTCCAAGGTATGTGGAGAGAGAATTCAAACCTGATATTACAACTAGGGAAAAAGACCATTGGTAAATATATTGAAAAGGTTATAATTGGCCGTATTCTGTTCACATTTCATAGACAAAGTTTTCCATTATTTAACAAAAACTTGGGTAGTTTTAGTTTCAAGTTACTTATAATTGATAAAGTGGACCAAGGTATTCTCAAGAAGATCACTAGTTTAGAACTCTTGGACTAGAAAATTTACTAAATCTTCCAAACTAGTAATAGAATGAGTTTTAAGTTGGTTAGACCAATCTAAAGCATCACCCATGATATTTTTGGCTAATACCTTGGTAGTAGCAAAGGTATTTAGTTTTATCATAACTTTATATGGATTTACAAATGATTTTAGATGAAGAATAAGATCAGTTAACCCATTATAATAAATGGTAGAGGTGATACCTCCTATATCAATATTAGTAGTTTGATATGTAAGAGGCTCATTTTGAAGATACTTGATTGTCTTGTTGACAAGAGGAGGTTGAGGAATGAGATTGACATGGGATTATTGAAGAGGAGGTAGGGGAACATTTTGATTATGCATGCCTCATGGCATCTATTGAGGGTGGGTTTGAAGATAGATAAGGTGGTTTTGCATTTACAACATTTGATTTTCATTATTAGCTTGAAAAGAATTCATTTGATTAAGGGTTTTTAATAGGATTTGATGGGTTTGAGTTGCATTGTTGGAATTATTTGAAACATTAGAATTAGAATTAGTGTCTTGGGTACTACTATGGGTGTTGGTATTAGATTGATAAGAACTTTTATAATGTGAGGCACTAATGGCATAATTTTCTTCTCTAGAAAAAGATGTAATAATAAAGTGATGAAAAGAATCAAAACTAGAGGAATGATTACCATGGGTAACAAATGATGCACTAGTGGAATAATTGAGAAGAGTGGGCCTTGGAAGAGGACCACTAGATGTAGAACTTGTCATGTTAGTAGAGATACTAGGCATGGAGGTAGAGGAAGTTAAAGAAGAAGAAGTCATGGTATAAAAAGGGTTCAAAATAGAGGGAAGAGGTTGATAATTAAATAAGTTATTATCCCCAAACCCATGAGAGAATGTGGGATAAGGTGAATGAGGCTCCTCAACTTTACCACTAATCATGAGATGGTAAATGATAGAAGGATTATTTCCTCAATGTTGAAGAAATTTAGAGAAGAAGAAGAGCATTTTGACTGTATACTCTAATTTGGGGTGATCTTCAAGTGAGATGAGAGGATTATAAAGTGAAGAGGAATGAGGAAGGGTCCCATAGTTTATTTTGTGAGTAGCTATATGAACCTTACTTTCATCTAGGAGAGGAGCCATAATCTGCTTATGGGAGACCCTATGAGGGTCCATAAGGCTTATCATATCCGTTAAATTAAAATTAGTGTTATATTCAAATAATATTTTCATGATGAGGGAGATGGATTAAGAAAGGCAAAGGTAATGTAAAATTAAGAAAATAAAAAGGGATAGATAAGCATATAAATTTGACTAGGTACCAAGTACTAGAATTAGGGTCTAAAAACTAGCAAATAAGGATACAGAGTCGACAGGGTCAACCTAATACTATAACCTAGGACATAAAATATCCAAATAAACATATATAGTAAACATAGTCAACTTAGTAGTATATCTTGAGGGGTAAAAAATAATATTAGGTCGACTAGGTTGACTTAGTACTGCAAATAGGGAAAATAGATAGTTTATAAGAGACTATGTCAAATAGAATGATAATGTACTGAAATAAGAAAAAAATTCAAGTGATTTTAAGAGAAATAAATGAAAGGAAATACACAATCAATTAGGTCAATGAGGATGATCCAATTGAGGCAAAAAACACAAAACCTTGCACCAACACTAGCCAATGCAAGTTTTTACAATATAACACACAACTGATCAAAGAACAAACAGTCAAATTAGAAATTAAATGCTAATTAAGAGGTCATTATGAGTGTTATTATATTATTAGAGTGTAATTTTAAGTGTGATAAGAAGTTGGCTAAAAGCAAGGAACTAGAAATCAATCTATGGATGGCTTAAGGATGTTTAGGTTGAAAGGGATCTATGTCTGCAATGGTAATGGATTGGTATTGGGGCCCACCCCCTCACTTCATAATATTTAAATAATAAGGGTTTCAAGTACTTTTCCAATAAATACCATTAACCACATGTTTATACTTGGATAGAAAACCAAGTTGGTTTCCCCCTTGGTGATGAAATCTAAGTAGGTAGGCCTTGGGTAGACAATTGTTTAAATAGTTTTTGAAATTATGTGATCTGTTAGTGTGTACAAGAAAGAGAAAAATAGTGAAACTAAATGGTATATTGAAAAACCACCTAATTAGACTATGTGATCTATTCTAAGCATGTAAGCAATTAAACATGAAAGTGTGAAGTAATTACTAGCATATATATGTTAATTTCAAATTTGAAACATAATATAGTGTTGGTTCAGATGATAGTGTATGAAGACATTATAGTATTGAGTCAACAGTGTCACTACTATACTACTTACGCAATGGTCTATTAAGAATTATGTTAACAATGTTAACCTAGTCTTATAGATAAAAGATAGAATATAGAACTAGGTCAACCGGGTCAAACTAGTTTATTATATAAGGTTAGTTTTAAAGATTACATACTATGAAAAATAGAACTATAAAGAATGACTAAAATTATAGAGAAAAAGATAAAGGAACTTTGGTGGATTGAAAGATGTATAGGAATGTGAGATTGTTGATGAAGTGCCTTAATTTTTACTTGCAAATTCTAAAAACTATATCAACTAGGTTGACCTAGTTCTATAGTTCCCTATTTTACTAAAGCCTATGAAGATGACTATACCATCCTAGTTGACCAAGTATGTTCTATGGAAGCCTCTAAAGATGACTATACTAGCATGGCCAACCTATTATGTTATTTGGAAGATTGTAAGTGTATTATGTTGACCTATTTAACCTAGTTGTTATCTAAAATTGGAAACCTATATTGTGTCAACCTATTCAATCTAGTAACATATATCTGATGAAGACCTACATAGAAATAATATATCCATTTTGATGTGATTATGTTAAACCTGCACATAGAAGTTAGAAACTATACTATCCCTATCAACCTAGTATCACAAATATAGAAAAATAATAAATAAAATGATAGAAAATGAAAAATTTAAAAGAAAACCTACAAGGGTTAGATTCATTTCTAGTTTATTATAATGTATGAAATCATATATGCATCATGTTTGTAAATCAATAATAAATTAGAAAGGATAGATCATACTTACAATTATAATTGGGGATACATTAGACAATCGATAACATGACTAGTATCTAGATTTGCTAGACCCAATTAGAAGATCTCTTATCATGATAATAATACTAGGTAGGGTTCCAAAGCCTCCAATCAAGAATAATCACACAATAAACCTAACTAAGCCATATTTTCTCATATTCACTATACTAATAATAAGTAAAGTGAAGAAATCTAATCTAGGGCTCACCAAAGCTTGTGGTACAAAATGGAGGTAATAAACAATAAAATTAAACATGCATAAAACACATATTCTCATGTCAATATTTAAGATTCCTAATACATGGAAGAGAAGTAAAAATTAATATCTATCTACTCTTATAAAGGAGGAACAAAGTTAGGAATACGTACCTTTGAATACAAACTCATCGAGCCTCAATCTCTCCCTTGGCCAAGGTGATATGTAATAGGTTGTTGTGGTATGTAAGGATGTAAAGGATAAATAAGATCTAGGCTAAAAAACCTACCAATGCATCTAAAAGACTTGTCCATAACATAAGATCCATATTTCTAAATAAATAATGAAACCCTAAGATTTCTCCTCAAGTAGAATGGTTGATAAGTATATGCATAATAATCCTTACTTCTTATTCTCTTCTCTAAATAATAGTGAAATGATCTTATATATATATAGGTGGATATAAACCTAATCCCTTCTAAAATTTTTGATCAACAGGGTCAACTCAGTCAACCTAGTATTATCATGGACAAAAATTCACTAGGTCACATGCTAAGTCATCCAAGAGTCAACATAGACCCTAAATGAATTTCACCCATAAGAGTATAGGGTCAACCTAGTCGACCTAGTACTATAAACTATCGAAAGGGGGTTTAGGTTAAGAAAAGGGGGATGAAAGGTGGGAAATCATTGGAGTGTAAAAAAGAGAAGAAAAAGGTTATGGATATGGTTTTTAGGAAACACATGTGTAGATAACAAGTGGAAAAAAAGATAAAAATCTTATAAAGCATCAATGGTCTTCCCACCCCTTTCCTAGTGTACCCCTTAAGGTGCGCACTTAAAGTGATTGAGACTTGATGTGTTCCTAAAAGATAAAGATAATATGTAATTGATAAAAGAATATTATGTGTATATAGTAAGTGCCTTAAACTAGGCCTTCCTTTCATTTCCCTCATGCTTTAATCATCCAAATCAGCCTCTATATGAAACATTATTGCCTAAAATCCATTAAAGATAGGGATTCAGCTTCATGCCAGTCCATTAGTTTCATTTAAGTTAAAATAGAGTGGATAATATATATTGATGCATCACCATCTTTATATTAAGTTTATTTTATGCATTATCTTTCCCTTTTCACCCTAAAATCAATTGGGATTAGTGAACTAAGTTGAATATATGCACAAAGAGAGCTATTCCCATAATCTAGAGGTCTAGCCCAGACATAGGTCACCCACATACTTGGGCTATTCCCATGTTACCCCATCCATGGAGATAGGCTTGAAAAACCTCCTCCTAGGGTGAAGTTTGGAGAGATAATAGGTAGATAAATTTATTATATAAATAATGCTTTAATTCCCATTAAATTAGAGAGTTTTTAAAAGAATCATAGCAACCATTATATACTCCATCACATGCTAAGATAGTATCACATAAAACTCATTATATTCCATCATAAGCACAAAAACATGTTTCTCCTACTATCTATAAAATTCAAAATGATATTATGATTCCTAAAGTTACTCATCATACATATGATCCTATGATTCATGATGATGATGATGATGGAAACATTACAACATGATAACATTTATAAAATTTGGATATAGATACATATGACACTACTCACTCACAATAGGTTATTGTTATCACTTGAACTTTCATTCCTTGAGGAGATGATTCATCTCTCCTCATTCAAGTGGCATAATGAAAACACCTTAGGGCTATGGGTGACCAAAATTTAAGGTGAGTCTCTAGATTAGGGTTAGTTCCCCTTGATGTACCAATTCCACACACCACAACCATACTTACACTTGTGAGGAAAAGGGTTAAGAATCCTAAAATAACCTAGCTAAAGAGGTGATGCACCAAATAAATTATTTACTCACATCACTTGAAATTCACTTGGAACAAAAGAGAAACTTTCACATACACTTCATCAAACTAAAATCACTCTTTTTATACATCAATGTTTCAAGCATGGGGTCTTTAAGAGAGCATAGATTAGGGGTAAAATACAATAGGTATTATAGAAACACTAATGAACAGAATACTCATTTTATCTACAATCCTCATTTGACAATTGTTTCTGACCTACAAAAGAGAGCTTTAAAACTACATAAGGTACTAAGAAGGGTAACATGTCAAGGTAATCAAAATACACTTGTAAAAGACCAAAAACCATAGTATTCACTTCATAAAGTCATGAATGAGGTAAAAATATAATTATTTATTAGTTCAAGGCAAAAACTGAGTAGAGATTCACCATACTAAGATAGTGAGATCCATACAAAAACCAAAAAGGCTAGTATATATAGGAATTTTAAGAGAAGAGAGAGAAGGTGAAGCTTAAGAGTCACTAAGACAATGTCAAGAAATGAAAATGAGTTAAAATATCATGCAATCAGACATGATATAGGTCCTATAAGGAAACAAGGAAAATTTTCTCTTAAAAGTCATCAAACTCCTCCAAATGTGGCATAGATGTTCTCTTAATTGCATTTGAAATTGCCTTCATGATTTGTCTTCATTAGATTGCATTACCACTGAATATGGATATTTATAATGATTTATCTAAGGGGGGGTTACTAAAAATCCTCCATAGGCATTACAGTGGTCTCCAATCATTCATATTCTCATGGCCATGAGAAATCATCCCAAATAGTTACAAATAACTCCCTCTCATGCAAATTTCATAGTTAGCACTCAATATGGTTCCACTTCTTAAATCCAATCCATGCACAAGGGTAATTCCACTTATCAAGAGTCTCTATGTCATTACATTCATGAAACAAACTTCAAAAGGCTTCCCAATTAGAACATTTATCTTTTCCACTAAGTGGTCACTACTTGCTCACTATGACTAGCTAAGATGAAGGAGATAACATACACACTTAGGAGCCCTTATACCTCAATTAATTATCATGGAGACTTAAAAAATTCCCAATGTCTCTCTTAAAGGTGATTACATCATCTAAAAATTTTCCATACCTGTAAGATACATAAATTTGTCAAATAAATTCTTATTGTACACCATCCTTACAAGTGTAGTACAACTCAATTTCATGGGGAGGAGACTTGAAGAGTCATATATATCTTAAAATCATCTCCCTTGCCTTTAAACTCCATTTTTATTCTCTATTTGTCTTATCTTCTCCATTAGGTCTAAGTTGGGGGTTTGTGAGGGCTTTTAGCGATTTTAGGTCCTATATTTTGTTCATAAAGACTATAATATAGAGTTATAAACCATTGACATTTAGGGATTATTATAAATTTTCTATAAAATCCTTAAACACCTTAACTCTCCCTATAAATCCTTATAGGAGTTCTAAGCAAAAACATGGCCACTCAAGCTCCTTTAACAGTCTACATAGGCCTGTGTGCACTTGAAGCTAAGAAATGGCTTCTTGGTGGACTTATCTACAAATTGAAGGTTCTAAAATACCTATAATGATCCAAAAATAATGTTTAAATAGGTTTTGGTGTACATATAAATCCAAAATTGAAGTTGACCTCTCTTTAGATGCTAGGCCCAGTATTGGCTGTATAGCCTATCTATAATTGTTGGTGGTTTAAACCCTCTAATTAAGATTATTTGAATAATATCATCCCAAAAAAATCTTATGACATCCAAAAATCACTATAAAAAAATTTATAGTGCCTCACCAAGGCTGTAGATGAAAATGACTTCCTTACCTAGCAATAGGCTTTACCATCCTTCATGGTGCTAACTATAACTTTAGATGTCCATACCACCCTTTTGGTTTCACCCCTTGATTCTTGGTTTAAATGTTGGTATATGTGTATTAAAAATAATCACACCTTACTTTCATTCTCACTCAACCTTTGGTCCACCCCAGTATCTCCATTTTACCAATCTATAGGCCCTTTGCATGAGAAGAGTGCCCTCTATTTGAGATAAAATAGTGGGAAATTACCTTATTTTATAACCAAAACTAGGTATGGGAGGGTGTTTTTAAAGTTATATTTATTCTCCATATGAAAATTTATCACCTGGTTTGGTCATTTGTCCCCCTATTCCTTCAAAACCTAAAATAAGATTGTTGTGAAGAGACAATCTATAAGGTTCTTCCAATTTGACTTTATTTTGACACTTGAGGATCCCCTCTCTCTTCTTTATGGATAATTATGATATTAACATGAGGGATATATGACCATAATTAATGGTTTTTATCTCTAAAACTCACATCAACCTTCAATGTTCTCACTTGACACTTTGACTGGTTCATTCTAAAGTGTCTTTGACTGTGACTGGAAACCCTTCTTGCACGTGGCTTTTGCATAATTTAGGACTTGATAAGATGATAAAAAATTCCTTGAAGTTATACATGGTCCCTCACTATTAATTTACACTCATTTTCATCTAATGCAAGTGTTCAAACCTCACTTTCTAAACTTTTGCCTATCATAGTCATTAAATTTGGTTGTAGGTGTGCATTTAGTACTATCAGGGGTTTATACGGGTATATCCACCATGTTTAGAGATAATTTATATGATAAAGGTTTTTTATAAGTTGATAATAAAATTTTTCATCACTTCACCTCTTTATACCCCTTTACATGTCTCTTGAACACCCAAACCGAGTTCTTTGGACTGAGACACTTCTCCCCTACTTGTAGGTGAGTATGGGACCAACTAAGCTTTGTATTGATGTTGGAGAGACTACCTTGAACCCATTTTATGTCATATAACATTTATATCAGTTTTAACTCTCCTATATAACTAATTTAAACTCAAACTGTGACTTTACCTAGATTGAGCCACTCCTTAAAACATTGTTGTAGGTGAAAGTTCCTAACTGTGTGCGGATTGAAAATATGATTTGAGAAAAACATGATATATCATCCTATTTAAGTGTTTTTAATGTTATGTATTCCATTTTAAACCATTACAAGCTATTGCACCATGAAATAAGCTCATATACCACTAATTTGGGATTAAAAATCCTATTATGGCTCACGACTGTAGACAACATTGCAAGAATTTAGTGTGTTTATGGGCATATTGGGAGCCTTCTAAAACTTAACTCATTTTAAATTTTTATCTCCATATTTATAATGTGTGTTTACATATGATATAAATATAAGATTCATCAAATTAGATGTTTTAGGATCTTTTCCACCATGTTATATGCTATCTTTAAAAAGCTTCTGGGCCTCTATTTAGTGTTTTTAGGGCAGACAGTCCCAAAGTCTTAGTCATCTCTCTTGGAGGTGTTTTAAATTTGCATTTTGAAAATTAATTTTACAATAAAGTCTACTATACTCCTTTCACCATATCAAGAAAACAAAAGAGTTTCTTCAAGTGCTTCAAACTCTCTATATGGCACTTCAAGCTACTATTGACACCACATATAGGTGTATACTTCTGAGTGTAAGGTACTAAGGGTGATCTATAACTAAAAAAAGACTAGAAGAGTCTCTCTTAGGCATTTGAGAACACTCATTCTAATATTATGGTAGAGAAAACTATGGAGAGGCCTTAAGAAACATGTGAAACATCCAAAATTGTCAAACCAAAGCAAAATAGTTAGAAACAAGCTCAAACAAGGACCCTTCATATATGTAAGAGTACAAAAATATGTATAACTTCTTTAAAATGATTTATAAATGAGGAGAGATGAAATTTAAACTTGTTTCCATGGATTTGAAGTTGACTAAGACCCCTCTCAACTCCCAAGATCACTCCTCACAACTCCATTTGTATGCACTATATGAAACATCTAAAGTTGATCCTTCTTAGCTTGTGAAAGAAATAGAAAAGGAGACAAATCTAAATTTTATCTCTATAAACTTATATCTACACACCAAGCATATGAAATACTTTATAGAGATCAACAGACACTTAATTCATGTTTTCACCTGAAGATGGCTTTCTAAGTCCATAAAATTGCCATTAAGAGACTATTTTTTAGGATATTCTCCTATTTTATTCATGAAACAACTTATTTTATACCTTATTAACTTATTAACATGTTATAAATTCATACACATTAGAATATTTCCTTGTGACAATTTGCTTCCTTTAAAAAGTCTGTACATGTCATTTAATGAGCCAAAAATGTGACCAAAAGGCACTTTTGGCATATGAAACATGGCAAAGGGGTTAATACATGACTTAGTAATACCTTATAAAATATCAATGAACCTATTAATATATTTATAAAAAAAAATTATCCTTTGACCATGTTTGACTATAGTTGACCAAAGTTGACTTGAGTTGACTAGACAAGTACAAGGAAGCTAGGATTATGCCAAGGCTAGAACAAGAATAGGTGAGATGTTTAGAAAAAAATGAGACCCTATAGGACATATAAAAACCTTTGAAAAGTTTAAATATGTATGTGTTGACCCAATTTGACTAGAAGTTAAACTTGGTCAACACTTTTGGAAATTCTTAGGAGTAACATGCTTGTTATGTTAAAGATCAGTGGCTTTATCCTATCCATTAGGAAAAGGGAGTCAAAATCACTCTAATAATAGAAATATCAGACCTTTACTTGACTAATAAGATAGTTGGTTGACCTCAACACACACAAAAAAAAAAGACAACACACACAATACAAGGGAAAGAAACACACACACATGTCAACAAGACACTTAGGAAACATAAACAATAGGAAGAAAACTAATTATGTGCATCTAACCAAAAATACCTCCTTATTATATCAAAAGGAAAGTATCTTTAATCTCCTTCATGATATGGATGAGTGTGCTAAGCATTCTCCTTTTGTATGTAATACTATAGAACTCATGATCCTTTCTTGTTCCTTGGCTTGTCATGTCTTTTGATGGAGTCATATAAAACAAGTCCCAAGGTAGATGAACTCTTATTGACCTTGGAAGCATACCTCATATTGTTTCTCCTTTGTCTCCTTAGGGTAGATTTATACCTCCATGTATGGAACAACTTCTTAAATGTTTATGTCTTCTTGAAATGTTTCATTGTTCTTCTCTTTTGTTATAACCTCTTCAAACCTCTCAATAAGTTTTGTATCATGGCATTCTAGGAGTGTTTCTTGTTCAAACTCCTTATTTATGTTTATGGGAGCTTCTTCACATGTGGTTCTAGAATCAATGTTCAAGCCATTTTCAAAAGGCTTATAGTTATCATAGATTTCTTCATCATGGTTTAGAGTCTCTTGATGTTGATATCTCATTAAACATACTTGCTCCTCAACAAATTGGTCTTGCTTTCTTATAAGTCTTTCCTTCTCACAATCTTCTTATTATTTAAATATCTGCACATAAGTATACCCCATGTCTTCATGATGAAATGGTATATTTACCTCTTCAAGCTTTATTTCTTCAGCCTTAGGAGTCATAAGTACTTCATTGGAAACCTCCTCTTGCTCATATCCAACACCTCCATAGTCATCATAGATAGGAGACTCAGAATAATAAAACACTTCCTCTTTAGCACTTAGGATCTCTTAAAGGACTTCAACTTGTATCTCACTTTCCTCAACCTCTTTACTCTCTTCTTCTTTGGATTCCAAAATAACCTTTTCCAAGACTTTTTCCACCATAAGGAAGGTCCTCTTCTCATCATCACAATCTGATATTTCCTCATAAGAAGTCAACTCTTCTTTATCATCAACCCAATCTGAAAACTCTATCTCCTTCTCCCTCTTAGTGATGCCAATACTAGGCATCTTAAAACTAGGAACTTGGGCCAAAGAAGGTTTCCAAGGAGCAATGTATTCTTCACCATTATAAGGGAAGAATGGATCAGTTGGAGGGGGGAATATGGGATTAATGACTTCATTAGCTTCAATCTTATCTTAGATAGATGAGAGCTCCTACATTTTTAGTTCCAACTCCTCAATTCATTTGGCAAGGTTCTCTTGAAATAGCTTCTCTTGGGTGAAAATAGGATCTTCATTAGGAAAGGAAGTAAAAGAAATTTGAGATAAAGGGAAAAAATATTATTAAGGAGGGGTGGGAGGGAGTTTAATATGTTCATATTTCTCATCACTTCAAACCTCTCCATTTATAAATTCTTTATCCTTCTTTCCACAAGATGCCACTACTTCTTTCCATCTTGGGAAACTAGGCTTAGAGAGTTATTCATGAGCTAAGATAAAAATGGAGGGGTAAATGATTAGCTTAGGGATCTTGGGATTTCCTTAGGCTTATAATCTTGTCTCCAAATTGTAATATCACACTTAGGAATGTCATTTTTTGATGTAATGGTGTATTTAATTAAATTCTGGTTTGCCAACTTAATCTCCTTATTAAGATGGTCCTCCAACATTAGTCTTCTTCTCTCAATATTCTCTCCAATTTGGTTATGAGATAGATTAACTTGATCAATAATGGTGTCTCCCTCTTCCTTTTTCTTCTCTCTTAGATTAAATTTTAAGAAGGGAAACTTTGTGGTATGCATGAAGGACTTGGGACATTTTGAATGGGTATAGTTGACACACCTGAAGGTTGATATGGGGTGTATTGGAGCTGACAAGTTTGAGCTAGTTCATGGGCTTTCAATATCTCTTCTATGTGAAAAATTAGACCATAAACATCAATTATTTCACCTATAAGACCTTACCAATTATATTTCTCAATGGGCATCCATTCTCTCTTTACTAGCTCTAAAACATCCCTCACACTCTTGATATGATCACTAGGGATGACTTGATCATAACCATTTCTAGCATCCGGATCTAGCATATAGTCCTTATAACTAATGAGAGTCTTCTTGAAACTCAAAATGGACTAACTTAGAAAATAAATATGTGGACTAAGTGAAACACAAACTTGAGAAAATTGATTATAAGACTGATGCAAATCATAGCATGGCTGAATATGGTCATATTGGGGCTGACATGATTGACTAAGGACTTGTTCATATTGATAGGGAATGGGCCAAGATGGATATGTTTCACCAACTTGTGTAAGACAAAATTCAACATCAAAATTAGCCATGAATCATTCATAATAAGTGTACAGAATAATAAATAACCTTAATTGTAGTACCTAGACTACTTGGACTAGTATATTTGTGCTTGGAGTCACCATTGTTACTAGTGGAAGGATGATATATTGAGGAGAACACAAAAAAATACTCAAGAAATGGAATTTTCAATACCATTATGTGTGTCAAAAACTATTTTCACTTGAACTTACACCCCTTAAGGAGATGATTTAGGTATCCTCATTTAGTGGCACAATGGAACACCTTAGGACTATGGGTAACCCAAATTTGAGGTGAGTCTCTAGATTAGGGCTAGTTCCCCTTAACATACCACTTCCATAGACCATAACCACACTTACAATTATGAGGAAAAGGGTTAAGAATCATAAAATAACCTAGCTAAGGAGGTGATGCACCAAATAAAGTGCTTACTCACACCACTTGTAATGCACTTAGAACCAAAGAGAAACTTGTACATACACTTCATCAAACTGAAATCTCTTCTTCTACATCAATGTTTCAAGTATGGGGTCTTAAAGAGAGCCTAGATTAGGGTGAATATATAATACTTCTTCTATAAACACTAATGAATAGACTACTCACTATATCTATAATACCCATTAGACACTTCTTGCTAATTTTCAGAAGAGAGCTTTCAAACTACACAAGGCACTAGGAAGGATAACATGTCAAGGTAAGCAAAATATACTTGTACAAGACCAAAAACCATATTATTCACTTAATGAAGTCATGAATGAGGTAAAAATATCATTATTTATTAGTTTAATGTAAAAATTGAGTAGGGGGCTTCACCATACTTAGGTAGAAAGCTTTGTACAAGAGCCAAAAGGGCTAGTATATATAAGAATTGTGAGAGAAGAGAGAGAAGGTGAAGCTCAAGAGTCACAAAGAGACTTCTAAAGAAATAAAAAAGAGTTAAATTAGCATGAAATTAGACATGAGATAGTTCTTAAAATGAAACAAGGACAAATGTCTCTCAAAGTCATAAAACTCCTCCAAATGTGGCATATATGTTAACTTGCTTGCATATGAAACCGCCTTCATGATTTGTCTTCATTAGACTACATCATCACTAAATAGGGATAGGTAAAATGATTTATCTACTGGGGATGGGTTATTGATAAGCCTCCATAGGCATTGGAGTGGTCTCTAATCATTCTTATTCCACTGGCCATGAGAAATCATCTCAAATAGTTATAAATAACTCCCTCTCATGCACCTCTCAAATTGGTACTCAATAATCTTCCAATTCTTCAACCCAATATATGAAAAATGGGGAATGACAATTATCAAGTCTTTATGTCATTATATTCATAAAAAAAACCTCAAAATGCATCCCAATTAGAACTTTTATCTTTTCCACTAAGTGGTCACTACTTGCTCACTATGACTTTTTGAGATGAAGAGATAGAAGACACACTTAGGAGCCTTGATACCTCAATGAATGATCATATAAACTTAGAACAAGTCCCAATCTCTCTCTCTTAAAGGTGATTATATCATCTAAAACTTGTCCATATTTGTAAGACACAAATTTGTCAAATAAATACCTATTATACACCATTCGTACAAGTGAAGTACAACTCAATTGCATGGGGAGGAGAATTGAAGAGTCATCTATACCTTGAAATAATCTCCATAGCCTTTACAATCCATTCAGATGCTCCATTTGTCTTATCTTCTCCATTGGGTCTAAGTTGGGGTTTTGTGAGGGTTTTTAACATTTTCAGGTCTTAACATTTGTTCATAAAGACTATACACTAGATTTCTAAACCTATTCCATTGAGGGATTCTTACAGACCTTATCTAACATACATAAACACCTTAAAACTCCATTAAAAACCTTAGAGGATTTCTAAGAATTTAAACATGGCCACTCGATCTCTTTTAGTAGTTTACATAGGCCTACATGTACCTTAAGCCAAGAAATGGATTTTTGGTGGAATTATCTACAAATTTGAGGTTCTACCATACCTATAATGATCCAATACGCATGATTCAATAGTTTTTGGTGTACATATCAAGCCAAAATTAAATATCACCTCTCTTTAGATGTTAGGCCTAATATTGGCTCTATAGCTTATCTAGAAGTTTTGGTGGTTTAAACCCTCAAATTGAGATTATTTGCATAATATCAGACCAAAAACCTCTTATGACATTCTTAAATCATGATTAAACAAGTTAGAGTGCCTCACCAAGGATGTAGTTCCTTACCTAGTAATAGGCTTAACCATCCTTCATGGTATTAACTATAAATTTAGATGTCTAGACCACCCTATTTGGTTTCACCCCATAATTCTTGGTTTACATGTTTATCTAGGTGTATTAAAACTCATCACACCTTCCTTTCATGCTCAATCAACCTTTGGTCCACCCTGGTATCTCTAATTTTCTCACCTTACACTTTGACAGGTTCATGCCTAATTTTCATGCTCAATCAACCTCAACCTCCAATGTTCTCACCTTACACTTTGATAGGTTCATTCTAAAGTACCTTTAATTGTGACCTATTATTAGAAACCCTTCTTGTAGTGACTTTTGCATACTTTGGGCCTTGATACGATGATAAAATATTCATTTAAGTTATCCATGGTCCCTCAATATTAATTTACACTCATTTTCATGTAATGCAAGTGTTTAAACCTTACTTTCTAAATTTCTACCTATCACAATCATTAAATTTGGTTATAAGTGTGCATTTAGTATTATCAGGTGTTTGTAAATGTCTATCAACCATGTTTAGAGATAATTTATATTATAAAGGTTTTATATAAGGTGATCATCATTTTTTTTCATCACTCCACCTCTCTATACCCCTTTACATGTCTCTTGAACACCCAAACTAAGTTCCTTGGATTGTGACACTTCTCCCCTACTTGTAGGTGAGTATGGGACCAATTGAGCTTGGTCTTGATGTTGGAAAGACTCCCTTGACCCAATTTTAGGTTATATAACATGTATATAATTTTAAACTATCTTATATACTTCATTAGAGCTCAAACTACATGTTTGCCTAGACTGAGCCACTCCTTATAACCCTATTGTAGGTGAAAGTTCCTACTTGTGTATGGATTGAAGATATGATTTGGGAGTCAAAACATGATATATCATCTTATTTAAGTGGATTTAAAGTTATTTATGCCATTATAAACCATTCCAAGATATTACACCATGAAACAAGCTCATATACCACTAATTTGGGATGAAAAGGCCTATTATGGCTCAGGGCTATAGACAACATTACAAGAATTCAGTCTGTTTATGGAAATACTGGGAGCCCTCAAAAACTTACCTCATCTTACCTTTTAACCTCCATCTTTGGCATCAGTGTTTCCCTATGATAGATATATAAGATTCATCAAATTGGATGTTCTAGGATCTTTGACACCATGTTATATGCTATCTTTAAAAAAATCCTAGGCTTATGTTTAGTGTTTTTAGGGTAGACAATCCCAAAGTCTCAGTCATCACTCTTGGAGGTGTTTTTAATTTTAATTTGGCAAATTAATTTTACAAGAAATTATACTATACTCCTTTCACCATATCAAGACAATAAAAGAGTTTCCTCAAGTGCTTCAAACTCTCTATATGACACTTCAATCTACTGTTGACACCATGTATAGGTGTATACTTCTAAGTGTAAGGTACTAAGGGTGATTTATAACCAAAATAAGCCTATAAGAGGCTCTCTTAGGCATTTGAGAACACTCATTCTAATATTATGATACAAAAACCTATGGACAGTCCCTAAGAAACACATGAAACATCCAAAACAATCAAACTAAAGAAAAGATTTAGAAACAAGCTCAAACATGGACCCCTCATGGATGTAAGAGCATAAAAAGCTGCCTAGATTATTAAAAATGATTCATAAAGGAGGATCCATGAAACTCAAACTTATTTCCATGGATTTGAAGTTGATTAAGACCCCTATCAACTCCCAATAATACTCCTCCCAACTTCATCTATACATACTGCACCAAGCATCTAAAGTTGATCTTTCTTGGCTTGTGAAACAAGAAAGAAGAATAAGAAGCTAAATTTTATCTATTTGACCTTATCTCTGCACATCAATTGTAGGGAAGACTTTAAGGATCTCAAGAGACACTTAACTCACATTTTCACTTGAAGATGGTTTTCCAAGTCCATACAAGTGCCATTAAGAGCCTATTTTTTAGGAGATTCTCCTATTTTTGTGCATTAAAATACTTATTTTATACATATGATCACTTCCTAACATGTTTTTACTTCATCCACATTATAATCTTGCTTGGTGACAATTTTATTCCTTTGAAAAGTTTATACAAGTCATTTAATGAGCCAACAATGTGACTAAAAGGCACTTTTAGCATATGAAACATGGAAAAGGGGTTAATACATGACTTAGGAACACCTTATAAAATTTAAATGACCCTATTAAAAAAATTATAATTTTTTTAGCCTTTTACCATGTTTGACTAGAGTTGACCAAAGTTGACTTGAGTTGACTAAACAAGTATAAAGAAGCTAGGCTTATAGCAAGGCTAGAAAAATAATAGGTGGGATGTTTAGACACACATGAGACCCTATAGTACATATGAAAACCTTTGAATTTTTTCAATATGTAGGTGTTGACCCAATTTGGATAGAAGTCAAATTTGGTCAATAGTTACCATTCTCACGTTTGATATAAGACATAAATGTGTATATTACCTTGATGGGATAAATTTTAGAATTTTTTAACATAAGTAAAATAGTTCAAAAATAAAATAAAAAATTCCAAAAAATCAAAAATCGTGACCTAAGCATGACATGTTTGTTATTTTATAATTATTAAAGCTTGTTGTTTATCACAAGTTTAGTAAATTACATATAATATTCCATACACACATGCATTTCAAGGTATATGCAGATTAAATATATTAAATACATTTTTTACATGATAGATGAAGGATCATATGTATACCATTCATTTACCCAAAGGCCATGCCAATTATGGGGACATCTTATTCCATATGTTGTAATATTACAGGTTATATCTTTATATGACATTTTACATATATCATTATTAGCTACATGTATATCTCACACATAACTTGATCTTTATTATATTATTTACTCTACTAAATTTTATGGATATAATAATTTTTCCATGCTATGATGTTGACATAAATTGATGGTGTGAACTAGTTTGACTTATTATATACTCCATTTTTTATATTTATTTTCCTACAAGGTAATCATTTATTATGATTTTATGGCTTTTTTATTAGTGTATGACATTATTTGATTGAGTGTGTCATTATACACCTCTTTATTTAGCCCTTTCCTTATTTTCTTTACTTTTTCTTAATTGAGTTTTCATTATGTGACTTTCTTTTGGCCCTTGTTTTATTTTAAAACTGAGGTTCCTAGAGTTATTTATTTTATGACTTATCTTTACATGGATATTTACTTATATGACATTGGATTTATCCATTATCTGTGTCTCTTACCTTATGTGAAATTTGATTTTCCATTGTATGTGGTCTTTTTCATGTGTGGCATTAAGTTATATTTTATGTAATTTATTACGTCTATCATGTCCATGAAAATTATTTTATTATGAGTGGATAATCCTAGGGTTTTATGTTGATCTTATAGTATATTGATCCATATCACATATCTTATTTCATGTATGTGGTGCCATGATTCATATTATGCATATTCCTACATAGGTTACTATTCATTAGTTATATTTATGATGATTACTATTTCATGCCTCATTTTCATAGCTATCTTAACATGTAACTTGTATGGCTTACAATACATGTATCATATATGCTTTGATGATATATTCATACTATGATGACACATTATACAAATGCTATCACATGATTTTAAATTATACCATATTCATATACAACGTGATGTGGTTAAATATTTTAGTTTGAGATGAGTAATTTAAAGGCTAATATCCTCACCTTAAGAAAGGGGCATGTTAGTGGGATTGTCATAGATATTCAATACTTAATTTAAACATATTTAAGATTTTGGGAAAAATTACATGATTTAGGGACTTTATATTGGTTTATATTATTAGTTTGGTTTAAATTATCAAATAAATATTTATAAAGTGAGACATATTTTATGGCATATGCAATGTATATGTTGACATTTTATAATAACATATGTGATTTATTCTTAGATATTACATATTTGGGAAAAATTAAAATATAAATGTATAAAATTATATATCATATTGGAACTGGTTGGATTAGTTGGGGTCATGAACACTATTCATACATTTACTATTATAAATTTCTATGTTGGCACTATTTTTATCAAATTTTAGTGCATGGACATTGTTCATGCACACATTATTACAATTTTTTATATTTTCTAAACATAACATTCATGTGACATTGATGGTATTGAAATATGAACATTTTGAATATTTAAGTCCATATGTAATGGTTTATTATTCTTACATGAGAATAATATAGGATTCACCTTCTATATTAAGATTAAATATCATTTAAATAAGTAATGTAGTTGAGGTCCATTATCATTCAATGGCCTTGAAATAATCCCTCTTCATGAGGGTTGGGTAATTTATTTTCCCAAACATGGAACTTGCCTTAGTACATAATCTTTGGGCCATGTTCACCCCAAATTCTCCAATTATTCAATAAGAATCACATTCTCCAATGCCTCATAAGGAAGGATCATCTCCAACATGATAGAGGGAAACATGGATCACCCACTTACAATTATATTAATTATTTTAGTTTTAAATTTATAAATTTTCATTTATTTTATATTTTATTTCACATATGGATATTTATTGATGCATGTTAATTATAGGTTTTCATGGAACAAGTTGTACATTCAGATCCTTCCCAAAGACAAAGTGTGTTTCTAAACTAAGATATATCTCTTTGTACTTCTATTCTAGAATTATTTTACTTTCAATATTAAAATAAAAGGGGGTAATTTTTAGAAAATAAAATATGGTATTATAAACTTGGAAATGTCAATCTTGAATTACTTTAATAATAAATTACTTATGGATGCACATATGGATCTTGCACACCTTCTCCTCTATCAACATGCTTCATATGAATATGACATTCCTGATTAGCGATGAGTCACCTAAAACAATCATATAATATGTACCTAACCTATTAATTATCATATTTAGAATATATTTATATCATTAGATTAACATTCTAACCATTCATATGAGTTTATCATACTTAGATGCATATGTAATTTTAGAAGAGTCTAACCCTAATAGACCTATCCAAGGACTAAACAATGATCATTTTTCAAATCAAAACTGTATTTATGCATTGACCCATAGATTTTACATGTTATTGGAATGATAAATTACTTAAAGTTTATAATTTAAATACACAATAGTTCCAATCCTATTTCATTGTCTAGCATCATCTAGACTCCTCAAAATAAACATTTATACACATCTACACATTGAGAGGGACTATCCTAGACTTCCCAAATAATAAATAAGTCATAAGGAGAAATTCCTATCCAAGTTTTAATAAATTAATCCAATCCAAAATTTTAATTTTAAAGTGTTGAAATATATATTATAGGATAAAAAAGGAACACCATTACACACATACACCTAATGGGGAGAAATACATTTGATTTGACTTCCCTCCTCAAATTCTTTGATATGTGGGTAGTGCTCAACAATTGATTATGGAGTTTTTGAGGTCAAATAAACCAACCTCTCTTCCCATTTTTAAGGCCAAACCCTAGTGTTAAAGGAGGAGTTAGGTTTTCTAAGGAGACAATTTTTTAGATTTGTACATATAACACCCGATATCACATAGGAAAACATTTTTCAAGTAGGCACAATGTCTTGTGCTAAAAAATAGAGGTAAAAATTCATAAGAAAGATTATAAAATAATAAATTCCTTCTTATTGATGAAATCATCCAAACCTTGATAGAATCTTCCAGATAGATACAAACACTCATATTCTCAATCTGAGTGGTTTTCAATCCACTTTATAGTCTTTTTAGCTATTTATGCATAGTCTCAGTCCTACATAGAATAATGACAAGCTAAGTATATAAATACCATTAGTACTCTCCATAAATGTTAAGTTTAATTTTTAAATTATATATTTTTTTGGAATTAAAATCAATTTTATGTTGTAATACATTAAATAAAATAAAAAGTGAAAAATATATCTTATTAGATCACATCAAATAAAAAATGAGGTAAAAACATAAAAATAATCATATGTATGTATGTATATGTGTATATATGTGTATGTGTGTCTATATGTATGTATGTATATATATATTTATGTACGGATGGATATACTTACATACACACAAAGGCACACACACACATGCACGTGTGTGAGTGAGTGACTATATATATATATATATGTAAAATTAGGGTTGGGGTCTCTCACCCTTTTATTAATATCTAGAAAATTAATCCTTTAGATTGATTTATTTTTGTAGTAAGAACCAAGAATAAAAGATTATAAAAATGATATATGAAAAAACCATACAAATAGTATTTTGAATCTGATACCATAACTTAATGTTTATAAATAATCACAACTAACTTCTAAGATAAAAATTAACTTCCATAATAAGATATAAATAACCAAAAAAGATAGAAATCCAAATTTTAGTTAAAAAATATTTACACAATAATTATAGAAAACATTTCCCCATCCCTTAAAATAAGAATAAGTACCTATTTATATAGTGATCTATTCAGGAACAAAAAAATATAATACAATATCCATAACAATAATAAGTTCCAAAAAAGGCTTTAAAATCCACTTCTTATGATGAGATATAATAATCACTTTCCTAGATGCCATATTTTTTGAAGCTAAATTTATATTTTTGACCATTATCCACTTTTAAAATTAATTTATGTTGGAATACCCATTAAAAATCTCCACCTTAGAGGTAAAATTTTAGGCTAAAGGAATGACACCCCTACCTAGACTTAGAAGAGTTGATGTATTGAAATTGGAGGGTAATGCCATGGGAGTCCCAAAATCTAACCCAAAATGAGTTATAAAATATTTAAAAATAAAATAAGAGTTAAATGGAAAAAAGAATAAGGTGGAACTACTATATCTAGAGGCACCAAACAATCTAAGACATTTTTATAATTATAAGGAGATTATAAATTATTATCAACGATTTCAAAACTCACTCATTGGTGATGATATTCTATGGTTTTACACTTATAATCATTACAAACCTTTTCAACCCCTAATGTTATAGGCAGCATATTTTATTTGCACATGAATTTTCTTGGTGACCCTAGGGAAAACTTGATTTACACCTAAAATCCACCTGCTCATAGTCAATAACCATTTCCATATATGATCACTGAGCTTGAGTTAAATTTCATAAATATACACATGAAATATATCTATTTTAAAAAGAATACATGTAAAATTAGATTGGGAATGATGAGTAGTATCTATAGGAATGTAAAGGATATTTACAAAGTTATTTTTAATAATAATCAAACTAGAGATTCCTTATAACTAGAGAGGTCAATTAAGCATCCTAACCCAAGCTAGATCCATATATAAAATATTCATATAATGATTAAACTTACAAAAATAGGGCTCAAAGTAAAGTATTTTGAATCCCCATGACCAAATAATTGACTATATAAGCACTTATCTATCCTCCTTCAAGCCACACACCATAATAAAATATCCATGGTAATATGGGTAAATGAAGAGTTCCTCATTTTAAAAAATATCCAATTCTTTGAGATTCCAAAATCAGATCTAAAAGGGAAGGTAGTAGTTTTTCCAATCACCAAATTATTCCCAAATTACAATATTAATATTTTGACATATGAACTTCCAAATACACCTATAATACAAGTGGCATGTCTAATTTAAGAAACTAGACAAATGGATGAGGAGACGAGTTAAAAATATTATATATCATGCCCATAATTTCTCATGAAAAAATCATGAAAATATTTTATAATTTTTTTAGCATGTATAAGGAACATATAGGTGAGATATAATGCACCAAATCTCTATTAAAGTGCATCATGTAGAACAATAGGTGTGGCTACCAATATACATTCTTAGTCATCACTACACCCATGCTAACCTAGATGGGCTATACATGGCCTATATGACCTTGACATAGTGGTCTTGATTTAGGCTCATAGTTAATAAAATGAGGGATCACACATGATCTAAAGTTAAATGACCCATTGATTCACTCTATAGGGTTTAACCTAGACCTCATTTGGTTCCATTTAACTAGAGGGTGAAAAGATGCACCTTAATCTATAAGTGGAAGCTAATTTTAATAAAAATGTATTAAACAAAGTCAATAAGGTCTCATATTCCTTAAAAGGATCATAAAATATCATAGGCTAGCCATTTTTGGGTGGAGCATCCCATTTACACCATTGGTTATGGGCCATCCATATTGCTAGATTATGTTAGATCACATAAGACCAAAATATCCTTATAGATATCTATAAAGCCTCGCTATATTAATTAAGAAATGGAAAATATCTTGTAAAATAGCATTTAAGGTTTGGGAGGGGAGGAATAACTTTTAGTCCTTACCCTTTATGTCTTAGAACTCTATCCAAACACCCTTGGTTACATGTAAACATGTGACTATTTAAAAATTTAGAGAATTGAATTTTGATAGTGATAGTGTGATGTTGGGTGAATTTTGCATCATTTATTACTCATGTTAAGTATCCATGATATTTTGTGTAATCATAGGAATGAAAATTGTAAAAGGGTCAAGGCCACGTCAAGGTCCTTAACTCTAAAAGTTACATTAGGGTTGAATTAAATATCATCAAGGTTATTTTTAAAGCAAGGAGTCCCTTTTTGATTTCCATTTATCTTCCTAACTAGTTCAATAATTTTTCCCTAAGTTATCTAGCATCCATTAATGGCCACCTAGATCTTAATATCTAAAATGTTAATATTTGGTTTCGGTTATGTTTTATCTTCCTAATTAGATGTTTCTTATTTTAGGCTTCATAAAAATGTTTTAGGAATTTATAGACTCTTATAGGAATTAAAATGATTAAGAGAGCTTCAAGACATCAACAACCATTAATGGCCATCCAAGTTTTTTTTTAAATTAGGTATTTAGTTTTGAGTTAAGTATTTTTTTTGTCTTCCATGTAGAATAAGACAAAAATTATAGGCTTCCATTAAGGGCCACCCCACACCAGGGCCATTACATGTGTGTAATAGGTCAAACAAGGCCAAGGGTAAATAATGATGTTTGAGTAAAATATGAGTTGCATTTTTATAATTATTATCTAAAACATATTTAGTGTGGAAGATTTCAAAAAATTAGGGGGTTCCTTTAAGGGTCACTTTGACCTTGGTCACTACGTGCCCTGAAATGTCCATTTTTTTAGTAAGGTATTAATTTTTAATAAATGTGAATGTTTAATATCTATATCTCCAATCATATAAAATGCATAGACTAAAAAAAAATCAAGTCTATTGGTCATCTTAAGAAACTACATGTCTTAGGAAAACATAATGCAATATAAAGGAAATCTATAGTTTAAATAAATTTGTGGTCTAGAGTATAAAACACCAACTATATAGAAGTGAAATTTGAGGTAAAAACTATGGGACTAATGTTAATAAAAAATAATCACATTAAAAAACTACATAATGCATATATTCACACAACCTTAATAATTTATGGGGCCAAGAATGCAACAACTCTAAAACAAACAAATCAAAATTATAGAGAGCAATATTGAACCAAAGATCAATAGTAAAGTTAATTAAACATGCATTTTATTTTTATTATAATTTTTTAGTAAAAAATATATAGCGTTGAAGATGTCAAAAAAATAGGCTGGGTTCCATTAAATATCACTTTTACCCCTAGCCAACACATGTCCTAAAACATCCCAAAAAAATAGTAAGGTCCTAATTGTTAATAGTCCACCTCTAAGTTCAAGGTTTAATATGTATTAATGACTATATAATGAACCAAATATAAAAAAACAAATATTTTGGTCATATTAATAAATTCATGATCTAAATTATATAACATCACCTATGTATAAGTGTAATATATGTTTAAAACCACAAGATTAATAGTCAATAAAAATAATTACATACCTTATATATTATATTAACCTTAATAATTTATGGGGCTAAGAGTGAAAACAATATTGAACATAAAATATATTTAAATTCTTCTTTATTATTCTAAAATAATACACAAAGTATTTAAATATTTCTAAATTTAAAGATAAATTCAACATGCACAACTAAAATCTTATTTTTTACCCTAATTTGGATTATACAACCCTAATAAAGATATAAACTAGAATGTATTTTAAATTTTTAAGTAAGAAAAAGAATCATAAATCTTAATGTAAAATACTAAAACAATTTTAACAAGTGGAACATGAAATGACGTAGTTTTTGTGATTTACTAGTTGATTATGACTGAATTACGATAGAATTACGATAGTAGAAATGAGTTTATAATATATGTAACTATTTTTTTGTACATGTAAGGTTACTAATGTCAAGATTGGGTAACTCAATAAATTTTATTGTTTGATGTTGATCTTAATCTTTTGGGCTGATTTGGATCTCTGTGGACATATATTCTAATGCACTTGCTTTTGACACATTTGTATATGTGATCTTAATGATTGACAATGTGTGAAACTCCATAAATCAATATCCTTCTCATTGAAAACATAGGTCCACTTTTTAAGGGTATAAAATTGTAAAAATATAGGAATTGTAAGGCATGATTTTACCCAAATAACCCTTGTTGATGATTGCTCGATACTTACGTATTCAATACTTAGAATAGGGAAGTCAAGCCACACATAGTTCTTCCCATTAATGTGAATGCATAATTGTGCTCCTTTAATAAATTAGTGCACCTATAATATACCTTTAAATACTTGAAAACAATCACTCTTAACTTGTCTTATCATACTTATGACTTGGCTAATGACTTATCCTAATGATTGATTTACAATTTGGGAAGAATAAGAAAGAATTATTCAATGTATAGTAGTTCCAAAATGATTATTAAGTGTGGGTTTGATTTATATTTATATGAGTTCACTTGGGTAATTTATCATTCCACCAACATGCTAGGAAAATGGGCCAACCCATAGGAATGATTTAATTTTCTTAATTACCTATTTCTAGGTAAGGGCCACTAAAATAACACTTAGGTTAGTTTTTTTGATAAAACTATATGATCCAAAAATTAGTGTCTAGGAGATAGGAACATGGATTTGATGATATGAAGATGTCTAAAGAAGATATCTAACTTATTTTTTTTACAAATTTAAAGGTTGGTGTAGGTTATTTAAAATGAAATTGGAGGGTTAGACTCATATAAATCATGTGGATGTGGGAGAATAATGAATAAGAGGCATATATGTATATACAAGTCATGTATTGTGAAGATAGGTAATTAAACTTGTTATTTGTAATGGTTTTCTAAATGTGATATTTAATGTAAATTTTTCATTCAATCTCAAATGAAAAAATAAATATCCCTTAATATATATAAATCCTAAGAGTTAATTACAAATATAATTTCATGCGTAGTTAAAAAAACTAAAATTGAAAAACTCTACAAATAGTAAAAATAAAAATAAAATTTAATTTGTTGGCGCCTTTAGATGACCAATTTAGCATTGAAATTTTGTCAAAAACAAATCCTAAGTGGTTTATGTAACTTAAAACTATGTTGATATATTTAACATATTCATTTTTAAAAAAAGATCACAAAATTTTCATGATTAAAATTTATGGCCTCCACAAGATATGATCCCACATAATTATCCTCTATTGAAAATAAATCAACTCTTGTAGGTTTTCTTGATCAAAATTATTCCATTTATCATTATCCATCTTCTTAAATTCCATTTCTAAATGAAAGTGTTATCTTCCTTTTATAATCCTTCCCACTATACCAAATACTTTTTGTAACTAACTTGCCTGGTATTCATTATCTTCTTGTCCAAACCTTTTTCTATATTTTACTTCTTTTTCCTTGGCGCCTGATACCTCCAATACACTTCTTATTATTAATTTTCCCCTTCATTATACTCACCATTAAATTCATATAAATTAAACACTAATTAACTATCAACATTATGTGGTAAACTTTCATCATAAGCATTATCTAAAACACCCTTTCTCACTAATTTAGTCACCTACTTTTTAAACTCTATATGTTTTTTTTGGACCATCCTATAAGATTATTTATTATTTATTAATACATTTATAAATGTATCTATTTGGTGGTAAACCATCTAGAAAATCATCAGGTATAACATCAACATAAACTTTCAATGCCTTTTTTTAAACCTCTGTTAGTATTTGAACATCATTTGAATCTTATTTTTTTGTCATTAATTCATAATATAGCTATTTCATCTTCATCTCTTTGATATATTATTTTTTTTGAAAACATGTTTTATGCCCAACCTTACTTAATAAGTAATATAACTATCCCTTATTCATCCTTCTCTCTGTTGTGGACTACTTACCTATCATATTTACATGGCTTTCCCAACAACACAAGATATTTTTATATAATAAGTGATTTCATAATATTCAAAAAATGAGGTATATATATATATATATATAATCATTTTACTCATAAAAATATGGATTAAAACCTTAACATTAACAAACTATTCTGAGTTGTTAATATCAACTCACATACAAACAACCAAAAAAAATATAATTCATAGGGATGTGTTGTTATCAAAACTAATTATACATTTGTGTAGACACCCTCAAAAAAATATTTCATATACAAATAATCCTAACACTACCCCCTTATTATGGACATATGGAAATGAAAAAGTATACATGATTTGAAACACATGATGTGATATATATTCTGGATGATTAGGAAACACATTAGCCATTCACTATCCAAGTATGAATACTAAACATTATCAATCTTCCATGGATCAGATTTATAGGTTATTTCATATTTCATATCTACTTTATATATGCACATTAGTTCAAAATCATATATGTATACTCGCTTATGCTTATTCACACCACACACAATAATAAAAAAATAAGGATTATATACTTTTTATCTTTAATGAGTGTTAGGATTACCATCAATCTCACATTTTTGGCCACCATTCTTAATTTTTTCCATCTAATTAATAATAGTATAATATGGTCACCATTTTCATTATAAACCAATCCTATAATTAATCTATTTGGCATAGTTTTTTTTGCATTGAAGCTCAATTCGATGTCATTTTTATGATCAAATATCTTCTTCCCATTCCCATTACATCGAGTTCACCCAATATTATCTCCTTTATAATGATAAAATTGTATTATATAAAATATGTACATGATCAAATCTTAATGGACTATAGATAATGAAAATTTATTGAATTATTTATTATAAAATCAACAAGTTATTTTTATATAGCTTGAACTTATAAATTTATCAAAATAATTATCAATTATAGACTATCAAAATATATTCTCAGACCAATCAACAAAATAAATGAAATATATAACAGTTAAAAATGACTATATAGTAACTTATTGACCCATTTGTTATACCACTAAATATAAAAAATAAAAAAGTGATAATAACAACCTAAAAACTATATTTAATTAAAAAATCACTATACAAACTATAAAATTAAATTCAAATATGCCTTACAATTTTATCTACTAAAAATTTAATAGAAGATATTTCAACTATTACATAAACATTCACAATAAAATTTAATGTATGTAGTCACAAGTTTATAAGAGTTTGAAATACATAAAAGGTGTCTAGATGTATGGGTCTAACTAACCTAAGAGGTAGATAATGTTGGAAATTAAGTTTAATGATAAGTAGAATGTTGATGCATACCTGAAGGAATTAAGTTGTTAGATTATTTGTTAATTCTAATGTGCATATAAATAAAACAATTATGAAACTTTAAGGACAAATGATGTAGGTGGAGAAAATTTATGGCACTTATATCTAGAGGTATATAATTTTAGTGGATACTATATTTCATGCATGGTGGGAAATATAATCAATGTAGCCTATAGGTAAGCACAAAATGAAAAAAATAGATCTTGGATTAACGTGAGATCAAAATAGATATCTCAAGAATGCATGTTTGGGTATGCATGTTTGATAGGGTCAGATGGAGAGAAATAAATAATATTAACCTAAAATACATACTTTTAAAATATTCATTATATCTACATGGATTTAAAACATTTACAATAATACATGCATATAATAGATACACTTGGGTAAGTTTATAGAAACACCGAGATAATTTATCTTTTATGAATATACCTTAATATATGAAAGGAAAACATTGAGAGCTTTAACATTTAAAAAAAATCCCTCAGATAAATATTTACATTAATTATGGAAATGAAAAATTGAGACTACCCCATTTATAAATAAAAATGCCATTTGCATAGAGATTTGGATGTCTATTTTGATACCAAATATTATATAATAATTGATTTCATACAATTCATATAATGAAGAATGTGTGTGTGTGTGTGTGTGTGTGTGTGTGTGTGTGTGTGTGTGTGTGTGTGTGTGTGTGTGTGTGTGTGTGTGTGTGTGTGTGTGTGTGTGTGTGTGTGTGTGTGTGTGTGTGTGTGTGTGCGTGCGTGCGTGTGTGTGTGTGTGTGTGTGTGTGTGTGTGTGTGTGTGTGTGTGAATTTTAATTATAAAATTAAGGATTCAATATTTATAATAAAAAAACTATTTCATGTGAGTTTTTAATAACTCACATACAAAACATTACAGAAGCCCTACTTTATAGGGATGAGTTGTTATCACAACTCATTAAACATTTGCACACACACACAAAAACAAACCAAATAATAAGCCTTTTACTAATAATCCTAATTTATATGCATAATTTGGGATAAAATAACACCATATTTCATCTTGATAAGTGTTTCCTATGGAAAAATTGATTAAATACATCTTATCAATAGTAACATCATTTCCCTTCTTAAAATTAAAATCAGTAAGGATGAGGATGGTTCTCATAATGAAAACCTAGTTTCTTTATCATTTTCTTAGAAACCATGTTTTCACAACTTTCACCTTCAATAAAACATTACATAAATTTCCTCCTAAATACATATTATTTGAATGAAGTCATGAATCATTAATATATTCATCTTACACTTTATATTTCATTGGAACAATTTTTATTCTCATCATAAAATTTTATCCTATATCTACTCAAACTTCTATATTTTATCTTTTCCTTAGCCTCAAATAAATTTACTCTCACTTATTCTATTTTGTCCTCTATTTTGAATAGTAATGGGGAAACTAAAATTATATATGCCCTTATTTACCACATATGTAGTAAATAAAATGTTTTTGTGTTGATTTTCATCCTCTACCATCAAAGATTCTAATTTTATATAAATCATTTTCCTATTGTTGATTATGAAAACCTAATGAAATCCTTATTTTGAATCTCCTTTTATTTACACATATGGGATGATTATTCCCTTTTGGGAGTGAATCTACCATGTTACTTTAACAAGGTTGATTCTCCTCTCTTAATTCTAGGTGATATCTAAGAATCTTACCTAATTTTATTTTCTTATAACTTTAAATATAGCTAATAGGCATCTTCCATGTTATTGACTCTATGTATGCATAAATAATCTTAAATAGAAAAATTTAAACAATTTACATATTTTGCATGTCCATTTCTATCTATTTATTTATGCTCCACTTGAATGAATAAATTTTAAAATTCATATATGTAGTCTTGTATATTGTAATCCTTTTTCCTCATGTCTAAAATATTTTGTATAGGTTTTACACACAAACCTCAAGGAGGAAATTTTCTCTCAGATTCTTCTTGATTTTATTCTAAGTCTTTTATATGCTTCTTTTTTATTTTATATATATAAATGATCCCACCATATCATGGCATGACCCTTAATTATTTACATGTAAATTTTACTTTGTTCTCCACCATATTCTTCAAATAAAAAAATGTTTCCATGTTATTCAACTACTCTATTAGATTGACTCTATACTTTGAAACTTCAAATTTTACTCCATTATTTTCCTATTAACACCCTAACCAAATATTATTCAAATGATAGTGGCTCCTCTTGATAATTACATAATTCCTACTCTCTTTCTTCATCTATGCCATTTCCTCTTTTCCTTTATTTCTAACCTTATATAATTTTGGTAATATATTCAACTCTCATTTGTAGCTCTTCCATATTCCTAGTCATATGAGCACAACCTCTTCTTTCCATATTTCTTCTAAAAAATACCTATTCTTCAAAAATGATTTTTTTCCCCAAAAATAATACTATAAATATAATAAAATTCACACACAATATTAAATTTTATTCGATTCCTACATATGAACCTACTCTAATACTAAATGATGGGGCCAAGAACATAATAATTTTTAAAAAAAGAGAACAAAATTATAAAGAATATTATTCAACAACAAGAAAAGAATTTTAATCCATTATTATTATTATTATTATTATAATAATAAGAATATTTTATTAATTCTTAGCTTGAATATGGATTTGACATATAGAATGATTTTTTTGTTAAAATAAAATATAATCCTAGTATTAAAATAAATTATTTATTTTTAGCAAGTTTTGTAACTTTCTGTTTCTAGTAATTTTTGCATGCAAAATCAGATGGGAAAATTATTTCTCCATTATTATTTCCATGTCTAAATAAACATTAAGGGTGAATTAAAACTTCAATTTTATTCCTAGTTACAAAAAAGTATAGAAAATTCTAAAAACAATGAAAAATAATATTAAAATGCATTTTTCTACCTTTAGATGGTCAATTTCAGGTCTCAAAAATTGTTGGAAAAGTTGTTAAGTGGATATCATGAATTATAAATGCATGGGTGTATTAAATATATTTTTAAAAAATAGGGTCTAAATAGGTTCCTAGATCAAAATTAATAAGTTCCATAAAATATGCTTCCACATCAACAATAACCACCCACTATAACATAAAATACAGGTTAATAATATAGACCGTAGTGGAAGATAATCCAAAAATTATTTAAATAAATATAAAAATTAATAATTTAACCACCTAAATTAAGATGATCCTTTTTATTAAAACCTTTTCCTTACATTAATAAGGGGGGTGATAGAAAATTTCTTAACTTATGTACAAATTATGGGGTTGAATTAAAATAATCACTACTTAAACAATCTTGATTATTGGGCCAGTCTTAAGTATCTAAACAAGATATTACATCTTATTTTTCCTTCCAACAACCTTATCTCAGTCACATGGGAAACCATAGGATAAAGTCACATGTTTATCCTAAAATAAAAGGAATTATTCCACATTTGTAAGGCATATGGTAATAAAAATAACCCTATAGAGTAGTAAAATTTAAAATCTTCAATTATGTCACTTAGTGAACCCAATCTTTTTTGGAAAAAATTCTACAAGGTTAAAAAAATTGATAAATCCCCATTAGAATTTATTTTGATATTCCCCCTTATGTATTTCATGCAATAATTATAAGAAGATGCTGATATTTACAAAGGGAATGAACCTATTTTTAGGATCACCTCTTCCAAACAATGTATAAAATTATCAAAGACTCTAAATTTGAAAAATAAATAAAAATTATTAAGAAAGATAAAATAAACACATTATTTTTTTTCCAATTTTTTTTTCATATAGCATGCATATTAAGTATGCAAAATTGGCCTTGTTTACAAAATAAAAACTAGAAAAGAGCTCAATTTAAAATTATGACTGTGAGAGTTATGTCAACTCATTTTGATTCAATGAGATGCTCTAGAGTTATGAAAAGATGTATGATTTAATAAAAATGAATTTTGAAATATTGGGAATGTTCATTTAATATAATTATTTAGATTATATATTGGTCTATTTTACCCTTAAGAAAGTTACAGAATAAGTTATACATATTTTAAAATTCCTTACTAAATATGCATAAACTTTTGATTTTTTTTTAATTATGATATATTCTAAAAATAAATGACATTATTTAAGAAAACTATTAATAGTTCATTAATTTCCTTCTTTCTTAAAATAAAATGAATTTTCATAAGGTTACAAGGTGAAAATGGTGCTTAAACACCAAAAATTTACCTTGTGCAATGATTAAACTTTCTCATTCACTTTTCAATTACAATATTTATATTTACAAACCTTCCAATAAACATAAAAATAATTATTAAATGATAAGTGAGATTTATAATCTCTAAGGTCCAAACACTCCAAATGTAACCAAAAGGCCAATCGAAGGAATTGATTTCCTATCATTGATATTTTCATCATTAAATGACTAAATTTGGCATCTCCCAATATGACTTCAAAATTTGAACATGGGTGTCACCAAAAAAGGATAAGGCCAAAGTGTGATGAGGTTTAACTAAGGATGTTAAACACTCCTAGGTGCCACTTTTGGTAAGTCTGTCTTACAAACTATATACTCTAATTTTGACAAAAAATGAACAAAAGAAAGTAAAATAAGAAGAAAGTATACCAAAAAATTGAATTTTATAAAGGTAAAAATAAATATATCTTGAGATATTACATGATTAATGATCACCCAAAAGGATGGTTTTCAATATTCAATAAATGAGGTGAGAGGAAGAGGAATTTAGAATTCTTAACCTTTATCCAATCCCTTTTCTATTATATAATAATAAACAAAATCAACTAGAGATACAATATACATAAAAAATAGAAACTAACAATATGAAAAATTAATGAAAATGGAAAGGAAGTGAATAGAAATATCAAAAACACACCCAGGAAAAATTCTAAAATTCTAAAAGTGAGAATAGGTAGTGAGAAATAAATATTTATAAACATACAAGTGTAAAGTTTCATTATGAAATGGGAAATAATCAATAGATCAATAAATTTGTACCATATATAATCAAGTCACCAATTGTGTATCTTCTCTAATACCTAATGTGTACCCATGAACTAATTGTGTGTTTTTGTCCTTTTTGGTATACATATTTCTAGTAAGGTGCACCTTATGATGCCAAATAGGGTTTTAGATTCACTTAACTAAACTAGTGACTAAAATGTCAAAATTTCCATCCATTTTTATCTTCACCTAATTTTCCACATAGTGTATCAAGAGGAATAAAATATGTTTAATGTTAAATGTCCTCTTTAGCCTCTCAAGGAACTAAAACTACATAACCCACATGCATGGAATTAAATCCAATTTATATCTCGTCCATGTAAATGAAATATTAACTTAAGTGAGAGATATGGATTTACATTATATCTCTAAATACTCAACTATGTGAGGATTTTCCTTGTAATCATTTAAAAAAATATGTTCTTTCCATGTCTACAACTTAACAAATAATATTTTGAAAATATAAAAAATAACATAGTTTTCATGAATTTGTATCATGCATGTATTGATAAAATTAGAATTTGTAATTGTATGTAGATGCCAATTGTAAATTATATTTGAAAATTGTGCATAAACCTTTATCATGCTCTCAAATTGTGTAAACTATATTATGATCCTAAAATATGAGTGCATATGCATGGCATATACCCCTATATACTTGCCAATGATTTAATTTTAAACCATTTTGTAACATTTTGAAACTGTATTTTGTACCAAAGCTAATTTTTTCTCTTGAAGGTTTATCTCATGTATGAAAATATCATAAAAATGACCCATTTTGTGGTAAGGTAATTTATCTTAGAAGGTCATTCATATCAAATTAAAGGTTAATTTTATCATGCTTAGTAATTTTCAATCTATTTTAATTAAACAAGATTTAATATATAGAATATTAAATTATTAAATTTGAAATGTTGGAATAAATACATATATGATATTAAAATATAGTATGCTACATAATTTTATATAAATTAGAAATTTATAAAAATAGTAAAAGATCTTAAGGATGTGAAAACTCCATAAAATAGATAATTTTCTGGTTTTACATGTTGAAAGTGATGGAAAACTACTTAGCATGACCTCAAAATTATGTCATGATAGAATGAAATAATTTAATGTGTGTTGGTATAAGTTTATAGGATAAGGATAGGGCCTCATTATGACCTTGTTTGATGACTATAGCCACACATTGGCTGTTTTTTTGTATGATTTATTGATCTATGTCTATGAGATAGTATGTGAGGGATTGATGATTAACTTTGTGTGTTTATGTGCCACATGAAAGGCCTATAAAATAAAAACTCTTGTCATTGCATAATAAACAAGATAGAGATAAAATACAAAGGGGGAATAGGTAAGTGGAATAGCTAAGATATCCTTAGAAAACCTGATGTAATTTGATTCTTGCCTAAATAGTCCAAATGGCCTCAATATGATGAAGTTATCCCTCTTAGGGTGATTGTGTGATAAGTGATTGTGAACCCATGTGACTAGAGCTAGAAATTTGATTGATATGCTTGATAAAAAGATTATCTTGACTTGAAATAAATGATATTTAGACTTGGCATATGTTTTTTATAATGTGTTATAATTGTAATTAGAATAATTACTTCTCTTTTGTGTGGTATGTGGTAGAATATCCAAGTGAAATATTTAAGGTTGTAATGAGTGACCTTGGTGTGATTATATAGAACACTTAGAAAATTTAAAATAAGTGTGGGAGAGACATTATAAAATCTATTGATTTGAATACATTATAATTGGAGCATGGGGGCCAAGGCCACACTAATGGACAAGGATGCAATGCAATCATGTCTTAACACCAACTCATCCTTAAAGACTAGAGATAGTAGGGACAAAGTCTAATAGGAGCCTTTAATTTGAATAGGGATGAATGTAGACAAAATAGGTATGGATATAGATGAAATAGGGATGTCTGTATGCTATTTTTAGTGTTTGAAATATAATGAAGATTCTCTTATAGATTTCAAGTTATAAAAATGTTGAATAAGACCAAGTAGAGTGAAGATGTCAAGAATAAACATTTTCAAACAATTAATGATTAATTTTATTACACTTTCCCCTAGTTTATTCTAATTATGTAATTAAATTAAATTAATATATTAAAGTAAAATTAAATATAATTTTGCACATAATTTATATTTCAATGAAAATCTTGACTATGAAAAATTATTTAATGTGAAACCTATAAAAATGCCACTAAATTTAGTTATGGTCCATATTTTAATATTGAAAATCTAAAATTAAAAATTTGCAAAGAGAGTAAGAAAATTATACACATGAAAGAGTATGCATTCTAGTTAATCCATAACTTAAAATTGTATATGTCCTTGGCCTCTTATTGATGTATTTGAATAAATGTTGAACTTATGGTGAATTTAAGTCTCAATTTGAAAACCTTTAAATTATCTTGATTTGGAAATATTGTATGATATAACTCTTATTTTATTATGTAGAGTAATTTGTAAGATAATTTAAGGGGTGGAACCACAAACTATGGTTTGCTACATATTGAAAAAGTGAAACCATAGATTTTGAGTGTCATGAGACTCTAACATGGTCCACATAAAACATGGAGATGAATAACACCACTAAAAATGTATCTAGATTATATTTTAAACTTTTAAACTTTTTAATATTTAAAACTTGAGAAGTTTTAAAATTTTCATGTAGTAACTTGAACATGAACGAATGTCATGCCACCTATACTATGCTAAATTGATATTGAATTCCATTTGAATTTTTCAACTATTGAAAACTGTAACTATAATCATTTGAAACTTTCCAGTTGTAACTCTTTGAAAACATGTAACTTTAAGAATGAGATTACATTCATATCACATTCCCCCATAATATGGAAGTTATTTACCATGTTGTAACTTTTAAAAATTTATAATGGCATAAATATGAAATATTACTCATGAAGAATTTACCTATCAATACAAGCCCATTGTTGTGCCACCTCCACCCTTTTAAGATGAGGGATGTAACCTACAAGTAATTTATATTAAAAGAGGAATTATGTAACATGTGAAGAATGTAATCATGTAGTATCATGTGAATATTTGAATTATATTTCCATCAAAGTATAGAATATAGCATTGAATTGCATTTTTAACACGTTAGATAGATAAAACATTGAATAGATCATGAAATAATAATATATGTAATAATTAGTTGTAATGGATGATATAAATTATGGTACCATGGTAACAAGTAGTGAAAAAGTAATAAATGTCATATAATGTCACACAGTTTGAAAATATTGACACACATAAGGCAAAAATTCCACATAGAATGGACATGTGAAATGTCACATAATACACAAGTACACATACAAATGGAAGAACGATGCCATATAATAATAATTTTCACATACAAGGATAAAGGTGACACAAAATAAGAAATAAAGTTATATTTTATCATATAGTAAAGTAAGAGCAAGTAAAAGTAAATAAAATGAAGCTATTATACATCAACCATATGGATACATGTCATTGTTATCAAATAACATAGTTCATGTAAAAAATTGATAGCACTAGTGACTAGCAAACCATTTATATGATATCTAATACAAAATGGTATAAAGGATGTGGATAGATATAACCTATTGAACTATCCATAGATAATAAAGAGATGCCCCCAAATTAGCAAGGTTATTGGGTAATAAAGGAATCCAAACATCACATAACCATGTGAAAGTATGTATTGTATCACACTCAAGTTCCTCATGAAAATAAACCTGTAATAAAAATTAAAATATGTTACTTATCTAACATAAAACAAATAACATATGTAAATACATAAACTAATAAAATTTGAAAAATTATTGTAGGTACCAATTTTGAATTTTGAAAATATTTTGATATTTTAGGATTTTTAGAAATATTTACATGATTTAAGAAAGTTTTTTCTGGTAAAAACTATGATAAATTTTAACATAATTTTTTTAGATCACACTTCATGAACCATCATAATGATGATATAATAATAATAATAAAATATTGTAGGAATGGATTTATATTTATAGATAATAACATTGAAGCATTAAGGATTCAAGTAGTTAGGTAATAAATTAAAAAATATAATCATAAATAAATAAAATATTAAGGGATGTGTATACATTAAAAGGATGATGAAATGATCATGAAGATAAGTAATAATTTATTAAAGTATTAAGTCGTTTAAAACTAATATTTAAATCTCAAAATAAATAAAACCATACAAATAACAAGGGAGGTATGGAACACAATGATCTAGAAAATTGATGAAAACTAGGAAAAAAAACACTAAGAGAATTGATGCAATGGGATTGGAAACTAAAATTTTGTAGAAGAGAAAGTAAAATATTGGTAAAAAACAAAAATAAAATAAAGAAAAAATCAATATGAAATGGAAAGTGGAAACAAGATACAAATTATAATACAACAAAATAACCTAGATGTAAACAATCCAAAGGGAAACATGGAAAACAAGAGGAAGAAACCCATCATCATTTTTTGAGCAAGTTGATGATATGTACCCAATATTGGTTTAATACTTGTATAACATGCCTATTCATATTGTTTTAAATTAATTATATTATAGTATAAAGGTATAAACCAATAACTTTCTTCATAGGTCATTGGCTCCCATGCACTCTCTTAAACTTGTATGCATTAATTGTTTGAGTAATTCAAATCTGATCATCACTAAGAATGTAAAGGAATCACATGTAAACCTATATATGTTGGCTCACTTGAATTATATTAAACCTATTTAATTAATTTTTTTTAGGAATACAAATATTGTCTTTAGTAATAATGTATTTATATTAGAGAAAACAAAGGAAGTATGTATTTGGCCAAAGGTTGATAAGGTACTATGTTATTCTAAAGAAGAGTTAATCAACCTTAACTCTATATTTAATTCTTCCTCACAAATTTATCTACCCAATGGATATCTCAATTAAAATTTTATTATAATTATATTTTTTCATCCCATTTAGCCATTTCAACCTTTTCCACATCCAACAATCCACTCTTTTGATGGTTTAGATTGTTACCTCAAGACCTTGTATATTGTTCATGTTTGTTCCATAAGTTTAATGTCAATTGGTTTCTCAGACACCTCACATCCCATTGATGTGATCTTAGTTAATTTTATGAATCCCTCTCCTAAGTGAATTTATATTAGTGAAATTAATTATAACATTCAATTTATCTCCTTATACTCACCTTCTTTCAATTTTTTTATGAATAAACAATTATGTGTACTTTTGGTCATAATTTTCTTTAATTGAATTTAGTTTCTAATTCTAATTCCCCCACTTGATTCTTACCACGTCACTATATCTCTCATATTTTCTAAAAATTTATTATAATTCTTTAGCTGGGATAAATGAACCAACTCTCTATTTAACTTCCAATCATAGTCCACATCGTCATGTGGTCTAATCTCCATCCTTCTCTCTTGGATACTCAGGATCTTCAATCAATTTCTTTTCTTAAACTTGAAACTTATGCTATAGTATTTCATTATCTTGATGTTTTTCTAAAATACTTTTCCCCTTATGATCATTATTTTTCCCTTATCTGTTCAACCTCTTATTTAAATAAATCTTCTAGGTTTGATGGTAATTAGTCTATAGAGGTTTCTCTTTCCCCTTTGTCCACTGCCTTTAATAATGTTATCAACTCACTTTATTATAATATTGAAAATATGGTGGTAACTCTTTCATAAAGCTATAGTCAATTAGGAAATAAAACTCATGGTTAATATTTATAGTTTCCTTTTAGATCATCCTACCTAATGTGTTAAAAAAGGGTCTAGGATTTGTAGTCACCCCAAAATTTTTCCTAGTGAAGATTTCCTAGTGGAGATAGAAAACGTGTTGAAATTATTTCTTCATGATTCAATAGAAGAGGTAAGAAAATATTTTGCAATGTATTTGAGGAGATACAAACCCCCAACATATAAATTCTCAAGGGGAGAATGGTTTACCTTGAAAAACATCAATTTGAATGAGAACATTATTATCACCAAAGATGAGAAAGGGAATGCAATAATTATTTTAAACAAAAGTGATTACAACATGAAGATTATTAACCAATTAAAAATAGTGGTAATTATAGAGTGTTAACTTCTAGCCCAATTTCCAAAATCTATATAAGTGTTAATAAAACTGTCAATCAATCTTCCTTAGAGTAAACCACTAAAAAACACCTTCCTAAGAAATATATCATTCCTAGAATTTATAGCACCCCTAAAATCCATCAAGAAGGTGTCACTTTTATACATGTAATTTACACCACCAAGTCACCCATGTATGCCTTAGCCTCCTTCTTGGAAAATATAATTAAACTATTAATAGGTAAAACATTTTATTTTATCAAAGACAAAACAATCTCTAGTGAGGAGATTTTAGTTAGATTTGACATTGTGTCCCTTTTTACCAAGATCCTTATTGATGACACAATCAAATTCATAGGTAGCCACATTGATGAGAAGACTAATTCTCTTGTAGCTATTTATTTTAAGTCTAACTTATTTTATTTATTGAGGATAATTTATGAACAAACTAAAGGCATTGCCATGGGTTTCATTATTTCCCCCATTGTTGCCAATTTATTTATCAAATATTTTGAAGACTTAGATATAAACTATTTACCCTTAAAACCTAAATGGTGAAAAATATACATAGATGATACTAATGTTAGTTGGCCACATGGATTAGATAAATTATAATACTTCCATAAGTCATTAAATAACATTGTTGATACCACCAAGTTTACTAAATAACTAGAATCTAATGGTAAAATTTCATTCCTAGATATCCTCCTCTCTAGGAAACCTGATAGTTCCTTCTCATGATAAATTTCATAAAATTGAGCCACACTAATCTCTATGTACACATTAATTCTCACCATCATCCTTCTCAAAAAGTGGGTGTCATGAAAATCCTTGCCACCAAAGTTTTGATAAATTTTGATGTTAAACACATAGATTATGAGATCAATCATTTGACTAAAGTTTTTAAAATGAATGTATATAAGGGGAAGAAAATTTATAGGGCCTTCAAATAAAAAAAACATGGTTGTTAAATCTCTTAGTATTCTAGTTAACACTCCTAATAGATCTATAAGAATTCCTCCCATTTGTTGAAGTTATTTATAATATATGTTTTTTAATTATTAAGAGTAAGAACATAAACACTACATTTATCCTTCACAAAAAATTTATGAGTTTGGTCAAATTATCCAAAGACAATTTATAACCAACTCTTAAAAGTTGGGTGTATAGAATTGATTGCTCTTGTGTTTTATCATATATTGGAGAGATAGGTCACTCCATAAACACAAGGGTCAATGAATTAACATGTTATATATATTAAGAAAGAAATATTGGTTAAGTTTTATTGGGATAAACATTTATTTAAAAATTATTATCATATTTGTATTGAGAATACCAAAGTTTTAGTTATTAAAGACCAATTCTTCAAATGTCATCTAAGAGAAGCTATCAAAATCTGAAAATATAATAAAAATATAAATATGGATATTGTCCTAGGATTAAACCAATCATGGGGACTTATCATCAACATGATCAAAAAATTATGATGGGATTCTCCTTTTTGTTGTCCCCTTTTCCCTTTAGATTGTTTCATTTTAGGTTCTTTTGTTGTCTTATAACTTGTCCCTTATTTCTCCTTTCAATTTCATCTTTATTTCATATTTATTTTCTTTTAATTTTCCCCCCCAATCCTTTTATTTATCTCCTACAAAATGTTAATCTCCAATCATGTTGCATCAATTCTCTTAGTGTTTCTTTTATAATTTCATCAACTTTCCAGATCACCGTGTTCCATACATCCCTTGTTATTTTTATGTTTTTA
The DNA here is from genome assembly GCA_037957365.1 of Torreya grandis. NCBI lineage: Eukaryota > Viridiplantae > Streptophyta > Pinopsida > Cupressales > Taxaceae > Torreya > Torreya grandis. Next base: position 1,182,216 of record JARHVA010004230.1, on the reverse strand, counting down.
TTTATTTTGAGCTTATTTTGTGATTTAATTTTAGTTTTTAAGCACTTAATACTTTAATAAATTATTAATTACCTTCATGATCATGTCATCATCCTTTTAATGCACTCACATCCCTTTATATTTTATTCATTTATTATTATCTTTATTAATTTATTCCTTAACTACCTAAATCCTTAACACTTCAATGTTATTATCTATAAATATAAATCCATGTCTTCAATATTATCTTATTATTATCTCATCTTGATGATGGTTCATAGAGTGTGATATGAAACATTGAATCTAAAATTTATCAAAAAATTTGGTTCTTAACACATGGCCTATGGAAACACTGTCTTTAATATTTACATGATTTTAAATTTTTGAAAGATCTGCATTTTTTTGCATATTTGAATTTTTTTGAAAATATTGAAATGCAAAAAATATTTTAAAATGGGGATAAAAATCAAGGTTTTTATAAATCAATGAAGTAGGAGGGATTAGAATGATCCTCAACAAGATAAAAAAATCATTGTGGTAAGAGAGAAATAAAATAATGTACCCCTGGTGAATATGAAAATGAGTCATAATAATGTAGCTTGCATGATTGAGATAGAGAAAATTTACATACTTCTCATGGGAAAGAGAGAGATGTGATCATTTAAGTGAAATGAAAGCCACAGTATGATAAATATGCACTAATAAGCAAGAATGAGCATTGAAATCATTGCAAGATAATTTATTAGAACTATTTTATTAGTTTTAAAATAAATATGAAAAGTGCCCAAATTGAAAAAAAAAATACAAGGGCCATAATAATACTTGGATAAGGGGTAGAATAAGTAACGATGAAGTAAAATAAAAAAAGATATATTTAAGGAAAAATAAAACTATAATATAAGGATATCATCAAGGGGAGGCCTCTATGTAGGCTTTGTATCATGTGTTTTTTAACCTTTAATTATATTTCCATATTCAAATTTTGCATAATTAGTATCATAATATCATATCAATATTATATAATATTAGGATCATATCTATTAATGTAATCATTATCATAGGAGATAATTAAATTATTAGGTTGTTCTTGAAATCATGATTTTCCATTTTGATAATATTTTGAATATGTGGATAAGAAACTTATTGCACCATGCATTGAAGTTTCATTTTTTTATATTTTCATTTTTGTTAAGAGCTTACATCATATATTGATCTAGATAATGATCATGTATGATTAGTTTAACATGAGGAAGATAAGTAAATTGTGATTTTAATTTATATTTTTTTCTCTCTTCACGAAGTAGATGTAATGATTGATTTCATAGAAACCATAGTTGTATTAATATAATATGGAGGATTATTTACTTTGGAATTTTATTTATGAGATTTTTTTTCAAAAAAATGCTTTCTTTCTTATATTGATTTTTTATTTGTAAATTTTCTTTTGGCAATTGTTATTTTTGTAATTTTATTTGTTCATATTATTATTTTATAATATTTCTTTCTCTAATTTTGATTTTTGAATATTTTTTGTCCTAAATTATCTTTTTATATCCATATGTTCTCTTTGTGTTCTTTTTAAACTTAATTTTTAAGAGATGAAATGTAGTTGGGTTGCTTAATTTATTTATATGTTATAGGATCACTACTATCAATGATAATTTATATTTTGTTCTTCAAATCCCAATAATTATTTGTATGATGCTCATGCATTCTATGATATGTACAATAATGTTTTGATCTTCTTAGAGGAGGCATAAAAGGTAACTCAATCAAAAATTTTCAAATAATTTCTCTTATAATCTTACTTGGACTCTTATTAACTTGTTTTATACTTTTTAAAGCATTAATTGTAGATATGGGTTATGTGTGAGACACATGATATCTAGACAAAGATGTGGATACATGATTAACATTAACATATTCTAGATTCTTAGTAAATTTGTTGTTATTTTCAAATTATATGATCTTTGAAATGAAATATTGACTTTTATTTTTCAAATTCTTTGATTTACTTTTGTATAATAATTAATATGGTCTTGAATGGATTTAAAAGCACAAAACCTAGGTATATTTAATTAAATATGCATAAAAACACCATTAAGAAGAGGTGTGGGATGGATAAGATATTCCTTTATATTGAGATATTAATTGATTATGAGTTGCTTGTTTTAGATTAAGGTAAAAACAGGTTTTGAAGGGACTCCAAAACCCTAAAACAAAGGAAGAAGGATATAACAAAAATGCCCCTCAGGAAAAACATACCTAACACCTACTGCTGAGCAGTATCAAATAGGTTTTACAGGGACCTGAAACCACAAATCAAGATCATCAAAAGAAAGACCCCAGGTTTTACAGAGACCTAGAAACTCAAAAACGTTAAGAAAGTAAAGAACCAAAAAATGGAACCAGTTATAACATCTAACAAAAAGGACCAAAATAGAAAGAATAGAAAGACCCTATTCTTCTAATTTTAGGATCATCTTCACTGCTTCCTTTCCAATTACAGCAGTGTGTTGTATGGATATTGTAGCTGACGTAGCAGCCTCTTGCATTGCTTTCTTCCTCAATCTCTATCTGGTCCTCTTACTAGGCCCCTCCAAAGAATTTATTTCCTCATTAGCTTGTTTTCCAAGGTTTACAACTACTGCACATATGCTAGAAGTAACCTCCTCCATCTTCATTCTGCTTTCCTTAATGAGCCTTCTGAGATTGTTCTCATAATCTCTAAGTTTGACAGGAATATATCTCATCTGCATTTCCATATTATTAATTTTATTTCTATCAGCTTCTTGATTATGTTTTATTCTTTCCATTCTCTTCCTGAGGCCCACTATTTCATTATACATGCACGAGTCAACTTGAAGAATAGAATCTACTTTGCATTTGGCCACATTCATGAAGGGAAGCCTCCTGTCACTCTGCCAGACATCACTAAAATCTTCAGTGTTCTCTTTTGGATTGACTTCATCCTTTTCAGTTTAATTCTCCCTTTCCTTTCTTTTCTATTCTTTAGTATCAATAGGGTTTTTTAGTAAAGGATGATCTTGTCCACAATGAAAACCCTATTGATACTAAATGAGTTGCTTGTTATTAATTGATAATATTGAGATAATTGGAAATAACATGAGATGCATTATCATTATGTGGTAACTCTATGCTAATAGTATGACATTGAAGTGAAATTGTAGCATCATGAAAATAAAAGCACAAGGATGGAGTGGATCAACATCACAAGATGTGTGAAGAGTAATGGAATTTATTTTCTAAGGGAAGAGGAAGGAAGTTCATCATCATTAATTAATAAGGGGGGAAATCTATGGCATGTAGGCTTATTCTACATTATTTATAAAGGAGAAAAGATGAAAATATCATTATTAGTAGTCACTTTAGATATTGAATCTTCTTTTTTAAATGATTTTATTAACTAATATATATATTTTTTTAAAATACTTTGATGGATTTACCTCTAAATGTTGATTAATTGGATATCTAAATTTCTCTTTTTGCTCTAGATTATTAGTCAAGGAATAAGGTGAACATGAAAAAGATTATCATGAATTTATTTTTATGTTTTTTTTTAAAAGAGTTATAAAATTCAAATTTTACATTCATTTATACATTAAAAAAACCATAATCATCACTAATATCATCTTCCTTAATTTTTTGCTTATTATGGTTTATCCATTTAAGATCATAAGTAAAAGACACAACATGACTAGAAACCAAGGAAAATTTAATATCCGTGATGTATACAATGAATTTAAATATAAAAATGTAATAAAAAATGATTATTGATATAAATTAATCTATAATGTAAAAAAGAGCTAATGATTATTATAGACACCTTAATTTTTACACCCTAATCTTATCATCAATCTATCATTATCTAGTATGCCATGATATCACAAAACCCACATTAACACCACCACATTAATCAATAAATTACACCATGAACCCCTTTAATCCCACTAGCATACCCCCGATGAATAATTAGCTAATTAATCACTATTAATTAGTTAATTGACTCCTGAATAATTTTATGTACACATAATTAATAAAAATAAACAAATAAATAATTATCCCCATCCAATTTAAGATCAATCAAATCAACCAACTCCCTCATTAAATAATACAAATACCTCATCAAACCAACCAAATTTCTCATTAAATAAACTAAATCCTTAATTAAATAGAAATCAAATTAGTTGACTCATTGATAAAATGCCATCCATCCAAACTCAAAATTTATAAATAAATCAAGATTAATCTCATCCATTCATTTTTCCATCTAAAAATATATAAATTCACCCTTAATAAATCATTCTAAAGAGGATGAGTTTATGGTAAAATTCTAAGAAATAGTTATCATATTGAAAATAAATCAATAATTATTCATAGGTGCATGTTGTTAAAATCTTGTACAAATGTTTGAGCAACTACAATCCTTAAAAAACATAAATGAATACACTTAATGAGGGAGATATTTTCTTGGTAAGTGAAGTCATCATTATTTATCCTTTATTATCTCAATTTGAGGTTATTTTTTGATTGGTTTGAAATTGACTTTGTTGTTTGTTCCTTTCATAGATTTAGATTTTAGCACATATAATTATGAATATAATATAATAAAAAATCAAGGTATAAGGTGATCTAGGCAAGGGTTTGAATGAATTTGTGGGTTATCAAATATATTTTCTCATTATTTGATTATTATTAGCCCAATATTTTAGATAACTAACTATAGAGGTAGAACCATGTCAATATCCCATTAAACCCATTTTTTAGGGTGTGGTTAGAATAACTTCCCTAGGAGATAAACTCCTTTTGGGTGCACCACAAATAAAATGGATGTAAGTGGATTCATATTTTATAAAAAAGGAACCCAAAGAATTTATGATATACCATGAGGTGTGTGGAAACAAAACTTTATGTTTATTACTATACTATGGCTATGAATATTGGGGTAAACCCCTCACAACATGGTGTATGAAAATAGAATATCATGTAGCCTTTCATGATAGTCACTAAGTATTTTTAAAACTACCAAAACACAATTTCTAAAACAAGAAAATTGAAATGAAAAATAAATAAAGATAAAATTGAAATATTTATGTGTATAGAAATAAAAAAATTTAACCATAGGTTGAAATAAAGAGCTTCTATATTTTTTTATTAAGGTTAAGGGGGGGATTTTTTTGAGATAGGGTCCTAAAACCCTATAATAAGTTTAAAAATTAAAAGAAACAAAAAGATAACACAACCCATTAGAGAAACAAATGAGAACACAACAAAAGAACAACTACAACACTACTAAAATACAACCCAATACTACTTAAGAACTATATTACTCCAGACTCCTAGAAACATCTTGCCAATAAGGCTTCATATTGTTAAGATTCATATATATCTACTTTAATAGACTTTCATAGTCTATATTATACTAGGCACTACTAATTTTGTCCTTTTTACCCTTGCCTTTATTTTTATATTAGGGGTTGAATAAATATTTGAGATGAGCCTTGAGCTTCTCCATGTTTTGAATGCCTTCATTCATTTCAACCTTAATATAATTAACTAGGTAACTTATTTTGATCTATAGATTTTCATTTGATTTCTCAATTAAATCCACTTTGAATCATAGCCACTGAATCTATATGTCCTCTTCTCTCTCAGCTAAGGCTTTAGTCAGCTTGTCATTCTCCTGATGAAGGACATTCATCTTGCTCTTAAGGGTCAACATTTCTCACATGAACCACCTCATCATGGGTTTTTATAGGTCAAGTTATTTGACCATTTTATCAACATTATCCTTTCCTTTGAGACAATTGGTGAACTAGTTAAAATCCTCATTCTTGTCCCTTTCAATCTAAGATGACTCCCCTTTCTTTGTGGTGGTAGTATCCTTCTTCCCTTTAAATTACTTTGTTTCTATTTGAGTGATCTCAAGATCTATAGTCTTCTCACTTTTGATGATTTTTGCATCCAATTTCATGTTGTCACTCTCAACATCAATGAATTTACCCCCCTCTTTTCTAATGTATGAAACTTGTAGTATTTTATGACTTTGCTTCTTAAGATTTTCTATGTTTTGGAAAATGTGCTTAAATGCCCCTCTAATATGCTTCTTAATAATATCCTATTCCTTGATGTTCTCTTATCATTTCTTTCCAATGTCTATATTGGCCCCTTTCTTATTACCATCAATAAACCTACTCAGGCTCCCAAGGTATTTAATCCACACTATCTTTATCTTTCTTATGTCCACCAGCCCTTTATTAGATTTCTCTTGATAATTTTGAGATAAGTCCAACATGATTTAGTTCATCCCTTTAAAATATTTGAAAATAATTAAGATAACCCCGTCATGTCTTGGGGTATAATAATTACCATTTTTGAATTTTTGAATAGAGGTTTCCATGGATCTAATAATGAAAAATGATAAACTAAAGTCTATCCCATGTCTAAAGTAATTGAGAATTCTGAGCATTGACCATATCACAACATTATATTTACCCTCTAAGGTAACATATTGGATAAGATGAAAATCCACCTTAGCAAAAGGTTTAGGGAGAGATTCCTTCTAAAAAAGCCTCTTTATCTAGCTTAAATTCCCTAGGGGTATAACATTTCTTGGTCTCTTTCATAACCAAACCTGTCACATGAGATATGGGATCCTTTGTGATGTCTAGTGTGACCCCATTGATAGTTACCACTATATCCTCCCAAGCATTAGTGAATAGGGTGGAAAGGTGTCTATCAGAACCTTTGATTCTTTCTATGAAGCCCATGAAACTTCTAACCTACAAGGCATTCCAAACTCTAATATTTTTCTTGACCTTTGGTTAGATCTTGGGTTCAATTTTGTTAGGTAAACCCATGATGTTTCTATCAAAACCTTAAATTATCTCCATGAAGCCCATGAAACTTCCAACCTACAAGGCATTCCAAACTCTACTATTTTTCTTGACCTTTGATTAGATCTTGGGTTTAATTCTATTAGGTAGAGCCATGATGTTTCTATTATCTATTCAATAGACTAAACTACCTTTTTTGTAGTCCCTATATGCCCATATCATACAATGAGTGTTATGATCATGGGAGAAATTATGAGATTTTTTAATTATCTCCTCCCTTTATAGAAACTTCTCACTAGTGCCACTAAGATCCAAAGGCCTTAGTTCACTATTCCTAAGATTAAATTTTGCCTACCCTACACAAAATGGATAAGATTAAGAAGCTAATAATTATTAAAATTGATTTTCCCTTCATTGGTGACTTTAGAAATCAAATCTCTAGGGAGGTCTTCAAGACTAAAACAAGTTTCAAATCCAACATTTCTAACTCCCCTATTATCAAACTAGTTAATGATCCCATTACCTTCTTTGTATGCATGTTGTATTCACACCTACTAGAAAGAGTTCACAATGTCCCTAGCTTTGTCAATGACATGTTTAATGGACTAAATTATGGGGTTTCTTCCATTAAGGTAATTAAAAATGTTCATGGAGCCTCCCTCCACCACCAAATTTTGGACATTAAGTTGTTTAGCTAATATGATACCCCATAAGGATGGCAAATCCTCATCTCAATGGTTAGTCTTTATACCCATGTCTCCAGTATAGGCCATAATTAAATTCCCTTCAAGGTCTTTGATTAAACTTCCAACCCCAACCATTCTTAGATTCCCTTTTGACACTCCATCAAAGATTAGTTTCATCCATCCCTCAGGTGGAACTTTTCACTTAGTTATCTTTTTAATTTCATCCTTAGGGGTAAGTCTCCATAAGCTAGAAGAGTCTATTTTCCAATTTTTAGTTGGGATCTTTTTAAAAGGATAGAGCTCCTTTCTTTTTTTTAATTTGAATAAAATTGTAGTTTTCCTTGATCATCATAAAAATTATTTTGGACACCACTTTGATATTACACTTCTTATCTTTGAATATTTTGTTATTTCTTTCTCCCCATATTTCCCACATGATGTGAGGTATTTTAAGGTTCCACAACTAAATGAGGTGATGGTTTTTAAAAGGACGTCTTTCTGACATCTAGACTTCCATGAGGGAGATAGGTTACACCCATGTAATATTGAATTTTCCCATGAAGAATCTCCACCCCTTCTATGTAAATGTGCAGTTTATAAGAAGGTGAAATGATGTTTTGTTATCTTATTTATGCAATACAAACCTATTCGTTATTATGTAACCTTTTTTCCTCAAGTTATCAATAGTCAAGATCTTAATTTAGATGGAAACCCAAATAAAACACAAACTTTTGAGATAAGGAATTTATTCTAGACCCCTTTATAGCTTATCTCAGTGTCCTATTCCTAAGTAATACAATCATAGATGACTTTAGCATTATATTGGCCATCAAAAGAATCTTTCCACAATAACTTGTCCTCTCTGATGACTCTAGGAGTATGAATAGTGTGTATAAAATTATTTAACTATTTAACTTAATCTGATCATTTTAGTTGGCTTCATCCATACTTAGATCTTTCCAATTCCTAATTCCCTCTCTTATTTGCCAGTAATCTACAACATATTCTCCATATTTTTTATTTATATTTTCTTATAACAAGTTTTTATATTAGATATATTCAAGGTGAAAATATATAAAAAATTAGTTCTAGATTAAATCCAAGGTCGAAGAAGTTGAATTATTGTGTTTTATTTTGTTTAGTGTAAATATTTTTTTAGTGTCAAGGATTTACAAAAAAATTGAAATTCTAGGACAAAAATCAAGCAAATAATATGAAATGTTTGAAATGAAATGTGGGTTCACCATAATGTTTAATATATTTGATTTTAATGAAATATAATCTATAGAATATTGGTATAATAAAATTAAAATAATTGATTATTAATATTTGATAATTAAATATAGTATCTCAAATGATTTTATAGAATTTTGAAATTTCTAAAATTAGTAAGAGAGCCTTAGGATGCATAAACCTCCTTGAAATAGATATATTGATAGCTATGTAGGCTAATAATGATTGATAAATATTTGGTAGGACATAAAAATGTGTTATAACCAAATGAAATAATTAATTGTCCATAGATACAAGTCTATAGGAGAAGGTCTAGACCACACTGCAGCCTTGTTTGATGATTACAGTCATGTCTTGGTTGGTCATATTCTTTATTTATCAATTTGTGTATATGAGTACTTGATGATTAACTCTATGCATTTATGTGATTCACTGAAGACCTATAAAATAAACCCTTATTCCTATACAATATAAAATATAGGGATAAAATGTAAAGGGGGGAAATAGGTAATGGAAATAGTTGAGCTATCATAAAAGACCTAAATAATATAAGTTTTGCATACATATCTCAAATGGGCCTCATGTAGATGTAATTATCCTTCCTAGGGTGATTGTGTGATATGTGATTATGCAACTATATGACTAGAGATATAATATTGAATGATATTATTAACAATGAATTATCTTGACCTACAATGAAAATGATATTCAAATTTGGCCCATGAATATTATAATGTAATAGAATAACATTTGGAAGAAATAATGCTTTATTTATTAACCTATAGTAGAATTTCCAAGTGAGGTTTTTATGGGTGTAATAAGTGTCCATGGTGTGATTATATAGGAGAATATTTAGAATACATTTTTTAACAAATTTTCCAAGATGTGCAAGAGATCATTATGAAATTTATCAATTTGAAAAATTGATTATTGAAGCATGAGGGATATGGATAGGCTAGTGGACATGGCCATAGTGTGGCCCTATCTAATATAGCATAGATTTGTCTCAAAAGACCATATACTATAGGGATAGATTTGAAAATATTTTCTAATCTAAATAAAGATGAATGTAGCTAAAATAAGGATGTTTATATGATATTTTTATCATTTTCAAGAGAGTGGTGGCTATTTTATTGATTGTGAGTTAGAGAAATGGAAAATAGGACTAAGTAGGTAAAAGATATCAAGAATAAAATTTTTAAATCATTAAATGATTTAATTTATGTGTCTAAAAGTAAGTTGTAATCATTTAATAATGTAGCTCATGTGAAAAATATGTTATGATAGTAATATTTTCATCACTCAAATTAGTAATGCATATAGTATACTAGTTTTCCATACTATATGTTAGTAATGCATGATATGGATAATGAAACTCATCAAGCATAACATGTTAAACAAGCATGAAAACACAATTGAACCATAATGATAAGGTATGTATATAAGGGACATGTTAAAATGTTTCATAATGAATTATTTCATACATAAGGCTAAGGGCCACACATAAAGGACATTAATAATATCACAAGCAAGGGACAAATTCAAATGTCACACACAATAAATGGCAAAGGGATAACAAAAATGGACATGTTTAAATGTCACATGTTACACACAATATCTCATAGGGATGTTAAAATAATTTTTCACATAAGGGACATATAATAAATATGTAATATATAGTATATTATGCACAAGTAATAACATCAATGGAACATAGAACTAGAAATGTAATATAAACAATACATATGTAATGTGATCATATCCCATCAAATAACATATTCATGTACAAATGTAAGATAGATATGTTAGCAAGACATTTATAAATATTATAACATTGAAAAATATAGGAGTCATGAAATGATAACACATGTACATATTGTCACTTGAGTATAAGATGCCCCTAATTTAGCAAGGCTATCAGGTAGAGACAAATCAAACATCTTAGTCTATGTAAAACTTTATATGTCCTACATAACACTAATTAATACCAATGAAATTCATGTATGATATAAAAATAAAATTTTATATACTAATCATGAGATAAATAACATGTTTCAAAGATATGCACTAAATTTATAATCATGCTGAAGACACAATTTTGGATTTTAGAATATTTTGAATGTTTATGTATTTTTGAAATATTATTATTTTTATATGCTGGGAGATTTTCAAATATAAACAATAGAAATTAGTAATAAAAAGTTTTGAAATTTGAATAAGATGAGAGATATTTGAATAATTTACAACATATGACAATGTGAAATATGCACTAGAAGTGATTGTATGGCCATGTGTGAGAAAAATCCCCCCAATGTATATTAAATTTAACTTTAAAAAGTATGTATGAATATATTTATTGATTTTAATTCTTTTTTTCATCAAATGTACACTTGTTAAATGTATTAAAAATAAATATTACAAAAATAAATATTTTTCATGGAAAATAATGATTTACATACTAAAATTGAGTGAAATATCTAAAAAAATTGAATTATTAAGGTTATGAATGCTCAAGACATGATTTCTAGGTGAAATGTGACATATGACATGATTGACCAACAAGGATAGTAGTGGTTTCCATTCCTATCCATGATTGGTCAATTTATCCTTGATAAACAAAATGATATTTTATTAGTATAGGCTATGAAAATAGAGAAATAAAGGGTAGATTATGGAAATATTCATCATTATTTAGAATATTTAGAACTATAAAGTGAAAAAGAGTAGCAAAGAGGTAATAAATTAAAAAACAACTAAGGGATTAAAATAATTTATTCAATCGATCACATGTGAAACCAAACATAATAGTATAATGCAATAGTAAATAATCTATGTACAATAAAAATTTTTACTTTTTGAATTATTTGAATGTTTTAAAAATATTTGAAATATTAAAAAATACATCACATTACCCAATTATCCCATCTATGTGGGAGTTAAAAAAATTTATAATAAATGGTAAATGAATTAATTTTGTTGAATAAAATGTGATAGACGTGCATGTATCATAATCCAAAAAATTACCATGTGTAGTAATAAAACTTTGTGTGTGTGTGTGTGTGTGTGTGTGTGTGTGTGGGTGTGTGTGTGTGTGGGTGTGTGCACACACACATGTGCATGTAATCTACATAGGATAAAAATATCTAAGAAAAGTAAAATAATATGTAATTTGATTAATATTAGAGTAGATTATGCCAAATGTTGTGTCTTTTGAGGAACATGATGATATGTGTGAATCACTAATTATGATGTTGTTATGTGATTTTTGTTTTGATAATTATCTACCTTTTCTAATAAAAGTCATTTTACATTGGTTGCTTTTGAACGTATTTCTAAATTGGTTGAATATAAACATTTTGTCCAGATGAAACAACTAAAATTATGTTTGGATTTTACATAGATGTATAATTGATCTATGGTGGTGGATAGTGTGGAGGAGGTACCCTATATTGTATAGGGTA